>JARHVA010005495.1:197500-797500 GCA_037957365.1 Torreya grandis | reverse complement strand
GAAGTGCCTAATGTTTGGGCCCTCTTTGCTAGATTTTTGAAATAAGACATGATGTATTTTTATAGTATTTTTTTTGAATCTTTACCCTTGTTATAACCACCTAAGGCCATAACTTTATTTTCAGGTGGATAAATGTTGCCACATGATAGGTTTCTTTCATGTATCACATTGACATCAGGTGACAGATTAGTTTCCTACAACACATTAACACCAGGTGATAGGTTTCCTTCATCTGATAGAGTGCCATCAATTACCTAGTTACTATCACTTAATATAGTGTTATCGAGTGACTAGTTACCACTGTATGGCATGGTACCATTAGGTGTTATGTTGTTACCACACATCATGGTGCCACCACATGATATAATACTATCATGTGGTACTATGCGATTACACAACACTTTTCCATCACATGGCACTATGTAATAATGCAGCATTGTTCCATCACATGGCATTATGTTATCATGTGTCATTGTGATGTCACATAGCACTGTGCCATCACATGACATTATGTCATCATGTGGCATTGTATTGTCACATGACATTATGTTGTTGCATATCATTGTGCCACCGTGTAGCATTATGCAATCACATGACATAGTGCCTTCACGTGACATAATTCTACCACATGACACAACATCACTTGTCAGCTATTTTGCATCATGGGATATAATACTAGTGGAGGTTAGGTTGTTTAAACTAGTTGAGTGGTAGAGTGCAATCTCAAGGCTCAAGTCTCAAAATCTTTACAATTCGATAAAGGAAGATACTTCAATGGTAAGTTTGTGACCTCTTCCAACATATGTAGTATGTGTGTGTGTGTGTGTGTGTGTGTGTGTGTGTGTGTGTGTGTGTGTGTGTGTGTGTGTGTGTGTGTGTGTGTGTGTGTGTGTGTGTGTGTGTGTGTGTGTGTGTGTGTGTGTGTGTAAAATTACATGGATAACCACATAAATATTATAAATGGTTGGTGACCTGACCCCTAAAAAAATAACATCTCAAAATTTTAGGCAAAAGGGTCATATGTTGCACCCTAAAAAATTGCCAAATTCCAATTTCCCAAAAATGAATATTCATCAATTAATAAATATTTACCACTAAAATTTTCCCTAGTTTCAACATAAAAGAGATTAATTTTTGGAGATGTGGACATCATCAAGGTTTGAGATTACAAATGCAAATCATACAATGACATGTTTAGGTGATTGTACATTTAATGTTCTTATTTTATACATAGGTTAGTACTGACTAGTGTAGGTTAGTATTGATTAATGATACTAACCCAATTCAGTATAACTGACTCAGTGTAGATAGAGAATCAATGCTAGAACCAAATGGAACACATGCATGTTTTATCTTGATTTTCACTTCTAGAAAGCATTTACACTTAGACATTTAACCAAAAAAGTTAAGGTACTCATCCCTTCTTGTACTTACTATATTTATCATATGCCACTTGTAAAATCATTGTAATCAATTTCAATATTTTGTGCTTGAATGCCATATATTAATATATGAATCACTATTTAAGTTTTTATTTTAATTAGAATAAGTGATTTATATTAATCCAAAATAGGGTAAAACATCATGATTTATTTATGTGAATAAGGTGAAACAAAAAATCAGATCTAAAACCCTTGTATAGTAAAAATATGAAATCCTAAGAAGGTAGGATGAAACCCTAAGTGAAACTTAGGGTTCTTTACACTCAAAATAATTATTGAGTTCACCAAAATGTTTTAAATTTTTTTTCTTTAGTGATATAAATAAGCTAAACTATTGAATATTCAAATTATATAAGATCTAACATAATTTACACAAATATAAATATATATATAGCTTAATATTTATAGAAATAAAAAAAGGATATGGTACTTAGCTTGTTTATATTCTCTTATGTTTTGTCTATGCAGGATGATAAAAAACTATCTAAAATGGATTTGTGATCACTTAACTAAGGGGACTAACTTTTAAAATTTGCTAGGATGTTATCGATAAGGTTTAGATACGTACAGTGACTAGATGTGTCAACTTTCTACTGGAACTATCTCTATACGTTTTGTTGGTTTGTTCTACCACATGTCACTATGCTTACCTATCAATGTGTTTTCTA
This sequence comes from Torreya grandis, assembly GCA_037957365.1. NCBI lineage: Eukaryota > Viridiplantae > Streptophyta > Pinopsida > Cupressales > Taxaceae > Torreya > Torreya grandis. The sequence continues at coordinate 795,390 of JARHVA010005495.1, read as the reverse complement.
AGTAATTTTATGCCCTTGAATCTATAATTAGATTTAGATTTTGTCATTTTTTACATTGAAACCCTAAATTCACTTTTGACATTTTCTTGGCATGTAAAAAGGGATAAAAATATGGGTTAGACATTGCAAACCACACCCCACTAAGTTGTTAAGAATTTCCTACATTCTAATACTCTGAATAGGGCTCAAATCACATATCGTTCTCTCACTCATGTGTATGTGTGTTTAATAGTGATCCCTAGATTATAATGCAGCTCTTTAGATTTTGAAACTTGACAATATGAAACCTTGACCTTGATTTAGGAGTTAAAAATTTGCTTAGTTACCATTATTTTGAAGGGTTTTTAGATTTGGATGCTTTAGGATAATGCCTTAAGGATGTGTAAATGCATTCCTCAATGTACAAGTACAATGCCAAATAGATTCTAGTTAGCAATGGCCTTAGACTTTATGTGTATATATAAAATATTTTTTAGGTATTTTACCTCCATAATTGACATCAAAACCATGTGGTCTGACCAAGGGAGGGATTTAAATTTTAAAAATATTCATTTGAAAAATGTTAGACAATGTTGGTGATAACCAACAACATCCATCTATTATCGACATTATCCAAGATAGAGGAAACTATGACCTAGGATATGGTGATAGTTTGCTTGAGATAATAGTTTATTATGGCACATAATACAAATATCATGTATATGAATGATGATAAGTTGGGAAGGAAAAGTCTATAGGTAGGTAAATAGATAGATAAAAGGATGTGCAAGTGTCATATGTGTATGCATAAGTATGCATGTTATAGATAAGTCAAAGCTAATATTTTCAAGTGTATAATAACAAATTTATGTGTCTAAAACTTTAGGTTTGTAGTCTAGTCAGCTCAAAAATCTCTTTTCCCACTTTTCATTAGGCATTTTAAACCTGTTGGTTTCACACCTAAGGTGATATGCGATAGACCTTAGCTGAGCCATCAACATGTTTTCCTTTCACTTGATTCATAGTCTTATGTCAGACCATTCATCATGATCACATATGGGATTAAATTATTATACATAGTATTATTTCTTTTGCTAAAGTTACTTTTTTAACATGGATGTCATAAAATTTTCTACCACATACATTTTTATTTTCTCTTTGGTATATGGGCACTCTTACATGGTAAAGCCCTATTTATTTATCCACATGTTATTTTTTATCTTTTTATTAATCTCTTTTAGTCCTTCATATGATACATTATGCATAACAAATGGAGCACTCACTCTCACAATGTCAGCATGTTACTTAAGCTTGAATATTGAAGTTCTCACATAATGCATGATGTGAGAACACTAAAAACACCATTGATATAAAAAAAATATATGAATACAATAAGCATGTGAAAAGATAATTCATATAAACCCTATCAACTATCAACACAAAGGAAACAATACATCATCTCACAATTAACCATTGATTTCATTTTCATCAAATCTTCACATATAATGTATAAATAAGTACACAACATCTATTAACATAATGATCTTATATATTTGAGCTACAAAGCTTATAAAATGATTACAAATATTTCTTCATATAAACATTAAGCTTAATCCTTTTATTGTGCCCTAACACAACCTATTTTCAAAATTTAAATAGAGACCCATGGTTAATTGGCTATTATTATTCAGGGTCCTCTAAACCAGAAGTCTATGACATAGAGTTCAAAATCAAAAATTTAAGGAATTTATTTGACACTGAAATTAATTTGTTTGGCTCTCTTGATCATTTTTGTTGGCTTGATTCAATAAATAAGATTTAATTCAAATGTTTGCAGAGAATCTCAAATTTATGGAGGAATCAAATCTATTTATAACCCATCCTAAAGGATTTACTTTTTGCCTTTGATTTTAACATATGCTTATGTAATTTCAATGTATGATTTAATGGCTAACTGAGCTAATGTGTTTTAATTTTAGTTGGGTCTTTGTTTATGCTATCTTAAGTAGGTTATTTTACACTTAGGTGTCTCATGGTTCATCCCAGGGCTGATTTTCTCTTTCCACACAATGTCAATTCACTAACTTGAAGCCTAAGCAAAGAATGCAAGTCATTAAATAGTGATGTCAGCATAGTCTTTTATATGAAGTTGACTAAAAAATAAAATAAAAAAGATCCATCCACATCTCACCATCTTTCAAATCCTAAAGGTGACATCAGCATGGACCTATGTACAAAATGTCTCAGGTAAGTAGAGAAGTGAGAGTCATCCACATGTCATCATCTTACTAGCCTAGAGGTGATATCAACATGAACTTATGTATGAAAAGCCTTAGGTAATTAGAGTAGTGAAAGTCATCTACATGGCATTATATTTCTAGTTTGGATGACATCAGCATAGACATATTTATATAAATTCCTAGGCAAGTGGAGCAGCAAGAGCCATCCATATGTCATCATCCTACTAAGTTTAGAGGTGATGTAAGCATGGACTTATGTACTAAAAGTTTCAAGTAAGCATAATAGTGAGATACTTCCACATGTCATCATCCCACTAACTTAGAGGTGACATCAGCATGGACCTATATATGGAAATTTCTGAGTAAGTAGAGTAGAGAGGGTCATCCATGTGTCATCATCCCACTATCTCATATCCAAATAAATAAAGCACACCAAATTATGGCTCAGTTATGAGTGTAATAGTGATATGTATACATATGTCCTCTAAAGCCATGTAAATAAATAATGAAGACATCAAAACCAATACTAAGTAGAAATGATACATTTGTCACATTAAGATGACTAAGCATCCAAAATAATGTAGAAGAATCCACATGGTATCAAAAGTCACAAAAGTTAGTATTGTGAAACTCAAATGCAAAGAATAAATAGGGAAAAATATAAACGTCATTAATACACTTAATTTTCATGAATCTATGAATAAATGCATTTGATTCTCAATGCCAATGAAACTAAATCAATATTTGAATTATCATTTCCAATCTAATTGCATTGCCTTCAAGTTATCAAGAGTATTGCAAATTTCAAGCTCAATTACAAACTATGAATATATAACTCCATTGTGACCAAGAATTTACAATTTTTCACATAGCAATACATTTTTAGATAAAATCATCAATAGCTTCCTCATCTTGCATCCCAATCCCCTCTACATACTCAATTGTAGGGCCAACTAAATACATAGATACAACATTTAATTCAGTCATTTTGAACCATGAGTTTAAACAGTATTGCACCATTTGGGATACGGTCAACGCAATAGATCCATACAAATATTAGGATCAACTCTCATTTTTTACACGTAGATAAAGGGATAACCTCCTAACCTTAAAATCAATTAGTCTTCACAACACAATAACTAAACTAGAGGTAATGCCCTATATTAGCCTACTCTTTGATTTATTCATGAATGATAAGGTTACTAGGAATATATTACACTTTAGGCATAGAAAAACACCAATTGCATACATTCATGAAAATGTATTTGAGAGGTATTACAGGCTCCCCTTTCTAGACATGTCATATAGGTAGGACATGATGAATTCATGGCTTCTTAACAATAACTTTAGTATCAATTTTTAAGAGTGGGTAGATAACCCAAGTAACTTTGCAGTTCATGGCCCTACCTCAGCTATCCCCATTTTGATCTTTAGACCAAGGGTAAGAATCACCATGGCCTTGTTAACTAGAATATATGATTTTTAAACCATCACTTATGTGAATGAGGTATGGATCCCTTTACTAGAGATGATTTTAACTTCCAACAAAATCATTGCTTTAGGGTAGACTATCAACTCCAATTTGATTTTAAAACTCACAAATCTTGGAAGTTCCCTAGATGGGAATCTATACATGATGTCTTATGTGGTAGACATGATGACTACAATTATGCATTCATCTTATGAATAGCCTTCGAAACCATCTCTTGATTACCCCAAAAACAAGAATGTGATGAGTTCATTGTTCTTCATGTGCATATATTTAGGAAGAACATGAAAAGGCTAATAGAGACCTTCTATCTTGTTGTCATGGTTTTTGTTTATTTAAAAATTTGAAAAAAAATGAATTAATTTTTGGCTAATTTTTTATTTTAGGCATAAAATTTTCAATTTAAAAAAATATCAATTAATTAATTTAATTAAAAATCAAAATTACAAGCAAAATGTGTTATTTCCCAAACCGTGCAAATGCCCATTAAATTTTTTGTGCCATGTAAAAAGATTTTAACTTTTCCCATAATTATACAAAAGTCTTATTAACTCTTTTCAATATATACAAGTGCTTTTTATTTTTCCCTGAGTTGGACTAAATTGCCTAAACACTTTTTAAAGTTGTATCATTTCATATTTCCACTTTTGCATGCAATACAATTTCAAAATAAAAATAAATAAATAAATTTAATTGAAATAATTTTTAATTATTTTAATTAAAATATGCAATTCACTTTTTAAAATCCCACTTTCATGTAATTATCATGCATTCCTCCCCGATTTGTGTACATGAGTCTTGGCACTTCCCCGAATGATGTAATTAAAATCTTCCCTTCCACTATCATGTATGCAAGCTTTATTTTTCCCCCAGCCATGTAGTTTGATTTTTATTTTCCTAACTCCATGCAAATATCATTGGGACTTCCCCAAATCATGAAAAAATAAAACTTTTTATCTTCAAAATATTTTGAAGCCATTCCACACTATTCAAGCATGTAAAAGCTCCAAATGATTTTGCAAATATTCTCTCAGCACCAAATCAAAAAAAAAACATATGTGCTTTTTGTCAAAGGAAAACTATACATCATAATTAGAATAGGGTATAGAGTGGGAATTAAGAATAAATGAAGCAAATTTAATTTAACTTTGCCTAAAAAATAAATATGTATGATCCAAAAGGAGTGAGGTTTTAAATTATTTTATTTTTCTACTCACAAGGAGGAGTTATATGGTCGTACAGTCAAGGAGAGAAAATAGATCATAAAAAAGAGAATAAATTAAATTGTTTTCTATTTTCACCTACCAATTGGGACTCATACAGTTTCCATAATAGCTAGGAGATAAAAGGTGAAATTAAGCACTTGACAAATTTAATTTATTTTTTGCCTGCATAAGTAATCCATACAAAGCAAATCAAGAGGAGAGAGGGTTTATATGAAAAAAAAATTATTTATTTTCTTTTTCTAGTCATATGAGTGTATGGCCTAAATGAGAAGATAGGATAGGTTTGAAAATTAAAAATAAATTAACTAGATCAAATTTATGTTGTTTCTACTTGTCAAAGGAGGTCATACGAGCCAAAGGGAGAGGAGTGATGTTAAAATTTTGAAATAAGAAATATGCAAAATTTTCTTTGGTTCATTTATAGCCACTAATTGAGGTCATACGACCATGTCATGTGGGAAAAAAGGAAAATAAAAGAGAAAAAGGAACAATTAATTTCATTTTTTTTGTTTGCCTATAGTAATTATACAGTGATGCCATAGCATATGGGGAAGTAAATATTTGAAAGCAAGAGCAATAATTATACAGTTGTATGGAAGGAAACAAATGTAATGTAAAAAGTTTCATTAAAATTATTCTTTTCCCTTTTACCATGTGGAAGAAAGGAAATTGAACAGGTGATAAAATTCATTAGATGAGATTAAAGAAGCACCAAAGCAAATTTACATAGTCAAAGTTGTGAGTATAATTTTTAGGTCCAATTAAATAACTAATTTTGTTTTAAGTTATTTTGTTTTTTCAAATTTATAAATAAACTTTTGTTGTGTGAATACCTTCCAATTGCCAATTTTTCTACAAAATTAATGTCTTCATCTTCTACTCCAAAAAATCTAATTCTAAACAAAGAAAAAACAAGTATGAATTCCTAGTTTCAATGAATAATTCCTCTTTCACCATTAGAACCTAATGTGGAGAACATTTCAAATACTGATCTAGGTTATATTGGCATAGATGAATTTTCAGAGAGAATGAATGTAGTACCTAAAACAAACTTGGTTCAAAGTATTTTTGATAGTGGATTGACATAATTTTCAGCCTTTTCAATTTTAGTGCAATCTCTAAATTGGTTTTAGTCAAGGTGGAACACTATAATTTAGAAATAAGGGAAGTGAGAGATCCACAAGGTGAATTGGTGGCAAGCTTAGCTCTAGATCAAATAGATAGTATGTTGCATCTTCTAGATAGAGAGTATTTTACACATTTAACTCATGTGTTAAACAATTCAAAAATAGATGGTTGATTAAACCAAGGCACTATTCTACTAAATCCTAAAGAATATTACAAGATCTAACTTCAAGAATGAGATAAATGATATAGTAACACTATTTCATAGAATAGTGGGGAACTCAAGAGCTAAATTTTTTTATACATGGATGTACAAGTTCATTTGGATCATTCATAGAAATATGCAATATCTTAATTGGGGATAACTAATCAATGTTGCAATCCATAAACAACTAATGGAAGTAAGAGGCACATCAAAATTTTATATGACTTCCTATATTATCTACATTATTACTAGTCAAAAAACATTTTGATGGATTACATATGGTGGGTGACTTTAAAAAAAAATATATATATATATGATTTTTATCCCCAACTTGCATTGAAAGAAAACAGTCAACACTTTAGGAGAGTGAATGATTGTTTATTTTATTTTGTCATTTAGTTGTTTGAGAAAGAAATTTTCAACACAAGGATATTGGTGGTGGCTACCATATAAATATTCAGATGGGGAACTTAGTTCATACAATTATCAAATTTCATTTATCTGAGGATTAGTGGATATTAAATTGCTCTATACATGCTTCCATGATACATCAGTGATAAGTGGGCATTAATGGATCTATTGAGACAACTTGTTGAAACACATAATTTTTTGATAAGTAGACATAGAACAGGGCTCAAATTTCTAATTTCTATTGGTAGGTACACTTATTCGTCATTGATGAAATCTAAAATAGTGAAGCAATATATGTACTGTTACAATCTCAAAACTTTTGAAAGTAGTTTTGCATTTGATATAAGAGGTTTAATTTAACATAATCTCAAGCCTTCACTTCAATTTATCTCACACTTTGAATATTATTGGATGGTCTGTACTGATGAATTTTTTTTAGAATTAGGGACTATTCACAGTTTACCATGAAATAGATAGTCAAATTTGTCATAATAAAAATACCAAAATAATTAGTAGATGATGAAGTCATGTTGGATCCCATTTATGAAAAGGAAGGCATTGCAACAAAACCACTACCCATAGTTAATTGAGATAATAAATAAACTACTTCCCTTATAAATAGAACAAGGGCAATGTTTTAAAGGACTCTCAAGTGGGTAAGGAGTAAAACAATTGATGTTGGGAATACTAATTTCCCTACACCTCTAAGAGAAGATTAATTTGGTAGTTTCTATAAATAATAACATGTTAAAAAGAGAAAGAAAATGAATTAGGTCCAAGTAAATAACTCTTGGTGATAAAATAAGCATAAGAACTAGGAATTATTAAAAAAGATATTCTATCATGAAGAGTTATAAAGCTCAAGATTGTTACCTTTTGAGTCACCCTTATTCATTTTTCTATGAATTTTCCTTAGGCAAGAGTCAACATATCATTTTTTCCCCTTATTGGTCATACCTTTGTTTATTGATGTTGGCTCTTTATTTTTAAAATTTCACCCGCCTATCATCTTTTGTGTGTGAAATTTCTAAAGAATTGAAATTTTGAACTTGAACCATTCTCAGAGTTCAAGAGTTCAATGGTTCAATAGGTTCAATGATTCAATGTTTCTCAAAGTGAACTATTTGTCCCTTTGTGTATTTCAATTATGACTTTGAACCTTTTGACTGAACTTGAACCCTTTTTCAACGTTCAAGAGTTCAACGGTTCAAGAATTCAATACTTGATGTTTTGTAAGGAGTCATGTTCACTCAGTTCCCTTGTATAAATTAATGTATCATTGAACCTACTGCTTGAACCTCATAGTGGAGTTCAATATTTCAATGGTTCACTATTTCAAAGTTCAAAGTTTCTTGAAAAGTTGCATGACTATTGGTCAGTCTATGTAGTTCATCTCGTATCTTTGAACCTTGAAGTTGAACCACATTTCCAAAAGTTCAATGGTTCAATGGTTCAGTGACTATACTCTCATCTCACCTTGAGGCTTTCTCTAATTTAAAATTAGTGAGAGATTTAGAGGAGAATATATCCGAAACTCATTATAAAGTAGAAAGTTTTACCTTTCACAAGGTTATAGATAATCATTACTCATCAAAATCACACGTAAAAAAATGCTTTCCATTAATGCATATGTCAAAGTTCATGTCTTATCAAGCATTTTTAGCACGTATTTTTTTAGTTTAATTATTCGACCTGGTTAATTTCTGTATCAAGAGAGAACAAGTCAAATTTAGTAAACAAACATACTAGGTGATGCAAAGGAGAACAGCATAGGTGGTATAAAAATTTTATTTCTCAAATTCATAGTGATTTCAGATATATTTAAGGTGAGTTTTACTCTTACTATAAGTTTTTTCCATTACTTGGTTGGAAAAAATAATCTTTTTGAGTTTACAGCATTTCCCATGACTGTACAATGCCCTGAATTAGTTCTAGAATGCATGAATATATATGAACCTCAAAATAGGTACATCAAAACTATAGATGGTAATGTTTTACTTCATATCAATAGACAAACCCTAATGTCTGTGATGAGAATTCTACCCAAGGAACCATATTCTAACCTCAATATTACTTCTTCGTATGGCTATTTTTCACTAAAAAAAGCAATTTACAAGAGCATGATTGCAAGGAATTAGTTATTGAAATTACAAAAAGGGGGTTCAAGACTACCCAGACCATTAACAAGAATTATTTGGGGAATAAATATTTTTATATGTCTTCATACCTCTTCCATTGTCTAATGTCTACAAGACAATGGGTAGGGATACCTCAAGCGCCCTTGGTTGAAAATAGCAAAATTTATGACTATTACTCACAATTACAAATGCATAATTGCTATGAGAATTATAGGAGGGTTAATGATGTTTTTACCAAGAGAATGACTTATAAATTAGCAAACAACATAAATAAGAGGTTTTTTGATGAAGCTATGCAGTTGATCAACATTTATGGTAGTTTATTTATTCAATTTTCCAAGTTCACTTATATTAGAGTTGGGGGTTTTGACAGTGAACATTTGAGGTTACCCAGGTATGTTTTTGACCATTTTATGTTGATAGAAGTCTGCAAACAATTAGCACATGTGGATAAAAAATTCCCAATGAAAAATAAATATGGTATATCTTTTCTTATCAAACTTGGATGTTATTCATGTCAGTCAGTATATGATACTTTGAATTTAGAATTAGATCTTAAAAAATTCAATTTTCCATACTTCATAGCCAAATCCCAATTTGATAGCAAAGGTTTTTCCAAGGATAAATTCGATATTGGAACAAGGTTTTCACATATTCCTCAATTAGAGGATTATTGGGAGGATTGTTTAGATGAATTTGAGGTCAGAAGAAGACTGTGGGCTAGGTTCTCCCTAGGACAAATAATTACCCTTAATTTAAATATGGACATTTCTAGAATTTTTGATGATGAAGAATAGGTGACTAATCCATAATTTAAATAGATTAAATAATCACCTATTCCAAAAATTGACTGGGATAAAAATGAAGAAGATAAGATTGAGGTTAAGACCCTCCTGGTGATAAGAATAACTGAGAAATGGTTAAGTGAACAAAAACTAGAGAGAGCTCAAAATAAATTTTCCCAGCAATGTACATCAATAGTCGAATCACCATCCCCAATAAGATCCTTGAACTAGCTTATTGCTATCTATGATGCAGGTATTTCTAAGTCAAAAATTGAAAGGGATCATATCATCGAATAATCTAAGAAGGCCCTTACAAAGACTCTACCTCCCTGTGCCACCAGATCAAGGACTAAAATCAAGAGAAAGAGTCATATTTCTAAAAAAATAATTATGGATTTAAATTTTGAAGAGGATTCAAGGGAAGCAATAGGTGATAAAGAATCTGATTCACCAATAGTAGAGGAAGTTAGTGTAAATCAAAAGATAGAGATTACTTCTGATTCTACCAACCTAATGATTATTACAAATGTGCCTTTTGATCAATCAAATCCTAGTAAAGAAGTCTCAACCTCTGCACCTAAGTGGCTAGAAAGCTCAATCAGCAAAAAAATGAAAATAGTACCATTTTCTTTGCCATTGGAAGATATGGTGAGTAAGTGTTTAGGAAAAAATCCTAAATCTAAGAAACTAAAAACAACATCCACAGTAGATGTCAACCCTAACATAGGGAACTGGAGTGCAGAAATAGCCCAGCCAAGAACTAATGAGGAAGTTCAAGATCCTACAGTTCAATATTTTACAATTGAAAATATAGATCTTGGGACGGCATCATGTGTTGTGGATGTACATCACCTTGAAGCATCCACCAAAAGGATAGTCAGTAGAACCTGAAAAGATGAGAAAGATAAAAGGGATTTAAAATAGACTGTGCAGTCAATAGCAAAGTACATCGATTCCATTCATAATCTAGATCCACAACCTATTGCCTGACTACTCTTGTCTTTCAATCTAAAATCACCTATCAATCACAAGATGTTAGACCAGATACATAGAAACAAAATGGTTGCCAGGGTATTTGATGATTGGTTGGATGGCATCATCTAGAAAGGTATGGAAAACATTCATAAATTAAAGAATGTATATGAGCTAACCATAATTACTATTGAATACTTGAAGACACAAAATTCTCTATGGATAAAATATGAAGGCAAATGGATGAGTGTGATGAACCAAATTGATGAGGTACAAAAGTATGGGATAGTAAAGTTTTTGTCAAAAAAGAATTTGATAGTTCTGAATGAAGATGTATTGTATGTAATTAATAAAAACATCAAATGGAGAAATTTAGTATCCTAAGGGCGAATTGAACTCATAACAATGATCAAAGAAATAACTGAATTCACTTAATCAATACAGCATGATCTACAATGTATTGATGTAAAATACATAAAGAATGATGGAAAACTAGAAAAGGAAATCAATACTATGATTCAATCCTTTAGGAAAAATATCAACATCATTAAATAAAGTGACAACTTATTAACCAAAAATTTATCTCAAATTTCAAAGGTAGAGTCACCTTTTTGTCACTACATCGACACACTCCTAGAGCATGCAAAGAAGATGGTGAAAATTTAGAGGGAAGAAAACATCTGGAAGGCAAGGGTAAAGCACATTAGTATTCCCAATCTTTCAAAAATCTAGGAGTTTGTTACAACATTTCAGGAGTGGAAAGCTCAATGTGCTTACCCAACCGAACACAACAAATCTGGAAATTCTAATATGTCACTTCAGCCATGATCTTACTTACATAGTTTCTTTTATTCAGTTATTCAATTGATTTTCTATTTAAAACTAGATATTTAAATGAATTTGTAAAAACTAAATCTCATATGGGTCAGAGTTACTTTAACTCTAGTTTAATTTTAAAGATTGGTTAATTAGGGCAACTATATATATATATTCAGTTGTTAAAAATGGATATAGAGAATAGTGAAGAAAAAAGAGATAAGAAATTTTAGAACTAAACTACTATTGTTTACAATATTTATGATGTTTATCTGAAACATTTTTCATCTGTGAATGAAAAGGAGAATCAATTACTACATACTTAGATCTATGCATTTGAATATTTAAAACTGGGTTTTCTGTGTGAAATCTTCTTTCATATAGTAATTACTCTTTCATTAGACAATTCATTGTATGTGTTTTATCATTTATTAGTTCAATAATATATATATATATATATATATATATATATATATATATATATATATATATATTGTTATTGAAGATAAAATCTGTGTATTTTATTACCCACTACTGTTATAGAAAAGGATATCGCATTCATAGCATGATTATATATGGATGTTAGTTAGCCTTTAATCACTTTCTGGTTAAAAGTGTATCATGATGATTAGAATAATTTGAATTCATTAAAAATATTAAAGGGAGCTATACCTTAATTCAGAGGGGAACTATTCTTTATAGTTCACGCATTTGTTGTTTAACATATTTGTTCTTGAAATAAGTAGGGTATTGAGTCAAAATAAAATATTTTTAGATAAGGACAAATCTGTTAGCCAACAGTTTTTGGTGACTCCACTGGGGATCAAAATTGAAATCTTTACTGAAAGATTAGTCACTTTAATATGAGGCAACAATGGTGATTCCATATGAAAATATAATTCCTATTTTTCAACCCAATCTTAGTTTTAAATATGAGTAGGAAGATATAATTGGTTATTTAAATACTCTTACTTGGCATACTCATCAAAATATTGATGATTATAGGATGGCAATTAGAGTATTAGAAAAAGAAGAAGAATTGGCAGATAATATGAGATTATTGTTACTCAGGCAAAGAAGGAGGCAAGTAGAAAATGTAGTAAGGAATAAAACCCCCTAAAGTGCAAAGAGATTAAAAACAACATAGAAGTTAATAATTATAATATCATAAGTTGGATTCCAAAAGATACACAAGGTCTTTGAGAAGAGAGGGAATTAAGTATTCTTCTTTTTAAACATTGCAAAACCTAAATTTTCCTTATATTCCTACCCACATTAGAAAATCTAGAAGTAGACCTCCTAGCCCTCTTAAACCCTCTACATCCTCTATCTGTCAAGTCTTAACTCTTTCTGGTACTATATTTCCTTCTACCATAAGTTTTCTTCCAATGACCCAACCCTGGGGAGCAGCCATAGGACCTCTAAATTTAGGGGCTAACCTGAATCCTTTGCCTAAAAATGCAAGGGAAAATTTACCCAAATTTAATGGAGATAGAACACAATTGCCAAAGGAGCATTTGAGTGCCTTAGCAGTAGCATGTGGTGTGTTAGGTGTGCAACATCAAGATGTAGCCATAAGGATTTTTATGCAAACTTTAACTAATATTGCAGTGTAATGGTTTTATCATCTAACTGATTCCTCAATCACAAACTAGAATGATATGAAAACTACATTTGAAAATAGTTTCAAAAGTGCAAAAGATGAACATTCCTTTCTTGCTTAATTGACTCAACTCAAGAAGGAGATACATGAACCCATGAGGGAATTTATAGCCAAATTCAATAGAATTATGCGTAAGATTCCTACTACTCAAAGGCTAACTACTGAGAATCAGAAATGTTTCTTTATTAATTATATGCCTCTTGATATAAGTTTTCATCTCAGAAGAGATGTAATTATCGATTTAGTAGCCACACAATCATTGGTAGTTGGGTTAGAGGATGATCTTGTTATGGCTAGAAAATGGAAGAAAGAAGTCCAAGTACCTAATGGTCAACCCTCATCCTCTACAGATCCTATGGTTCAAAGACTAGTCAATGATATGATTGCCCTAAAAAGACAATTACCTAAGACTGGTACTTCATTCCAACAACCATATCAAGATATTAATAAGAAAAATTTTAATCAATAGGCAAATGATGGCAAGACATTACCACTTACATCAGCACAACCAAGGTTGACTATTAAAGCTCCTCCTAGAATAGATAATATATGTGCCTTTCATTTAACTACTGATCATGATGGAAATTCTTGTCTGAAGATGCTTAGATATGCTCAAATGATTACTACTCAAGATGTGTTAGGGGAGATTACTGAAGAAGAAAGGAACTTTGAGGAACTTGGTGACTCTGAAATATATTTCCTAGAATATGAGTTAGATTCAGAAAGAGGAGGTAGAATATTGGTTACTCTTGAAGATCCTTCATGTGTTGTGCTTACCAAAATTTAAAAGAATCCAAGATTTTCTAATACTCAAGAAGTACCCGTTAAAGGCAAGGAACCTCTTATTAGAACCTCTGATGCTAATTTGAAGACCCAAAAAAAAATTGTTACATAGAAATGATCGTAAGACTTCTTTTGATATTTTAGAATTTTATAAGTCTACAAAGATTCAAATATCCCCTACTGAATAACTCAAGTTGAAACCCAAAGAACTTGATAAATTGTTTAAATATGTCAAAAATGGCCCTACGCAAGTTGAACCTGAGAGTTAATTAAATGTTAATACTGAGTCTCCCATTACCCAATTATTTAATTCTCCACCTGAATCACCCATGCACACTCCTAAAATGATCTTTAATTCATCTGATGATACCCCTTATATGACTGATATGAAGCTCAACCCATTTTATGTTTCTTTGTTCATAAATGGTCATAAACTCAGCAATTGCATCATAGACTCAGGTGCTTCTAATAATATAATGCATTTTTTTGTAGCCAAAACCTTAGGCTTATCACTTACAAAAACATTTGGTAGATGTTACTCCATGGATGGCAAACATATTTCTTTACTTAGATAAATTAAAGATGCACGAGTTGCTCTTGCAGCCTATCCTAATAAAAAGGTGAATTTGACTATCTTGGTATCAGATATCCCTGTTAGTTATGAGATGTTATTGAGTAGGACTTTTTTCAAAGATTTGGGTGGGAAGATTAAATTGGATTGGTTAGAAGCTACAATTATAGTGGGAAAGCAGAAAGTTAAGCTATAACATGAACCTAAATGCAATTTTACTGTATACCCTTCTGATGATCCTAAGTCTCAGATTCTATATGAAGAATGTGAATTTGGTAACTATTTTCTCTCCTCTAAAGACTTAAAGGAAGAATCTATCCTAAATTCCATTCATTCAGATGATTTATGGACCATGGAATTTGATGGCAGTTGTGTTATCATTGGTTCAAGAGCAGGGGTTGTGTTGATCTCATCTAAAGGTGAAACTTTTCCTTACTCTTTAAAACTAGAATTTAAAAACACTAATAACACTACAAAATATGAGGCTTTATTTCTTGGGTTAAATGAATCTAAAGGAAAGGGTGTAAAGATGCTCAAGGCAAGAGGAGATGCTAAATTAATTATCAAACAGGTGAGAGGCATTTTTTCAATTAAAAATGATAGATTGAGACATTAAAAAAATAGAGTTTGGGATGAGATAGAATATTTTGATGCCTTTTCTATTGAAGTAATTCCCAGAGACCAGAACACATGGGCAGATTCTCTAGCAGTATCATCTTCTCTTCTTCTCCCACACCCTAATTTCAAAAGGGATTCATATAGAATAGAATTAGTCTATCATCCTAATGTCCTGGATAATGCTAAAAATTAGCAAATTTTTTAGAGTAATAAACAGATCAAAAAATTCTTGGAGAATGTTGAGATGTTCTTGGGGAATTATTTTGAAGGTTATGAAATAGAATGTAAATAATTCAGTCCTGATCCAAGGATCAATTCAAAAGATGATGTAATTCAGTTAAAAGGAAATAAAATTCCTAAAGGAATAGTCTCTCTAGAATATTTGTTCACTAGACAAGATGAATATACTAAAGGCAAACTTGCCCAGAATCCTAATGAAGTGGAGGATTATGAGAAAATAAACATTGGGAGTAAGACTGATCTGAAATGGATCTCCATTAGTAGGTGTTGTTTTCCAGAGGAGAAAAATGAATTAATTAATCTATTTAGCATAAGGATGTATTTGTTTGGTGTTATGATGATCTTAAATATTTTAGATGTGGACAGTTTCAGCATCATATTCCTTTGAAAGTAAAGCAACTCCATTCAGGTAGAAGCTAAAAAATTATAACCCAAAAGTTGTTGAGGCTATCTTTAAGGAGATTGATAAGATGTTGAAGGCTAGGATTACTTATCCAATTAATCACTCCACCTGGGTGGCAAACATTATTCCAGTACACAAAAAGAATGGAGAAATAAGAATCTGTGTTGACTTCAAGAATTTGAACTCAGCTAGTTTAAAAGATAAGTATCCCTTGCCTATGATTGATCACATCTTGCAAACTATTATTGGGTCATAAATGATGTCCATGCTAGATGGGTTCTCAAGTTATAACCAGATAAGTGTGGCTACAGCAAACCAACATAAAATCGCTTTCACTACACCTTGAGGAACTTTTGCTTATAACCATATGCCCTTTGGTTTGATTAATGCTGGTGAAACTTTTCAATGGGTGATGGATTCATCCTTTAAAGATCTGAAAGATAGAATTATTGTCATTTATCTTGATGATTTGACTATTTTCTCTAGAAAAAAGGAGGATCATCTAAAGGATTTGGAGACCATTTCACAAAGATGTCGAAGTCATGGGATATCTCTTAACCCTAAGAAGTTGGTTTTCTATGTTACGAAAGGGAAGTTATTGGGACACCTAGTTTCAAAGGGTGGAATCAAGATTGACCCAGAAAGAGTTAGAGAAATACAACAGCTAAGTCTTCCTTCTAATAGGACTGGAGTTAAATCTTTCTTTAGCTAGATTAATTTTCTTAGAAGGTTTATTCTTGATTTTACTAAGATTACAAAACATATTGTGGGGATGATGAGTGAAAAAAAATCATTCAAATGGAATGAAGCTGCTAAGAAAGGATTTGAAGATATTAAAGATTTAATTGCACAAACACCTACTTTGGTAAATCCTAATTTCCAAAAAAGATTTTGTTATTTACTATTATGCTTTAGAACATACCATGTCTGGTATCTTGTTATAGAAAAATTAATTAAATTTAGAATCCCTAATAGCCTTTATGAGTGTTCCTCTCAAGAAGCATGAACTTAAATATTCTTTAGCTGAGAAACAAGCTTTCATGATAGTAAAGGTTGTTAAATAATTTAGATATTATATACTTCATTTTCATTCAGTTGTATTTGTTCCTAGTTTGGTTGTGAAAAGCATTCTGACTCAACAAGATGTTGGGATGAACAATAGAGCAACATGGGTTTCTAAAATTCAAGAATATGACCTAGAGATTAGGCCAACAAAATCAGTTAGAGGTCAAGGTTTGTGAAAATTGATGGCCAAAAGTAAGGAAAAAGAAGAAGAAAAAAACTTCCTATGGTCATATTGGTGAGTTTATAAGATCCATGATTCCTAAACATGGCACACTATCTTACTTATGGAGACTATCCTAGTCACTTATCCCTAAAGGAGAAAAGGAATATGAGGTTACAATCAGCAAAATATGTCATTTGGGGTGATATCCTATACAAAAAGGGACTAGATGGAACCTTTTTGAGGTGTGTAGATAAGGAACAACAATACAAACTGTTGGAAGTTTTTCATAATGAAGCCTAAGGTGGAAATTTTTCTTCTTTGATCACAACATTCAAAATCCTTAAAAATTGTTATTATTAGCTAGGTATGTTCAAAGATGCATATAAATGGGTGGCTAACTATGAAAAACGCAAAATGTTTTTAGGAAGACCATAACTTGTAACATTTCCTCTGAGGCCTGTCATTATTAAATAACCTTTCAAACAATGGGGATTAGACTTCATTGGGCCTCTTTCACCTCCTTCAAGTGCTGGTCATACACACATTTTAACAGCAATAGACTATTTTATGAAATGGGTTAAAGCAGCCCCTATGAAGAGAACCACTTCAAAAGTGGTATGTAATTTTCTCAAAGAAAATATACTGGTACATTGTCGGTGTTCCTCAGAAGATTGTTGAAGATAATGCTACTAGTTTTTCTTCAATGGAACTTACTTCATTCTGCTATGAACATAGTATCTCTCTTTCTCACTCATCAAATTATACCCTTAAGGGAATGGACAAGTGGAGTCCAATAATAAAAATTTGATAGCCATCATGAAGAAATTAGTGAGTGATAACCCTAAAGATTGGCATAGGAAACTATATGAAGCACTTTGGGCTGATAGGGTAACTCCAAAAAGAGCAATAGGAATGGCACCTTTTGAGCTAGTTTATGGGATAGGAGCACAGTTATCATTACCTCTAGAATTATTTGTAGCTAAATTACAAAATGTTATTGAAGATCAGTACTTTCAAGATTATTTAGAGAAAAGAGTTATGTACTTAACTAAGATTGAGGATGAGAGGAATTAATTGGTTGATCAGATTACTGCTCATCAAACCAGGGTTAAAAAGATTTTTGATCAAAAACTAGACCTAGAAAGTTCATGGAAGGAGATGAAGTATTGTTATGGGATAGAAGGAGAGAACCTAAAGGAGCACATGGAAAATTTGATTCACTTTATAAAGGGCCTTTCAAAATTCATCAAGTACTTGGTCCTAATTCTTTTAAATTAGAATATCTGGATGGAGCTATTTTACCCCTATCCTATAATGGATAGGATCTTAAGTTGTATCGACTGTGAAATAGGTGTCCCCTATTTTGTACATAACCTTTCCTTTGTTGTCACGTGTTGTGTTTTTCTTTCCCAATTTTGGTATGTCTTACTTCTTTTCTTCTATCTTTGTATCTCAGTTTATGTATAACCAGAGTTTCTAAGTTCTCTACATTTTGCCATAAAATGCAGTCCCTAGTCAGAGCCAATGTTACCTTTTGAGTCACCCTTATTCATTTTTTCATGATATTTCCTTAGGCAAGAGTCAACTTATCATTTTTTCCCCTTATTGGTCATACCTTTGTTTATTAAGTCAGCTCTTTGTTTTTAAAAGTTCACCCGCCTATCATCTTTTGTGTGTAAAATTTCTAAAGAATTGAACCTTTCAACTTAAACCACTCTCAAAGTTCAAGAGTTAAATGGTTCAATAGGTTCAATGATTCAATGTTTCTCAAAGTGAACTATTTGTCCCTTTTTGTATTTCAATTATGACTTTGAACCTTTAGACTGAACTTGAACCCTTTTTTGAGGTTCAAGAGTTCAATGGTTCAAGAATTCAATACTTGATGTTTTGTAAGGGGTCATGTTCACTCAGTTCCCTTGTATAAATTAATGTATCGTTTAACCTACCACTTGAACCTCATAGTGGAGTTCAATAGTTCAATGGTTTACTGGTTCAAAGTTTAAATTTTCTTGAAAATTCATGTGATTATTGGTCGGTCTGTGTAGTTCATCTCATATCTTTGAACCTTGAAGTTGAACCACATTTCCAAAAGTTGAATGGTTTAGTGACTATACTCTCATCTCACCCCAAGGCTTTCTCTAAATCAAAATTAGTAGGATATTTAGAGGAGAATATATCTAAAACTCATTATAAAGTAGAAAGTTTTAACTTTTGCAAGGTTATAGATAATCATTACTCATCAAAATCATGCGTAAAAAAATGCTTACCATTAATGCATATGTCAGAGTTTATGTCTTATCAAGCATTTTTAGCATGTATTATTTTAGTTTAATTATTAGACCTGGTTAATGTCTATATCAAGAGAGAACAAGTCAAATTTCGTAAACAAACATACTGGGTGATGTAAAGGAGAATACCATAGGTGGTATAAAATTTTTGTTTATCAAATTTGTAGTGATTTCAGATACATTTAAGGTGAATTTTACTCTTACTATAAGTATTTTCCATTACTTGGTTGGAAAGAACAATCCTTTTGAGTTTACAGCATTTTTTAAGAAGTTCAAAACTTATATATATATATATATATATCCTCTAACC
Source organism: Torreya grandis (assembly GCA_037957365.1). Classification (NCBI taxonomy): domain Eukaryota; kingdom Viridiplantae; phylum Streptophyta; class Pinopsida; order Cupressales; family Taxaceae; genus Torreya; species Torreya grandis. The sequence goes on along the minus strand of JARHVA010005495.1, from coordinate 775,900 downwards.
TATAGCCATGAAATCTGCATGTCTTGGTTATGAGCATGGTCCTGGTCTCATCTATTCTCTTCCTGAAATTAGGGACACCTCTCTGGTTCAATATGACTTAGAATATTTTAATGAAAGGGCAAGAAATCCTATGTCAAATAATATGATGTAGAAGATAGTAGAAAGTGGCTTGGTCAAAGTTGTGGCCTTTCTCATGGTTGTACAATGCCTTGAATTAGTTTTAGAATGCATGAATAGATATGAACCTCAAAATAGGTGCATCAGAACTACAGATGGTAATGTTTTACTTCATATCAATAGACAAACCCTAATATCTGTGATGAGAATTCCACCTAAGGAACCATATTCTAACCTTAATATTACTTCTTCTTATGGTTATTTTTCACTAAAGAAAGCAATTTACAAGAGCGTAATCGCAAGGAATTGGTTATTGAAATTCTAGAAAGGGGGTTCAAGACTACCTAGACCATTAACAAGAAATCACATGATTTTGGAAGTAAAATATATTGTAGTGTTGCTACATAGGTTAAATGGTAATGCTCAAGCATATTATTGGGAAGACTAGATGTACTTTTTCATACAGGTGATCCTTCAAGGAGAGAAATATTTGGATTGGGTGGAAATTGCAGTTGAATGTTTGCATTTGGGTCTAAGTAATTATTTGGGGAATAAATATTTTTATATGTTTTCATACCTCTTCTATTGCCTGGAATCTACAAGACAATGGGTAGGGCTATCTCATGCGCCCTTGGTTGAAGATAGCAAAATTTATGACTATTACTCATAATTACAAATGCATAATTGCTATGAGAATTATAGGAGGGTTAATGATGTTTTTACCAAGAGAATGACTTATGAAATTAGCAAACAACATCAATAAGAGGTTGTCTGATAAATCTATGTAGCTGATCAACATTTAGGGTAGTTTCTTTATTTAGTTTTCCCAGTTCACTTATATCAGAGTTGGGGGTTTTAATGGTGAACCTTTGAAGTTACCTAGGTATATTTTTGACCATTTTGTGTTGATAGAAGTTTGCAGACAATTATCACATGTAAATAAAAAATTGCCAATGAAAAAGAAATTTGGTATATCTTTTCCTATCAAACTTAGACATTATTCATGCCAGTTAGTATCTGATGCTTTGAATTTAGCATTGGATCTTTAAAAAATCATTTTTTAGTACTTCATGGCTAGATCCCAATTTGACAGCAAAGGTTTTGCCAAGGATAACTTGGATCTTGGAATAGGGTTTTCACATATTCCTTAATTAGAGGATTATTGGGAGGATTGTTCAGATGAATTTGAGGTTAAAAGAATACTATGGTTCAGGTTATCCCTAGGACAAATAATTACCCTTAATTTAAATATGGATATTTCTAGAATTTTTGATAATAAAGAATAGGTGACTTGTCCACAATTTAAACAGATAAAACAATCACCTATTCCAAAAATTGACTGGGATAAAAATGAAAAAGATATGATTGAGGTTAAGACCCTCTCGATGATAAGAAGAATTGAGAAATGGTTGAGGGAATAAAAATTGGAGGGATTTCAAAATAAAGTTTCCTAGTAATATACATCAATAGTTGAATCACCATCCCCAATAAGATCTTCTAACTAGCTTATTGTTATCTATGATGCAAGTACTTACAAGTTAAAAACTAGAAGGGATCATGTCATCAAAGAATCTAAGAAGGCCCTTACAACTACTCTGCCTCCTCTTGCCACAAGATCAAGGACTAAAAGCAAGAGAAAGAGTCAAAGTTTTGAAAAAATAATTATGGATTTAAATTTTGAAGAGGATTCAGGAGAAGCAATAGGTGATAAAGAATCTAATTCACTAATGGTGGAGGAAGTTATTACAAATCAACAGACAAAGATTACTTTTGATTCTATCAACTTATGATTATTATAAATGTGCCTTATGATCAATCAAATCCTAGTAAAAAAGTCTTGACCTCTGCACCCAAGTGGCTATAAAGCTCAATCAGCAACAAAAGGAAAATAGTACCATTTTCTTTGCCATTGGAGGATATGTTGAGTAAGTGTTTAGGAAAAACTCCTAAATCTAAGAAACTAAAAACAATATCCAGGGTAGACATCGACCCTAACATAGGGAACTAGAGTGTAGAAATAGCCCAGCCAAGAACTAATGAGGAAGTTCAAGATCCTATTATTCAGGATTTTACAATTGAAAAGATAGATCTTGGGACTGCATCACATGTTACGGATGTGCATCACCTTGAAGCATCCACCAAAAGGATAGTTAGTAGAACTTGAAAAGATGAGAAAGATAAAAGGGAGTTTAAATAGACCTTGCAGTCAATGGTAGAGTACATTGACACCATTCATAATCTAGATCCATAACCTATTACCCAACTGCCCCTATCTTTCGATCCAAAATTACCTTTCAATCAAAAAATGTTGGACCAGATACATAGAAACAAAATGGTTGCCAGGGTATTTGATCATTGGTTGGATGGCATCATCTAGAAAGGTACAGAATACATTCATAAATTGAAGAATGTATATGATCTAACCATAATTACTATTGAAGACTTGAAGACACAAAATGCTTTGTAGATAAAATATGAAGGCAAATTAATGAGTGTGATGAACTAAATTGATGAGGTACAAAAGTATGGGATAGAAAAGTTTTTGTCAAAAAAAAATTTGATAGGTCTAGATGAAGATGTATTGTATTTAAGTAAGAAAAATATCAAATGGAGGAATTCAGTATCCTGACAAGGGCAAATTAAACTCACAAAAGTGATCAAATAAATAACTAAATTCACTCAATCATTATAGCATGATCTTCACTGTATTGATGTAAAATACATAAAGGATGACGAAAAACTAGAAAAGGACATCAATACTATGATTCAATCCTTTAGGGAAAATATCAGCATCGTTAAAGAAAGTGAAAACTTATTAACCAAAAATCTCTCTCAAATTTCAAAGGTAGAGTCACTTCTTTGTCACTGCATCGACACACTCTCGGAGCACGTAGAGAACATGGTGAAAATTCAGAGGGAAGAAAACATCTAGAAGTTAAGGGTAAAGCATATCAGTATTCCCAATCTCTCAAAAATCTAGGAGTTTGTTATAGCATTTCAAGATTGGAAAGGTCAACGTGCCTACCAAACTGAACACAAAAAATCTAGAGATTCTAATCTATCACTTTTGGCATGATCTTACTTACACAGTTTCTTCTATTCAGTTATTCAATTGATTTTATATTTAAAACTTGATCTTTAAATGAATTTGTAAAAACTAAATCCCGTATGGGTCAGAGTTATTTTAACTCTGGTTTAGTTTGAAAGATTGGTTAATTAGGGCAACTATATATTTTTTCAATTATTAAAAATAGATATAGAGAATAGTGAAGAAAAAGGAGATAAGAAATTTTAAAATTGAACTACTATTGTTTACAATATATATGATGTTTATCTGAAACATTTTTCATTTGTGAATGAAAAGGAGAATCAATTACTACATACTTAGATCTGTGCATTTGAGTATTTGAAATTGGGTTTTCTGTGTGAAATCTTCTTTCATATAGTAATTACTCTTTCATTAGAAATTCATTGTATGTGTTTTATCATTTATTGGTTCAAAAATATATATATGTTTATCTATTTAATTGTTATTGAAGATAGAATATGTGTATTCTATTACCCACTACTGTTATAGAAAAGGATATCGCATTCATCGCATGATTATGTATGGATATTAGTTAACCTTTAAACACTTTCTAGTTAAAAGTGTATCATGATGATTAGAATAATTTGAATTCATTAAAAATCTTAAAGGGATATATACCTTAATTCAGAGGGGAACTATTCTTGATAGTTTACCCATTTGTTGTTTAACTTATTTATTCTTGAAAGAAGCAAGGTATTGAGTCAAAATAAAACATTTTTAGATAAGGACAAATATGTTAGCCAAAAAAGATAAAAAGGTTAGGTGAAAATCTCTCCTCTTCTCTTAATCCTTCAATTTATTTAGATGTTCTTATTGATAACTTCTCATAATCCCAAGATCTTATAGAAAACACTACTCAACAATTCCTTATTTCTAATGACATGTTATTTTTTATATCATTTGTTTCCCCACTGCACAAAGTCCCTCTTATTTCTTCTTCTCCCTCAAATCCTTAAATGCATGTTATTTCCTTTCCAAGAACTCCAATTGATGCAATTAGCAAAAAAAACAATGAAAAGCATCATTTCAAGGTGTCACAATTAAAATAACACCTTATTTGACCCTAGTAAAGTTAGATCCACAAATCTCAATTTTTTCCCCACCTCCTTATTCAAGCGTAACAACATCAGATTGGTTATCCATAGTGGTAAAGAAAATAAGAAAAATTGTTGAACCTAAAGATATTAATTTTGGTACTCCGACAAGTCCAATTCCTTTTTCAAAAAGATCAAGAAAATATATAATTGTCTCATGTATGGTAATAGATGAAAGAGGAGAAAAATATGTAGAGGTGGCAATTCCTATAATGAGAAAGATAAATTAGAGATCAAATTTGAATATTATCATGTATCAAGAGTTCATTTGGGGAAATGTACTAGAGAAGGGATGAAGGAAGATATGTAACTAGCAATTGGCATTATTTTTGAGGAAATGGACAAAGATAAAGTAATGAAAGATGAACTAAAAGAAAAAGTGGAGAAGTTAAATTCAATAATACAAAGGTTGATTAGACCGGTTCATCAAAGAATTATTTCATCAAGTCTTTATGTTGGAATATTAGATAAAATAAAATAAATAAGCCAAATAGGTGATACAGTAAAATATTAGATCGATAAGATCAACAATCAGGGAGTTTCAATAATTCTTGTTGTAGCAACAATGGTTTTTGAAGTCCAGTTAGAATGTGAATAGGTAAAAAAAATGAAAGTGGGTATATAAAGGAAATATAGAACTGGGAAGAATTCATCCCTAAATTGATTGAATTCTCAAAATTTCCTTCTCATAATCTTTTTTAATTATAAAGTTGATTATAAAATATGAGCATCGATGATGCAAAAAAATAGTTATAGAGTTCTCAAAATAAAGTAGTTAGTTATAGGGGCATCCCCCCATCATATGAAACCATATTAACTAATAATACAATATAAAAAATGGCCCCATGAAGGTGGCCTAGCAAATAGTAACAAGAGAAAACAAAACATAAAAACATCCTAGAACTGCCACCCCAAAGGTGGCACATCAATATTTAAGCATTTGGTACCCTTCAAATAACGATTCAATCCAAGTCATAGTATTCAACTGAGTCCACACTAATAGGTCCTTCAATAGAGTCTTTATTACCATTAAGTCCCATATAGATCTATCTTGTACCCAACTAATGGGAATACCTGTCAACTCTGTTCGGTAAAAATTTTGTGTTATTCACTCTGACATAGTCTAAGACATCTTCCACATCTATTGAACCTCCCTTTTCTATAAAATTTTATAATTTCTAAGTGAAAACATTCACATTGTCACTTTTAGACATCATTTTATGCATCTTCATCTTATATCATGGGGGTAGACCTCAAGGGAGAGGAAGTTATCATATCATTCTTTTAAAAGGAATAAGGGTTAAGATTCAATTGAATAGGGGCAAAAGATTCCTTAGATTATTTAATAATGCAACTACCCAATCCATCTTTATGCACATCCCTTACCATATCTTCATTTTCTAACAACTAACTATTCACCCCATATTCACATAGAATGATTTTATATTACATAGAATAAGCAAATATGAGAGATCACACACTGATAATTGATATCAAAACAAAATATTGGATAACATAGCAAAGCCACTTCGAGGGGGTAACCTCCACATCAATGTACTAATAGTAAAATACTTAACGTGATTCCCTAAATACTAACCACTACCTCTTATATATAGTCTACTTAGCCAAGGTTATTCCATAGACTGACCTATCTAAGAACATAGAGAAATGTAACAAGTAAATAAAAGAGGTATGTAAGTCACAAGTCATCCACACATATCCCTAGACACACCAAAGGTTAAGGGTGTAATAATCCCCTCCCCTTTAAAACAATATTGTCCTCAATGTTGTGGTAATTTTGGATGCTACTGCACAAATGCTTCATCCTCCCAAGTAGCATCTTCACATGGTAGATTCTTCCATTTGATCAGGTACTCTATAATTGCTCTAGAACATAGTTGCTTGGTGCACCTTCGAAGGATCACCTTAGGATCAAAAACAACTCTACCTTCCTCATCTAATTCTAGTAATTCTATTTGAATTGCAACTCTATACCCAATGACTTTCTTCACAAATGATACATGAAATACTAGATGTATATGAGTGGATGAAGGAAACTCTAACTTGTAGGCCACACTGCCAATTTTTTGCAAGATCTAATAAGGCCCATAATACTTAGGGGATAGCTTGTTATCCTTTTTTTTATTCAATGACATTTATTTATATAGATGCAATTGAATAAAGACCCAATCACCAATGTCAAAATGCCTCTCACTTCTATGTTGATCTGCCTGTTGCTTCATGTGATTTTGGGCCATAGCTAAATTTTCATGCAAACTTGCAAGGACCTACTATTTATGGTGAATATGTTCTTTAACTACATGAATCTTAGGATGGACCTTCAAGTTTGAAGTGATAGATGGAGAGTGGTATCCATATAGTGCCACAAAAGGAGACATTTTGGAAGAACTATGAATAGAAGTATTATACCACCATTCAGCAAGTGGTAGCCAATAAACCCATTTATCCTATTTATCAAAAACAAAATAATAGAGATATCCTTCCAAATATTTGTTGACTACCTCAGTTTGTCCATCAGATTGAGGATGATAGTATGAACTCTGAGCCAATTGGGTTCCCAAACATGTAAATAACTTAGTCTAAAAATTACTAGTAAAAATGGGATCTCTATCACTAATAATGATCTTAGGGGTCCCATGCAATTTTTGAACTATATTGAGAAAAGCAGTAGCTACTGTACTATCAACAAATGGTTGGGATAATGAACAAAAATGAGCATACTTACTGAGATGATCTACAATAACCATGATAAAATTTTGATCATCAGATCTTGGTAACCCTATAATGAAATCCATAGATACCTCTTCCCAACACTGGTTAGGGATGGATAAAGGTTGTAAAAGACTTGAGGTTTTGATGGTTTCACCTTTGTTTTGTTGATAGATCATATATTCAGCCTTATATTTTTGGACATCCCCCTTGAGACCTTCCCAAAAAAAATCCGATTTGATTTTGTGATAGGTATTCAAAAATCTTGAATGACCCCCAATTAAAGCTGCATGAAATTCTTGAAGTATTTTTTATTTAAGAAGAGAATTCTTACATAGGTACAATCTATCTTTAAACTATAAAAGATTCTGAATAAAATCATGGGTAGCACTATCATGTTCCCATTCTAATCATGCTTCCTCTATCCAATCTACCTGTAAAATAGTGATGGCACATAGCAATGCCTCAATTGATTCATCTTTTCTAGATAGTACATCTACCACCACATTAGCCTTGCATTTTTTTTAGACTATTTCAAAATCATAGCCTAACATCTTAGTTACCCATTTATATTGTTCTTTAGATGACAACCTTTGTTCTAAAAAATATTTGAGACTATCATGATCAGTCTTTACCTAAAAGTGATGACCCATCAAATAAGGTCTCCATTATTTGACTTCATGTAAAATGGCCATCATTTCCTTCTCATAGATGGGCTTGTGATTATTTTTACCCTTTAGTTGATGAATTTTAAATGCAAGTGTTTTGCCTTCTTTCATGATTACAGCACCCATATCATATCTAGATGCATCACATTCAACCATAAAAGTCTTATAAAAATTAGGAGTGGCCAATACTGAAGTAGTGCACATAGCCAATTTCAATTATTCAAATGCTCTTGTAGCTACATCAGTCCACTAAAAGGAGTATTTATTTAACAAAGAGGTGAGTGGGGCTATAAAACTACCATAATTTTTGACAAACCTATGATATTTATTAGTAAGCCCCAAAAATCCCTGGAGTTACTTGAGTATCTTAAGAATTGGCCAGTCCACCATTGCTTGGATTTTTTTAGGATCCACTTTCACTCCTTCCTAAGACACCAAATAACCTAAATATTCAACCTCACAAGCCCCAAAATTTCATTTGGAAGATTTGGCATACAATTCATTTTGCTCTAAAATGGAGAGTACATGTTTCACATGTTGCAAATGGTCTTCCCAATTTTTACTATAAATGAGGATATCATCAAAGAATACCAGAACAAATTTCTTCAAAAATGTCTTAAAAATAGTATTCATCAAACTTTGAAAAGTAGATGGTGCATTTGTTAGACCAAAAGGTATAACTAAAAACTCATAATGGCCCTCATGAGTCCTGAAAGTGGTTTTGGGTATGTCTTCATCACGGATCCAGATTTGATGATACCCAGAATACAGATCTAACTTGGTAAAATAAAGAGTAGCATTCAATTCATCTAGAAAATTATCAATGATAAGAATCAAAAACTTATCTTTGATAGTGTATGTGTTGAGTTCTTTATATTTAGGGCATATCCTCCAAGTGTCATCTTTCTTTCTCACCATGACAACTAGTGAAGAGTATCCACTTTGGCTATGGTGAATTATTCCTGCATCCAACATCTCTTGTACCATCTTTTCAATTTCACTTTTCTAGGCATAGGGATACCTATATACCCTGATGTTAGGTGGTGTAATACCAAGAATAAGTGTGATATCATGATCATGCATGTAACTAGGTGGAAGTCCTTTTGGTATGTCTCCAAAAACAATAGAATGAGCATCAAATATTTTTTATAGATCAAGAGGTGGAGAACGTTGAGTTGGCTATACTTCCATAGAAAATAAGTGAGCTATAAATCCCTCAGCACCCTTATGGAAAATCTTTATCATTTGATGGGAGCTAACAATTTTTGGAGATTTAGCCTTTAATCCCCTTAGCTTAAATGTCCTTTCTTTAGAATGAAAATGCATGAATAATTCTTGAAAATTCATCTCAATAGTGCCCAAAGTGGTGAGCCACTGGACTCCTAAAACAACATCAGCTCCACCCATGGCAATAGAAAACATAGGATAATCCAATAAGTAGTCTCCCATGGCCAAATTAATACTATGACATTTTCCTAAATAGCTGAGAATACCACCATCTGCAATCATAACCTAAAATTTAAGATCTAGATAAATTAAATAGTTCAATTGAGCAGCCAACTTATTGTGGATGAAGTTGTGTGTGCTCTCAGAATCAATCAAGATAGTGACCTTTTGTTTCTTAAGGAAACCCATCACCTTAAGAGTTTAGGGAGTACTAATACCTAAAAAGGCATGACAAGAAATAGTAGGCTGAGAGTCTTTAGATTCCTACTCAAGAACTTTTGCATCATGTACTTCTGCATCAACTTCATTATCATTGTCACCTTCAATGTAAAATAGCTTCTTTTTAGCACAATGATGGTTTTTGCTCCATTTGTTGTCACAACCATAACACAACTCTTTGGCTCACTTATCCTTAATTTTTCATTGTGTTAATCTGGTGGGCTATGGAAATGATGGTGCAAGAAAGTTATGATCATGACTAGTAGTGAAAGTTTTCCTTTTGACCATCTCTTTTTCTTCTATCACGCATGCCTTAAGGATAGCTTCTACTATAGATGTTGGGTTAAACATTCAAACCTCAAATTGGATGCTATCTTTGAGGCCACCCAAAAATAGATCAATCAAATTTTCCTTAGTGATATTTTCCACCCATAAAGAGAGATTTTGAAACTGATGTATATAATCCTTCACAATTCCTATTTACCTCAACTTGGCTAATTGGCTAAAATAGTTTTCAAAGACATTATTCTGATAATGAGCTAACAACTCCTTAGTGAAAATATTCCAAGTAATATGATTTTTTATTTTGAGCACATAACCAGCAATACTAAATGAATTACTCAAGTTCCAGATACAGGGATGCCACTATCACCCTCTGAGAACTAGGGGTTTGATGTAGCTCAAATAAATTCTTAATCTGGGTAATCTAAGTGAGAGGATTCTTACCATTGAACTTACACATGTCAACTTTTGGTAACATTGGTTTCATACCAACATGGGAGTTGTTAAGAGGAGGATTTGAATGCTGAAGTGGAGGGTTATTGGGTTGAAACTAAGATGTAAGGGTATCCAATTGCATAGTGATATGCTAAAATTCATTGTGAACCCCATTAATCTCTTCATGCATCCTTGAAACATTATCTTGGACTATAACAAAGTCATCATGCCTCACCAAGTTCTTTACGTCTACTTGAAGCTGAGATATTGTTGGATCTGAAGTTCTAAATTCCATGTCATCAGCAAAATGAGTCTTAAGAGTTTTTTTCCCCCCTTTTCTTCCTCAAGTACATGGACCTACCATATACAAACCCTATGAGGGTTTTGACCGCAAAAAAAGTATACCAAGAAATGGTACCATTGCAATCACCTTGTCAAGATGAATCTAATGACTACCTTTATGCAGTAGGGTGAAAATTTTGGTACCAAAAAAGTGTATCGATAAAATATACCATTGTGATCATCTCATCAAGATGGATCTAATGATGGTAATTATGCAAGAGGAATTTTTTTTTTTTTTTAAAGAATTTTGAGCAATACTATGCTGAAAGAAAAAATTAATTCTTCTCAGATTGCAAGTTATGTTTTTTTGCTCTCACCACTCCCAAAAGCCATGCCTTGCCAAATCTAAGAAAAACATCACAGGAAACTTGCCCAAATCAAAGCTCTGATACCACTTGTAATGAAATTACTTAGATATTCACATAGAATGATTTTATATTTCATAGAATAAGTAAATATGAGAGATCGTACAGTGATAATTGATAGCAAAATACAATATTGGATAATATGGCAAAGCCACTTCGAGGGGGCAACCTCCACATCAATACACTAATAGTAGAATACTTAACATAATTTCCTAAATACTAACCACTACCTCCTATATATAGTCTACTTAGCCAAGGTTATTCCATAAGCTGACTTATCTAGTAACATAGAGAAATGTAACAAGTAAATAAAAGAGGTATGTAAGCCACAAGTCAGCCACACATATCCCTAGACACACCAATGGTTAAGGTCATAAAATTATCTACTTAGTAAAAATATAAGTCCTTTATACATTTCCACTCATGCTCAATTATGTTTATTTTATCAATTGATAGATGGAAGACCACCCATTCTAGGTGTGGGCTTAGCTTAGGGCATCCACCAGAGTAAATTTAGTAGTTAGAGGTAATTTTGAGCATTAAAATTTTTAGGAACTACCCTAGCTGATCCTGTGGCACTTTTAATTGAAAGAAAATATACAAAGAAACAAGATGAAGGATGACTTCCACTGAAAAGTTAGTAACCACCCTAGCCTTGTGTTGTAATACCTCTAAATTCCTTTGCTTTAGTAAAAACCATAAAATCTCAGTTGAAAAAATAAGCCAAAGTTTATGAAAGAAAGAATGAACTTTAACATTAGCACAAGTATAACCAAAATCAATATTTAACCAACCAATGCCACAGTCAAAGACCACATTCCAACACTTAAGATATATTTTCCATAGGTTAGATGCATATGGATGAGAGAAAAAGACATGTTCAATAGTTTTAATCTCACTAGAAAAAGAAAAGAAAGATTGGGCATAACCACATTTGCTCAAAATAGATCCAAAAACCAACTTATTATACATTAACAACCACCAAAAAAAATATTTTGTTGGTTCAAGGCAAGAGGCCCAAATAACATCAAATATAAAAGTCCAAGCACTCAGAGGATCATAAATAGACCCAATGTAGTTAAGGGTGAGGTTTTTGTAAAAGGATAGGTTGTTATAAAAAATTTGAGTGGAAAACTCAAATATAGTGGGGTTCTTATCCACTTCACATTATCCCAGACAAACCCTCCTCAGCCATGAAGACAACATTACTCTTCCCCTACAATGATTTTTGAAGAATAGTGAAGGTTCTATGTTGGGTGGCAAGAATTTGAAATCTGACTCTAATTTTTAACCAGGATGCCCAACCAGAATGTGAATAGATATCTTTGAACTCCCTCAATCCTTTAGTGAACCATTCAAAGGTAGAACAACCCCTAATGAGGGAAAACATTCTTTTGTTGATAGAAAAGTTCCACCATATAGATTTATAACATTGGCAACATGTCCCAAACCAATTGAAAATGTGCTTAGTTGTGATGAAAGGTTTAACAACATCTCAAGCTGACCAAATAGAAAAAAAGATAGGTGAACTAATCACTTTGATAGAAAAGGGACCAATGAGTAGATATGCAATGTTCAGTCCTTTCCAATATGGTTTTCCTTTAGGAAATTCCTTCAAGATATTATTCTTAACCAATAATTTCTAGGGTTCATCCCCTTTGAAATCTCTTATGATCCATTTCATAGCCATGGCTATACCCTGTATCCTAAGATCTTTTAGACCTAGGCCCCTAATATTTTTTGGCTTCTAATAGAATTACCAATAAACTACATGTCTTTTCTTCCCTCCTTTCCCATTAGACCATGGAAGTCTCTAATGATCCTATGGAGCATATTAATCTAAGATTATAGAAGAGCCAATAAGAGGCATAGTAAATATTTTATGAGGAGAGAACCTTTTAATAGACTTGAATCCACCTAGGTAATGAAAATAGGTGTCCCTACCACTTTGTAATTTTCTTATTGATTTTGTCAAATATTCATTCTCACATGAGCTCAAAATAAGGTATAAGTATGAAAGGGATACCCAAATATCTTACCATTTCATTTGGTCCTTTCCATGTCCACCCAAATTTTTATAGCCGATTAGGAGGGTGCTCCTTCCATCCTAGCATATATGATTTATGCATTTATACCTTGGACCCAAAGCTAGAACAATATATATCTAATCTTGTAGTAATCTATGTCAAGTTATTTTACTCCAATTTGAAAAATAGGGTAGTGTCATCAAAAAATAAGACATCAATAAGGACTTCATCATTTGGTAGAGATATTCCTCTGATTGGTGGTCTAATATCAAAGAATTTGAGAATATAATGTAAGGCTTCAGTAGCTAAAACAAAAATTAAAGGAGTAAGAGGACATCCTTGTCTAATGGAGCATTGAAGATCCAGGGATTCAATCAATTCCCCATTAACTTCAGTGACAACTAAAGTGTCTTTAAAGAGGACATTAATCATTCTATAGAACTTATCCTAGAAACCAAAGGCTTTTATCACTCTCTTAATGAAGGGCCATTCAGTTATGTTGTATGCTTTCTCAAAGGCAAGTAGAATCATGCCTATATCTTGATTAAAGTCCTAGGCCCAATACATCCCTTCCCATCTCATGATCAAGTTATCTAATATGTATCTACCTTTAATGAATCCAGTTTGAGTCTCCAAAATAATAGAGGGTAGCAGAGAATAGAGTCTCTTTGCTAGAATCTTTGCCAAAATCTTGTAGGATACATTAAATAAGGTGATAGGTCTCCAATTTTTTATCAAAGAGAGGTTATCATCTTTAGGGATGAGTTTAATTACCCTTCTATTGATTTCCAAGCTAAGGGTTTCAACATCAATCACTTCTTTAAATACCTCTAGGAAATCTTTAGCCAACCACTCCTTATTAGCTTTGTAAAATTTAGTAGAGAAACCATCCATTCCAAGTGCTTTATCATTATTGAGTGAGTCAATGGTATTTTTATTTCATTAATCATAATATTAGAATCAAGGGAACTCACTTGTACTCATGACACCTTTTTTATAATTCAAGCATCACATATCACCCTATTTTTCTCAATGAGATCATTAGAACCATTAAAAAGTAATAGAGTAGAGTAGAATTCATAAAAATCTTCTTGTATACTAGAAGAATCCTGCATGATCTATCCATGAACCTTGATACCATATATTTTTATTCTTTTGTGCTTAGATTTCAAGAATTTAAATAAAAACTTAGAACCTCTATCACCAATTTTCAGCTAGGTTAGTCTTGGGCAGATATGCACCCCCTGGTAAGGTAATTCTGGGACTACCTAACTTGGTGTTTTAATAAATTAAAAATCTTCAATAATTTTACCATTAGATGGGTCATGTTGGAGAGAGCATTCAACATGTATTGTCTTTTATTGAGTAACCCTTGTATTTTTTCTATGCATTTTAGCATTAATCTATCCATAGGTTCTAGTAAAGTTTTTGGAGACTTCCATGGAAGAATTCCATTGATCAATTCTAGAGCTAAAATTGTAGGTGAAATTCCAAATATTTTAGGAAGACTAAAGACCATCCATACACACTTGGTCATCTAGGTGGGATACATTAAACTTATAGATTCCTTTGAAAGATGAGGCATCTATATCCTCCTCAAGGTTCATCAATAATGTCATTTTAATGGGATGGTGATCTAAAATTGCATAGGGCAAGATAGTCACCACATTACCATCCTTATTAGGGGTCATAGTGAGTGATTCCCTATTCAAGTATAACCTATCAAGTATGGATTACTATATTCTATTATTACTCTATACACTGGGTAAACCAAATTCTTTTACTTTGATTTTTACCTTTTTGAAGTGGGTCTATAATTTTGTGCATTCTCTTGAATTTAGACCAGAAGGAAAGTTCATTACCTTTCTAGGCCTAATGATCACCTCCAATTTTATCTTCTTTTTCTTCCACCATGTTAAAATCTCCTCCAAATATCCAAGGGACTTTTTTGGGATTAGTAGTCATCTAATTCCATAGATAAAAATGATCTTTGTAATCATTAGGAGCATAGATGTTATAGAGTTTAAAGCACTAATTTTATATTTCTAACAGGACCAATAGCTCTATTATAGGGGGAGACGCTATGGTCAATAACACATTCCTTCAAGTTAGGGCTAACCAAGATAGAAGCCTCTCTTTTTCCTCTTTAATTATTAGTGGAGAACTAAGGAGCATTAGGCCAAATGAAATTAAGGACTAAGGACAACTAGGACCCCATATCCTTAACTTCTTGAAGACATAGAAAGTCCAACATTTCTCTTGAATTCTTGAACTATCTCACAATGGGTTTTCTATTAGAGGATTCTAATCCCCTAACATTCCAAATTATAATTCACATAAATTAGGGGGGGGAAAGGGGGCCAATTAGATTGACCATGGGGCTTACCACCACTATTATACAGTCTTTTGATTTTCCTTGCCCATTTTTTTGAAAGAAGGGTCATGGTCACTGGGGGGTCTTTTGAGTTTTTCTTCTCTTAAGAGTGATCCATCGAGGTAGAACCTAACTATATGTTTAATCTTTTTTCACCCCTTTAGACATCTAGTTCTCAGGTAAATTTGTGTCCTTAAGAGATAGGGGATCACTCACTAATACATCCATATTAGAACTAGACTTATCAGGCCCTTTCTCTAGAGAAATAACCATGGGGGAAACTCCAATTTAAATTTTACTAAGATTGTTTGGGGTCAAGATATCAGGGTTAGAATTTTGAATATCAAGGGCTTCAGTTAGTGGAACCACATATTCCTCAAAGGGAGAGTCCAAAAGGGTTTTGTATTCAAGAAAGGCATCATCCAAGTTGTTTGATAGATAATTGATCACATTTGGAAAAGAAGTCAAGTTGTCAATAGAAGGAGGTGGGGAGATAAGTAACTAAGGATTGAGGAGAGACTCAACTTGACCTAGTTCATTTGCAACCTCAGAGTCATATTTCCCAATAACCTCCTCAAGGGGGTACTATCTTTTAGTGTTTCACTATTAAACAAGGGGTTTTCAAAGACCTGCAAATCATCAAGCACTAAATCATTTTTTTGGGCATCCTACTCTTTTTTCTTATTATGCATATTTTCCTTATTTACCAACATTGGGTAGTTTTTCCTGAGATGCCAATATTTTTTACAAAATAAACAAGTGTTTAGGCCACCCATCCCTTTGAGAGCACAAGTATGGGAAATCCCTTTAATTTTGAAACTAAGGGAATCCAAAATGAAATCTAGGGTATTTAAAGAGATTAAAACCCTAGAATTCATATGGACTAGCAACCTCATAATATCCTCAATTCCAAGGACTTCCCCAAGGGGTATCAATGCATGTGGAAAAAAATTCCATAGTTGTATAAGCACTCCTTCAATGTCTACCCTTCAGGGAGTAGTTTTAAAAATGAGGTCATTATAGTCCATATCTAGCCTCCATGGGATTGCCCTAAAAATAGATTGGTCAACATTTTATAAGGGTTTGCTAATAGTTATTTTCTGCATATTGGAATTTTTGAATAAAATCATAAAATCCCCTTTCTGTATCATTTAACATAAATTAATATACAAACCTAATTTCTTACCCCAAATAGAGTTGAGCTAATTATCAAAAAAATCTAGAAGGGAGATAATTCTTGTTTAAAAAAAATCTCAACATTTTTTAACCTAATTTCTTCCTAATAAACACTAATTTACTTGGAATCATTTGGCATAATAGTTAGGGTCTTAACAGGACTATAGTGCTTACCGATTTGACCTTCATCGTGCTCTTACTCTACATGCTCTTTGTAGTTTATCAAAAATTAGACTCCTTTTCAATGTTTCAACACTTTCTCTTGCCATAGGATTTCACTAAATAGTCTTTAGGGTAGACCAAATGCTCCTTCTAGCTAAGATGGATTAGATCTACCAAATTTAAGATTGCATACCTTATCAATCCCTAGATAATTAACTGGCTCATTAAGGCCACCATTTTCACCCTTCTTAGCACATTTGAGGCTATCATTTTTGAAGGTTTCTATAAATAATTGCAATTAATTCATGCCCCTTAAAAAAAATCAAATGCTATAAGATGGGGGTCTAGGAAGGGATGCATGTATAGGTACGAACTACACAACAACATCCACCAAACAAACTTAAATGAAAATCAAGACTCAAACCAAATGAAACATGAAAACATGAAATAAAATTAAAGCATGCTTAAGAGATGATTAATTTAAATGACCACCATGGGCACCAAGGAGAGGAGAACATGAATCACAAAGGAATAAAAGGTAACTAAAGAAATCAACTTAAAGTGAGCTTGAAGAACCATTAATAGAGGATGACTCTTCATCTCCCCATTGCAGAGCTTCAAGCTTCTCTTTTTTCAAAATCTCTCTCATAATCTTATTTATGGAGTCATCAAAAAATAAATTATTTATCAGATTGAATTCCTTTGGGCCACAAAATTTAGAATCTAATCACTTTAATAATGCATCAAAAAATATAATATTGCAAGGTCACTTGGGAGTGACATAATGATAGAAATTGATGCAAAAGTCAAAAAGTTGAAATGTTTTTTTATCAATGATAGGGATGAAAATAGAAATCTTGTTTTAGTAGAAGCTATGTTTGAAGAATTCAAAAATCACATTGAAGAAGTTTTA
The DNA here is from genome assembly GCA_037957365.1 of Torreya grandis. Classification (NCBI taxonomy): domain Eukaryota; kingdom Viridiplantae; phylum Streptophyta; class Pinopsida; order Cupressales; family Taxaceae; genus Torreya; species Torreya grandis. Next base: position 758,462 of record JARHVA010005495.1, on the reverse strand, counting down.
AATCACATGTGTCTTCATTTTATCATGAAATACTTCATCAATTGGTCAAATATCAAGTCAATGTAGATAATCTTAATTTGACTATAAACAAACTTCAAAACAAGTTTTAGGAAATAAGAGAGTTGAATTGTTTAGTATATATTACAAATAGATGGTCTTGATGAAGATTTAATAAGGGTGTTTCTCCTAATATTTGATGACTCTTTGAAATAAAAGGATTTATCAATGAAATAATAAAAGGATTAAACCATTCTCAACACTCTAAAGCTTTCTTTTCACATTTATTTTTGTAACTAGCTTGTATTATCACATTGTATTTCCCCTTGTAAATATATGTTGTTACTTGTACAAATTATGTCTCTTGTAATTTTTCTAACGTGTTTCTTCAGGTTGTGCACATTGATGATATACCTTTGCAAGAAGTGTAGAAACACAAAAACACTTTTTCAAGTAGTGTCAAATGCTCAACACACTTTTACACCCTTTTAAGTTATAATTTTTTGTTTATATTTTTAAAACTTTGTAAAAAGGCAAAAAGGGTGGTTATGCACCACAACCACATAGTTTAGCCTATAAATACAAGCTAAATACTCATCATATGGGTTATGAACAATGAAAACTTTGAGCAAAGCTTTTTTTTAAAGGGAGATTGGTTTTTCTACTCCATGAAGATCAATACAAAGAAGTTCTTCTAAAATTTGTGTTAGTGATTCCTTTTAAATTACATATATTTTATTAATTCAATGTATTTGATATTCATTTATAAATAACTATTGCTATCATCTTTGAATTATTAAATCCTAGAAATTATGCTACAAATTCTATCTAGAATCTTAATTGATATTTCAAATACAAGTGAAATCTCAGTGGGAATAGGAGCAATATTTTTATTTTTATTTTTATAAAATACAAAGGGTTTTTTATTTTTGTTAGCAGTGCTAGGTATCTTTCTGGTGTATGTTTCATATTCTTAAGAATATGAATGTCTTTTCAACCCATTGAATTATAGAGATTTCCCATTTTGATTTCATTTTTTCCTCTGATACCTTTGTTAAGTCTTAATGTTTAACTTGATGAATTTATCATCTAAAATATCCCATCTTTTTCTCTTTAAATATTTCTTACTAAAAAATTACTTTTGTACTTTCAAGTTAAACGTACTACCCCACGATTTACACCTTTTTATTTGTAAATATTTCCTTTTTAGTAACTTTTTTTGGATTTAAATAAAGGTAGCTCTATCTTCTAATAGGAGAGGGACTTCATTCCCTAAACTATTGACTTGAATGTGATAATTTGTCCCTTAACAAATTTTCATGCCAACATATCCCATAGTGTATCAAGCAATATATGGGAAGAATATGCCTAGGCTCTCCAACCCTATTAAGAAAAATATTCAAAATATGGGAGATCATTGGTTGTACCTTGAGTGCACATTAATTATAATTGAAGGCACAAATGCATGTCCTTTATACCTAACAATAATTATGCCTAATAAAATAGCTAAAAATTGATTACTTCCTAACTGGTGGGAAATATTGATACTGATTTGAGGAAGTCAAAGTGAGCATCTGTCTATCCAATGCCTCTCAATATTAGAAGGGTACAATACATAAGGTGGGAGCACCTCTAATTGGTTGGAAACATGAGGGAACATTTTGGGTTTAAATTGGCACCCTTAAAATACTAGGACCCTAGAAATAATGTCAAAGAATAAATCATAAAATATGAAATAAAATTAAGAATCAACTATAGACATCAATCTTATGATCATGACAGCATATTTATGAATGTTGAAGATGATACATAAGTGGATATAAGGATGTATAGGACCAACATGTCTATGATTATAGTGTAGAGGATCTAGTATGATCCTACCATCACTAAAGAGGATGCCAAGAGGAATGGGTTTCTAGCCTTGATCATGAACCCCTTCCTCAGGCAGAAGAAGAAATATAGGAACAAGTTGGCCCATAAATGGAAGCATACATTGGATAAGGAGATTCAACACCTCTAAGCTCCCTTATACACATAGATGTTGATCCTTCTCCATATCACATTATGGAGGGACCTCAATGTAAAAATAAAGAACAAAGACCTACAAATCCTAACACATCAAATGGGATTTTCTCTATGCTTCCTTTGCCTCCATTAACCATTGCACAACAAGTAATTATTATTTATTTATTTTTATCTCAAATTCATGTTACTTCCCATCCTTTGTCTCCACTATCAATGATGCCCTAGTCCTTTAGGAATCCATCTTCATCACCACCTACCATGACACGTACACCACCATTGGTTGTACCTTAGTCTACTAGATTGCCTTCTCCATCACCTATCATTCCTTCAGTGGACACCACTCTTCCATCTCCCTCACCATCTATTACCACTATAGTCCCTTCATATCCCATTCCACCTATGAATGGGCTACCCTCTATTATTTCAAAACTAATAATGACATATACAAAGAATCCCAAGACCCCTCCCAATTCACCTTAAAAGGTAGAAGTAGAGGATAAGGATAAGGAAATGGAAGAGAGAAGAAATGGTGAACTAGGGTTAGACCCTATGAAAATTTATGATACTGAAGAGGAAGATAAAATATGGGGTGATGAAGAGGAATGGGTCTTAAAGACTGAAACAAAATATATGGAATCATTTGATGAGACCACATGAATATAAGAAGATGATGATTAGATGATTGAGGGAAGCACCTATTTAGGAGGGAAAAAATTACTATAAGAATCTAAAGAAGTAAATTAGGGAGATGGTAACTTAGGGGATAATGAATTGCTATTAAATAAAGAAGGAGATGTAGAAGGATTAGTAAAATCAAATCTACACATTACAGCACAAGGTTTATCCCCAACTACACCACCAAGCTCTCCACCTTAGATCACTGCAATAGCATCCACAATAACTAGTTCCCTAATTATCTCTCCCCTAGGTGTAAGTATTTCAAGTCCACATTCTTTGGAAACTCCCTCAATTAATGTAATTAACATTGGTGTAGAATATTCTTTGCATTCTTTAAGTTAAATAAACTAGCCCCAGGTAACTACAATGCCAATTTTACCTACCACATCCCAACTTATTATTTTGGGCCCTAGAACCACTATTATAACCACTTGGGATGCATACACTTCTATTAATGACTATTTTAAAAACCTATTGATCACCCCAATTCCCTACTCATTCTTGAGTGTAACTAGTCCATAGTCCCCGAAACCAAGCAAAGGGGTGCATTTTAAAAATTTAGTGTCAACATTGATTTTTTCCACACTAGCTATACCTCATAAGATAACTACATATTTAGATATTCATATTGGACAATCACCCTAGGTAGACTCACCTACAGTCTTAGTCCACAAAGCATTAAGGAATGCTATATGTAATTAACAAACTAGTCTAAAGGTAAGTTACTGGATGGAGGAAAGTTATTCCTCATTTTTTTCATAATAGGTACATCTTCCTCAAAGGTCATGCTACCTCTAATACATTCCTCCTTAGCTACTCATAAAGGGTAAACAAATAAAATATATCAGCAAGTTGAATTAAACATTCATTTTTGGATTCAATAGTTACAATAGGAATAAGCAGGGAGATAAGATTTAGTGATAACTAAAAAACCCACAGTAAAGTCCCATTTTGATAGATAGACAAACACCTTGAGAAAGGTTAAGAGTAAAAATATTTTGTTAAAGGTCAATAGAATGAGTTGGAACAAAGAAAAAACATGTTCTCTTTGACGAAACAAATAAAAATGAATCCATCTGACCTAGACAGATATAGGGGTGACCCCTATACTTTTATAGATGTTGTTAGAGGGGTCATAAAATAGATGTTCAAAAGTTTTGATTAGTCTATATATAGGAACCAAAGGTGAGTACCATCCAATCTCCTAAAGAGATAGTGGACAACATACAATGGATAGCTAAGAAGTTATTTGACACCATTGATTCAATAAGGTTTGCAAAGGCCACCTCCCAACCCAAGTGGGGAGACAATCTTGAATTGTTTAACAAAATAAAATACATTGATGTCAAGATAAATTTTATAATCTAGGTAATAATGAATAAGGCTTATGCCCATATGAATTTAATAACTACATCTAAAGTTGTTTAGGCACAAGATTATATTGCTACCAAAAGGGATAGAATAGTAGAGTGGCATCAAGAGATGCAAACTCTAGTCCAGCAATTTTAAAACCATGAAAGGGAAGTTATCTCTATCTTGATAGACTTAAAATTTACTCAAGTAAGCACTTCATAGGGATAATTGGTGCCCATGCCCATTTTTGAAACCTCTTATGATCAACATTTTACAATTTTAAAGTGTATATTGAAGGCATTGTTTATAAAACTAGTGATGAAATAAAGCAACTGGTCAATTTTACAAGGGATAAAATTATTGGTATTGAGGCACTACATGTTAAGGTTATAACTACATTAGGCATACATAAAAAAATTATGGATAAGATTTTTTAATGATTCAAAAGATATATGCTTGATTTTAAGACCATAGATATCAACTTCCAAGCAATTCATGCACTTTACCAATAAATGGAAGCTACCAAACAAATAACTTCAGTATCAGGGGCCATGCCTATTCTACCTCAGAGTGCTTATCTTCCCAATTACACACTAGTGTAATCTCAATTTGGGCCTACCTATGTGTCACTTTTAACAACTACAACCACAACTACTTTGGTGACCGCTTCTAGCATAGCTACAGTTCTAATTCCTACTCCAGTTACAACTCTAGTTCCGTCTACGTTGTCTATGTTATAGTTTTCATTTTTTAATAGTGTTGCATTAACACTTTATAAATATACATTCATATTTGAATATTATAGTTGATATGGAAGTGTTAGTTCCTAATTTATTTAACATATGTATATTTTATTTTAGATGAAGAATTATATTTTGAGTAATCATTATTATACATGCATATTGTGTATGAGATCAGCATATAGTGTTATTTTTTAACATGTATTTTTAGACTTCACGTGAGATATGAGACCTTCCCCATCCCAAGGTTATATATATATGTATACTCCCAATCTCAAAGGGAGGATAATTTTGGCTATTAAAATTAATAAGAAATTATAAAGAGTTTTGTAATTGATCTCAATGTGAAAATCTTAATTCTTCTCAAAAAATTTGGATTGTGTAAGAAGTTATATTATTTCAATTTCTTAGTCTTTTGGTTTTGCATGAGTTATCTCTTTAATATATAATTATTAATATTGAGCTATTGATAATCCAGATGTCTTTTGTATATGAATCATAATCCCCTCTTGTAGATGTGTTATTATAGTCTTAAAAATGTTGAAACATTTGATTTTATGTGTATAATTTTGATGTATTCTAGTTCTTGTTAACTCCTAACTATGTTTGATTATTAGTCTGCTACATTAGCCTATAGCAAATATTTGTCCTTAATTCCTTGTCCAACCTCTAGTTCAAGTTCTAGTCTAGAAATTTTTAATCTGATGTGGTCCACAAACCTCTTTTTTTAGTTTTTGGTCCTACCCACCTTAGGTTAAATCCATCATCAGTCCACCCATCTCAAGTAGATTTATATTCATCCATATCTGACCCATCTGTAGTAAACAAATAGCTTCACTCATTATTATTCCACTAATAGGTTGTTTACAAAACTAAATACCCTACAACTCATGCCTTGGAGTGAATTCCATTCATAGATCCTAAAACATCAGAGGCTACCTCTTAAATTTTCTTAGATGTGCATAAAACCCACATCAATACCTTCTTTCTCCTTTATCCTATAAAATGTGTGGCCAACACCAGATTATGTTGTCAAACAAGTAAATTTTTGATATGTCTCAAATGAGAGGTTTAGGCTCCTCTTTATAGGTTTCCTATACCCTCTCAAATCTTTCTAACTAGAACTGACTCAATGTCCACTTGTATATCTTGTTAATAATTTGTGTATATTTGTAAAATATACTTTTGTTGAGAAATTCCCCACTAGGCTTAATATATTTTTAGCTTTATTTTTCTGGCTTAAATATTTCTCAAAGGATGATGAGGCTAATTTAAATATCTATTATAGATTTAAAAAATATATTTTATTATTGAGATCACCCCACTAATTTGAAAAAAATCTTATGTATTAAAATCTAGATAAATAAAATTTACGAGAGAATTTAACATTTAAATTCCTTCTTTTATTTTAAAAGGAGTCATAGCTAGACAAAGCATTAATTAAAGTTTTCATATTAAAAAGAGGATCCACAAGAGATCAAGATTATTATTTGAATATTCAAAATAATATGGGTGTAATCAAATTTAAACTCAACCAACAAGTACAACAATGGAGCATGGGCATTTTTAGACACTCAAAATGTTGAGGTATTTTCCTGGTGTTGGTATTAAGGAATTAATGTTATCATTGATGTCAAATTTAAGTTGAATGTCCTTCATGTCACAATTTAGAATTGATGTCATGATTGGTGGAGTGGTGTGTGACAAAGAAGTTTTTTCTTTTTATTGAGACAAAATTTTAAGGCAAATCGGTATTCTTTTTTAGGTTTGATGACATGTCAATATCATGTTTAAGATACAAGGAAAGCATCTTGAGTGAACTCTAAGTACTGAGGAGCATACAAGGTAAGCACATGGGTCAACAAGTCCTTGTGTTCTATATGAGGTATTGGTACAAGGTTGTGATGTGATAAATCTCATAAGTCTATTTAGTGTAGCTTTGTCTTCAAATAATCATGTTTGAAGAACAAAATCATTGAGAGCTAGCTTGTTTGTGTCCAAACTCTGAGTACTAGGTATCTTGAGTAGCCTGGTCTAGCTTTATGAATAAGGTGTATACATGAATCATGGTAAGTATTTGTGATTTGTATTAATAAAAATATGATAAAGTGTCCTAATTTATTTTAATAATGAGAGAGAGACAAAAATCTTGCTGACGAGTTTCAAGGTCTAGTTTTGAGGCTTAATCTTTACTTGAAAGACCTAGTGAAATGGCATAGGTCTAGTAGCATGATGAGTTGAGACATTTTAGAAATTTAAAATAAAAATTGTTAGCATATGAGTAGGATATGATATCACATGACATATGTATGATGTTTTTAATATAGTTAAATAAGTTTTAAGGCATGATCATAATCTAAGTACGATTGGCAGATAAGGCCTAGAATGCAAAGTGACCTATAGTGGCATATGAGGGGTCAAGATCATTTCCAAAAGTTTAAAAGATATTTAAATCATTTAAATATGTGTGATAGTTCATGTTAAGTTTTTGGACAAATTTTAAATTCAATACATGAAGGAGAAAGCATGAAAAGTTGTGATAAGGTTTCCTATGTGTACAGAATGGGGTGTTGCAAACCCAAGAAGAGATTTCTTATAATCATTGGCATGTGTAACCTTTGTATGAGAGCCTAATAAATTCATGGAAGTTTTTTAATATCCATATCTTTATTTTCCTATCATTGGTTTTGAATATGAGGGGCAATCCTTTATGAACGATTGCTAAGAAGTGAAACCAGTCAAAACCCTTATAATGACTTGATAGGAATGATATTATCATTTATGATTCATAATGGTCATATTTACATATTATGATGTTTTAAACATTTAAAATAATATTTAAGTATTCTCTAGGTGGCTTTTTTTTACTTGAAAGTGATTCAAAGTTATAGGAAACCCCTTATTTTTTAAGAATTTGATGTTACAGGCAGCGTTGACTAGGTCAAATCATGTAAATGGATGGAAGATGATGTGTAAGACTTATATTTTATTCCCATGAAATTATCTGAGTATTTTTTATACTAAAAATGTGTTAAACTAGTCATGGAAGTTAGCATATTGCTAAACAAGCCTATTGAGCAAAATAGTGAGAAAACTAGACAAGAATGAGAATGAGATTAGGAATTAGTTGTAGAAGACTAGGGATGGATCCTAATGCATGGGTTAAATATTCAAGACCTAATCCTCCTATATCCTTTTTGTATAAGTTTTTATTATGCCTATTCTTAAGCAAAAATTTGTCATCAAACTAGTTTGTCTAACATAGTGAAGTCTTTTTAGAATGAAGTTATGGAATTAGTCTGAAAGACCAATATTGATATATAACAATGAAATATATATTTTCATGGATGATATAAAGATTATTAATTCTCATGAAAACCAATTTTAATATCACATAAATTTTCCCATGGTTGTTTTATGACTTGATTTTCTTGTTTGTGTTTTTGGTACTACATGAAACTTTCTGTGTATGAAAATGATGTTTATGAGTCATTTTGTACTAATTTGGAGGATAAAATTTTATTTAAGGTGTTATAAATGTATAATATAATAACTTTAATTGTTTTTTTATCATTTGAAGTCTATAATCAATATTGGAGAGTCAAATGTTTTTGACTATTTGTTGATAGTGTTTAGTGTTTTTTAGTAAGCCTTTTATAGAAGTGTTCCTAAGGCCTTTTGGCCTATTTGGTGAAGACCAAAGAATTTTTTGAAGTATTTTAGGTAATAAATATCCTATATATATTATTTTATGTATGTTTTATATGTAAAATTTGTGTATATGGTTCAAATTTGTAAGACAGACTTTCTGGTAATAACAAGGACTAATGGCGAGTAGACCTAATTAGATGGTTCAGTGAGTGAAAAGAGACAAATGGTGTTTATGAAATAAATATAGATTAATATGGGTATAATAAAGTTTCATATTAATTATTTAATCCATTTTTTAAGTATCAAATTATTTAAATGAGGTCTAAGTGAAATGTGTGCTTAGAGAAGGCCTAATTGCATTAGGTCTCTATTAGGCCTAATGGTGGCTTTAGCCCTTAAGGGTAATGGCAGACCTATGAAATGTTTTTTTCACTTGTAAAACATGTGTATTTATCTATTTATATTATAATACAAGTATGTTTATTTCCTTATCCTACCAAGATGGGTGTGAGAAAGAATCAAGTATAAAATCAAGGCCTAATAAGCCTATTTTGACTAGTTAAGGTGTTGAGTTATTGAGCGAAGGATATAGAGTTTAGGAGAATAGGTTAAGGGATTGAAGATATAAAATATTTTATCTGAATATTCCATGATTTTTTTTTTTAAGGTGTTTATCAAGGTCATTTGACCTAATAATGCCAAGTAGAGGGTTAATTGAGTAAGAAGGCCTAATAGGCTATTTGAGAGATAAAAAGTGTGAAAAGAGTAAATAAAGTAGGTCATCATTATTTGAATAATAAAAAAGTGTATAATTTTGATCAAATATTTAATTTAGGTGAGTTTGTGCTTGGTTTCCTAGAGGTTTTGAGCCTCCTTGCAAGTTGAAGCTTACTAACTGCACTAGTTGAGTTGGTGCTTGACTAAGTGAGGGGTTGGTGTTCTTTGTGCAGTTGGTACCTAACTAAAATTTTGATTCATTGATTATAGGATAGTATTCCAAGTTTTTCATCAGTGTTTTCTCTTCCCCTAAAGGTTTTCCCACATATATCTCATGTTATTATATTATTTACTTTCATAGATGCTTGTGTATGCATTAATTAATATATGTATGTGAATGGATACTTCATGAATACTAAGTGAAATTAGAGGAATGTTTAAGTAAAACATACTAATTGAAATTATAGGAATGTTTCCTAGGGGGTTGGAGCCTCTTTGCAAGTTGAAGCTTACTAACTGCACTAGTTGAGTTGGTGCTTGACTAAGTGAGGGGTTGGTGTTCCTTGTGCAGTTGGTACCTCACTAAAATTTTGATTCATTGATTATAGGATAGTATTCCAAGTTTTTCATCAGTTTTTTCTCTTCCCCTAAAGGTTTTCCCACATATATCTCATGTTATTATATTATTTACTTTCATATATGCTTGTGTATGCATTAATTAATATATGTATGTGAATGGATACTTCATGAATACTAAGTGAAATTAGAGGAATGTTTAAGTAAAACTAATTCACCCCCTTATTATTTGTCCTTCTAACATTTGGTATCATATCATGTCTTTTAAAGGAGGTCTTACAACCTAAAATAGATTCTAAACAAGCTAATATGGCTAGTCAAGCATAAGGTGGTTTTTATACAAGCAAAGTTCCATTGTTTAATAGATCCAATTATGCCTTTTAGAGTGTTATAATGAGGATATATATAATATCTCAAGGTCATGATTTTCGTAAATCAATATTGGATGGGTATATTGCACCCCTATTCCTCTTATGGATGCAATAGGTAAGAAGGCTAGTGATAATAACTCAAGCAATGAATGGTATTATGTGTGGCCTATCAGAGGTAAAACTTATGAAGGTAATGCACTATATATATATACAAAATAAATGTGGGATAAGTTAAAAAATATTTTTGAGGGATACTCCAGGGTTAAAGTTTCCAAGTTTCAAACTCATAGAATACAATTTGAAACTCTAAAGATGAATGAAGATGAGACCAAAGTAGCCTACTTGATGAGGGTTGATGAAGTGGTCAACATAATAAGAGGTTATTTTTGTTATAAAGGTTTTAATGTCTCTAACTCCCATATTTGATTATAAGGTATGTGTTTTTGAATAAATTCAAGATCCAGAGAAGCTAGAGATGGATGGACTTCATGGAACCCTAATAGCCTATGAGATGAGGACAAGTGAAGGAAGACCTACAAATAAGGAAGATAAATTCAAAGTAGAAAAGAAGCTAAAAGAGAATAAGTCACAAGGTAATAAAGTCAAAGATAATGATGAATATGATATTGATGATGATGAGTTGATATCTATGTTTTCAAGAAAGTTGAAGACAAGTCCAGGTAAATACAAGGGCAAGATGCCTTTTAAATGCTTCAATTGTGAAGAGGTTGGACACTTTTCTATCAAATATCCTCATAAGCATAATAAAAATGATGATGTATAGCATGATGAAGATCATGATGATGATAAAATGTTTTATAATCCTGATAAGAGCATTAAAATTTTCATAAGATATGATAACAAGAAAAATTTCTTCAAAAATAAAAGGAGTCTTTACACCAAGGAAGATTGCAGCTCATCTAGTGAGAGTGAAATAAGTGATTTATAAATTGATCATGAAGGTTATGGTCCTAATGTTAATGAGGTTCTCTTCATGGCTGAAGAAGCAAACTACTAAAATCTAGAAGAATCCATATGGATTGGAGGTGTTGTTGGTGATTCAAATGAAGAAGGATATGAGGTGGATTTTGAGGCTAAGTTGATGAATACTCTATAAGAGATGAAGATGGTAAATAAAATTAATAAGGTGATGAGGTCCCTTATCAAATATTGAGAGGATAAAACCAACTTGTTTGAATTTAGACTAAGCAATGATTCTAAGGAACAAGAGGAAATAGTCAAATAGGTAGAAAGTTAACTTGAAATTGTGACTACGGGCCTAGAGGCAAAAGAAGAAGAATGTGCAAGTTATGTAGTTGAAGTAAACTCCTTAATAGCTAAATTGAAATAATAATCAAATAAGTTCAACATATTTGTGAGGTTTGAAATGAGTACCAATAATCTAAATAAATTTCTAAGTAGTCAAAAGATCGCTAAAGATAAAATAGGCCTTGGTTTTATTGGAGATCAAGAGGACACTAATGTGATCAAAAAGGTCAAAGATCAACTAAATAATGAGGGTGCTAATATAAAAAATGTAAATACTATCAAAAAATCTAATAAAATAAGGTATGTTAATCCTTTAAATGGCTATTGTTATTAATGTAACCAATTTGGTCATAGAGCAAGGCATTACAGAAGGACCTTCAAGAATGAATTTGCATGGAACTATGAGGAGAATAATTAACCAAGAGGTATGGGTCATGGTGTGTTTATATCTAGAGGGATAACATGTTTCAATTGTCATAAGGTTGGTCACATGTAAAAATACTATAAGCATGACTTCTCAAGGTAAGACTAGAAATTTGAGGCTTCTAGAACACAAGAAAGAAGACAAAATAGTAAGTGGAAACACATGGTAGCTAAGGTTGATAACCAATATACAAGTCCAAGAGGACTATTTGCCATTATAAATCAAAATCAAGATGAAAAGGAGTGCCAATAATTTTATCTGTTGACTCAAATTATTGATGAAGGAAACAAGACTAATAAATCAAGCCAGAATGTTTCTCAAACAAATATTGAGGGTGTCAAGCTAGAAGGACAAATCAAGCATAAGAGGATCATGAAGTAAGTTCATTCATGCAAGGACTTAGAGATTTAGGAATCTTTTAAACATATGATGTTTTAGTTTTCTAAAGTAGAGGTGACTTCATTGGCCTTCATAGAGGCACTCATCTAGCAAGCAATAAGTATGAAGGATTCTCATTCATAGAGGTAGTTTTATGGTCTTAGGAGACCTTTAGATTCAAGTTTCAGTCAAATAAATCTGCTATAGGTGTGATCATAAAAGACAAGTCACAAAATTTTTGTATGATGACTTGATCAAACCAAGTAATAATTTTAAAAATGTCTTGAATCTTCATGGATAAAAAGGGAGTCAATCATGTCTCATGAGTAAGTATGTGAGCCTAGTATGTTCTAAAGTTTCTAACATAAAGGATTGATGAGTTTGTTTGAAATAAAAAGTATGTTTCCCCAGGTCCAAGGATCAAATAGTTGTCAATAATATGAACCTTTGTCATTAATGTCAAAGGGGGAGAAATTTCTTGTTTCAAAGATCAAGTATTGAATAAGATTCATCTTAAAGGAAAGAGATTGATTTGTTATGATTAAGAGTGTTTTCCCCAATGACAAAGGGGGATATTGTCTATGTATGTTCCTCATGTTGGTATTAAGGCATTAATATTGTAATTAATGTCAAAGTTAAGTTGAATTTCCTTAATGTCAAAAGTCAAAATTGATGTCATGCTTGATGAAGTGGTGTGTGACAAAGAAGTTTTGTCTCTCTGTTGATAAAAAAATTTGAAGGTAAAATGGTATTCTTTTTGTTGAGCATAGTCATTAATGTTTGGTTGTCATTGATGTCAAAGAGATCATGTGGTACTAATGCATTAATGATAAAGTGATCAAATTGATGGTTTGGAAAGATATAGCTCATGTGTAGGTTTGTAAGGACAAAGAAGTTGTGAGGCATCCATAGATGTCTTGATGAAGCTCTGGGGTGTCACTTGATCATTTGGAAAGAGAAACATGCATCTTCTCGATTAAAATTAGCTAGACCATCACTGCGCATCATGAAGATATGAATGAACCAAAAAGTTTGTGCATTTATTTAAGGTACTTATAAAGTCAACCAAGATCAAAGGATCTCATGGAGATATTGTCTATAGTGTCAAAAAGGTACCCTAAAAATTTGGAATCTTGAAGTATTTTCTAGCTCAAGTTATCAACCTTCAAAGTATCTCTTGTAGACTATGATGGGCCAGAGACCATCAAGTTTAACAACATTAAAGTCTGAGGTTACTAATCAGTAGATCTAACAATAAGCATCCATCTTCCAAATCTTTCATCCAATGGTGTATGTAAATTTAAATTGTTAAAGGTTCTTGAGATTAAACACGCTTGTGACAAGTGTCTCTATCTCATTCATCTAATAGAAGATCAATGGTTTGTAGGTGTTTTTATAGATAGATATCAATAGTGCAGGTTGAGTCAAAGAGTCAAATGTGTAGAAGGCATACAGAGCTACAAAGTGGCATAATCATGGGATCTCTGATCAAAGATCAATAGTGAGCATTGAAAGGTAAATTATAGGCTACTTAGAGGAGATTGATGGTGCGTATTTGATCTAGTTACTAAGATAAATTAGATGTATATAAAGTTATTGATGTTTAGTGTCTAAATAGTGACCATTAGAATTCAAATATTCAAATTAACTAGGGAAAATTAGTGCATAGTTTTTGAGCTATATATTTTGATCTAGGACAAATTTCTTGATGTAGTAAAAATAAAAGTTATAGGGGAATTCAAGGCATATCCAAATAATCTAGTTATAAGGTTTGAATGTTTGTATACATTCAAAGTTATGGAGATTCAAAGTTTATTATTTTTTCATTCATGGTGATACTATGTATAGAATATTGTTCAAGTAATTTATGCTTTAGCAGAAGAGTGTTTTGGTAGGAATAATCACTTGAAGATGTCTTAAAGGTCATATAGAGTGGACCCATGTATTTTAAAATGATCTTGTGTTCTTGTTGTGCTTTATGAAGTGTTGAAAGGGTAATAGGTATCCATGAGACCTATAAGGGCTACTAAGACCTAATTGAAAGGCATGGCTACTTAATTGTGACCCATGGATTATATGGCTAACCTATGAGGATGAATTTGAGTTATGTGTTATCATGTTAGATGTCTTAAGGGTTAAGGCAAGTATTTTGTCTGACCTAGAAGTTGATATGAATGAAGACTCTATAAAAGGTGGAGATCAAGGCAATGGTTTCTAGACTTGAATGTGGAAGAATTAAGAGAGAAGAATATAGAGATGAAGGAAAGAGATCAGAGGGAGTGTGCTCAGTGGATGGACTGAAGTATAGAGTAGATTAAGGATGAGAAAAGAAGATTAGAGAGATTCAAAAGAGGTGTTTGGATGCATTGCTTGTATGATCAAGTTTGAGTGTGTGTGAAGAGTTTAAAAGAGAGTTATTATACATTGGTTCTCTAATCAGATTGATTTATAATCAGACTTCTGGAGTCATAGGTGTTGTGTGGGTACTCAACATATAAAACAAGTGGGTAATTGTTCATACTTAGGGGTGGGTACTCTTAGTGAAGTGGGTGCTTCATTAAAAGGTCTAATATTTATGATCATCTTATAGTACAAGTAGTCTATATGTTTTTAGGCTTGAGAGTGAGTTTTATTCCCCAAGAGTGTTTTCCACATAGATCTTTTGTTATGTGCATGATCTTGTATCATCTTGCTTATTCATTGGTATGAGCATATTGTTTGCTTTATGAATGATTGAAGTCATTGATTAAGAGTTTGAAAGGATTACAATTGAATTTTTAAATATCTTACATCATTGATTTACCCCCCTCTTAGTGATTATACCTCCAATAATTGGTATCAGAGTAGGACACTCAAATTTGATTCAAAAGTTTCTACTCTAGAAAAACATCATGATCTCATTCAATTAAAGATGGATGAAATACATGGCATCCTTCCTATATATAGATGAGAGTTGATGAAGACAAAAATCCTAAGGAAGCAGCCTTCAAGGTGATCAAGGAGACAAAATCTAAAAATAACAAGTTAAGTCTTGAAGAATTTTATCTTAATAAATATCAACTTGAAGCCATGATTGTAATAAAATTGAATGTAGGATCAGGTAAGTATGAAGGAAAACTTCTTTTCAAATGTTTTTCATGTGGTAAATTTGGTCATTTTATATCTAGATATCCAAATTTAGACAAGGTTAAACATAAAGAAGCTTATAAAGAATCTCATGAGTATGAACACAAGAAATTTGAGGATCTTAGAAAGTATAGAAAGTTATTCAGTAAGAAAAATGGAAAGAAGGAATAATACAAGGGTATTAAGATCCTTTACCATGAAGAAGATAATAACTCATCTATAGAAGAAGTAAACACATCTGATAGTGATGATTCTTTTCATAATGAGGACATGGAGACATTATTCATGGCTCTTAATGATGATGAAGGTGAATTTTATTTAAGCAAAGATTTATTTGGTGGAGATAGCTTAGAAGAAGAAGATGAGAAAGTCACTCTTGAAGATAAATATTTAGATACTATAGAATAAATGAAGATACTACAAAGAAAGAACAAAAAATAAGATTCTTTGATCAAATCTTATGAGGAGAAAATTAGACTTTTTAAAGGTAGGTTGAGTAATGAAGTAAAGGAGCATGATGAGATCACATAATAGCTTAAAACTAAAGTTTTTCCTCTTAATGAAGAAGTAAAGAGTAAGGATGAAGAGTGTATCATGTATCAATCAGAGATAGAGTCTTTGTAGATGAAACTAAATCAAGTTATGAGCAAAGATACAGCTGATGATTTAGGTAATAAGGATGAATTGATGAATGCTCTCGAATATCTAAAGATTGAGAAGAAAAATAACAAAGATATGATGTCACAAATCAAGGACTATGAAGAAAAATTTAGTGTGTTTGAAGCAAGATTGAATGATGACCCCAGGGAACATGAAGATACTATCAAGCATCTCAATAGTCAATTAAAAACTATGGATACAAGCCTAAAAGCAAAATAAGATGAGTGATTAAGGTATGTGATTAAAATTGAGTTATTAAATGCTGATTTAGACAAGACATCTTGTAAGGTGAAATCATTTGTAAATTTTTAAAAGAGCTCAAATGATCTTGATAATATTCTAAGTAGTCAAAATCATGCAAGTGATAGAATTGGTCTTGGATACAAAGAAGAACAAAAGCATGTAACTCTAAATAAGATAAAGGTTGATATGAATGATAATAATCAGACTTTAAAGATCAATCATCATTCAAGGAATGAAGGTATTGGTATAATAAATACAAATCAAATCAGACAACCAAATGCTATGAGGTATGCAGATTTCAATGGTCATTATTACTCTTGCAATTAGTTTGGTCATAGGTAAAAACATTATAAAAGATCCTAAAAGAATGAATTTGCATGAAAATATGATCAAGACAATGGAAATCATGAATAACATCATCACTCAAGACAATCAACAGGATCACAAGAAAAGAATGACATCCTTTGCTACAAGTGTCAAGGATTTGGTCATATTGTAAAGTTTTGTAATATCTTCATTAGGAGACCAAATGATAAATTAAATGAAAAAACTCATGAAACTTAAAGGAATCATCATTTATCTCAATCACAAGGTATTTACAATCTAATAAACCCCATTTGTTTCAAATGTCATGAGAGAGGTCACATAGTAAGGTTCTACAAGAATGATTAGTATTTTACTTCAAAGATTATCAATCCTGTCATAAAGAGGAGTCATTCTAAATGGAGTACAAATAAGGTAAATTAAAAACAAGATCAAATTGGATTATTTTCCATGACAAAATATGGAACAAGTTCAAGTATTAATGAACAAGCCTTATCTGCCGAAATGGACAAGGAAATCAAAAAAGATCCTGAGATAAAAGAAAAGAATAAGGTTGAGAACTCATTCAAAGACAATCTAAAGCTGAGAAGGATTGCAAGTCAAGTGAGAGTATGGAGATATGGGAATATCCTAAGTTTTGGGATATTTAGTCCCTCTATGACAAGTGGGTGTTTCTACCTATGCTTTTTAGGAGACATCTTCCTTGTGTGGAAGAAAGTGTGTGTGCTCTAGGTAATGATCAAAATGCCATTCAGTACAATGGTATGTTCTTTTCAATTTGATAATGTGAAAGATGTGTTTGGATAAGGGGTAGCTAACTTAGTTAGCCTAAGTGGCTTGAATATGATGTGTATAATGTAAAGGTGAGCATATGTGAAGATGTTTTAGTCATGATAGAAGTGTGAAGATGTCTACTACAGTTGTGAATTCAAAAACATTGACATGATGACTTGATCAAACCAATTCATATATACTGACAAGGTATTGAATCTTCATGCATGATAAAAGAGAGCTTGTGATTTATGTAGGTAGATAGGTCTAAGGATTAGAAAATCCCAAGTTTAGATTGATGTATATCAAAGAGAGATGAAATAAGAAGGAGCATGATGTTAGGGGGAGATTTTTAAGCTCTATGAGTAGTTTTTCAGGGCCAAGGATAAGATAAGTCCAAGTTCATATTGGTACATGTCAAAGGGGAAGAAATTGACTCATATGATTTAAAGTATGTAAGTATCCTGAGCATCTTAATAGCATTTGAATGCATACATATTATTGAGGAATGATTATTAGCATGTTGAGGAAGATACCCTTTGTCATTAATGTCAAAGGGGGAGAAAGATCATAATAAAGAATTTAAAATGTGTATGGAGTCATTCTGGGGATGTTTTTCCATCAATGACAAAGGGGGATATTATTGATCATAATAATTGATGTTTGGTTGTCATTGATGTCAAAGAGAGCATGTGGTACTAATAAATTAATGACAAAGTGATTAGATTGATGGTTTGGAGAGATATAATACATATGCATGTAAGGATAAAGAAGAAGTTGTGAGGCATCCATATATGTCTTGGTGAAGCTCTGATGTGTCACTTGATCATTTGGAAAGAGAAACATGCATCTTTTAGCTTAATAGAAGCTAGACTGTCATTGCGCGTCATGCAGATATGAATGAACCAACAAGTTTGTTTATTTATTATAAGTAATCAGAAAGTCAACTATTGTCAAAATATTTCATAGAGATGTTGTCTATAATGCTAAGAAGGACCCTAAAAATTTTGACTCTTGAAGTGTTTTCTAGATCAAGTTATAAACCTTCAAAGTAGCTCTTGTAGACTATGATGGGCTAGAGACCATCAAGTTTAACAACGTTGAAGTCTGAGGTCATTAGTCAGTACATCTAATGGTGAGTGTTCATCGTCAGGATCTTGATCCAATGGTGCATGTAAATTTAAATTGTCAAAGTTTCTTAATATTAAATGAACTTATGACAAGTGTCTCTATCTCATTAATCTAACAGAAGATCAATAGTTCATAGGTGTTTGTACAGATAGAGATCAATAGTGTGGGTCAAGTCAAAGAGTCAAATGTATAGAAGGCATGTAAAGCTACCAAGTGGCATAATCATGGGAGTTATAATTTGAGATCAATTGTGAACATTACAGTTTAAAGAATAGGATACTCAGAGGAGATCGATCATGTGTATTTGATCTAGCTGCTAGGAGAAATGAGATGTAGACAAAGTGCTCAATGTTTAGTGTCTGAATAGTGACTGTTGGAATTCAAATATTAAAATTAATTAGGGAAAATGAGTGGTTTATTTTTGAGCTATTCCTTTTGATCCAAGATCAATTTATTGATGCAGTAAAAATAAAAATTTGTAGAGGACTTTAAACCATATCCAAAGAATTTGGTTAGAAGGTCTAATGTTTGTACAGTCAAAGTTATGGAGCTTCAAAGTTAACTATTTTTTCATTCATGGTGCTACTGTGTATATAATATTATTCAAGTAATTTGTGATTTAGTAGAAGATTGTTTTGGTGATAATAATCACTTGAAGATGTCTTGGATGTCATATAGAGTGGACCCATGTTTTTGAAAATGATCATGTGTTCTTGTTGTGCTTGATGAAGTGCTAAAAGGGTAATAGGTCTCCATGAGACCTATAAGGGATACTAAGGCCTAATTGAAAGGTGTAGCTACTTAAGTGTGACCCATGGATGTTATGCCCAACCTATGAGGATGAATTTGAGCTATGTGTTAGCATGTGAGATGTCTTAAGGGTTAAGGCAAGTATTATGGCTGACTTAGAAGTTGATATGCATGAAGACTCTATAAAAGGTGGAGACCAAGGAAATGGTTTCTAGACTTGAATGTGGAAGAATTGAGAGAGAGAAATATAGAGATGAAGGAAAGATATTAGAGGGAGTGTGATCATTAGATGGACTGAAGTACATAGGACATTGAGGATGAGCGAAGAAGACTAGAGACATCCAAAAGAGGTGTTTAGATGCATTACTTGTATGATCAAGTTTTAGGGTGTGTGAAGAGTTTGAAAGGGAGATATTATTCATTATTTATCAAATTATATTAATCTACAATCAGATTTATATAGCTATTGATTTCATAGGTGTTGTGTGGGTGATCAACATCTAGAAAAAATGGGTGCTTATTCATACTTAGGGGTGAGTGCTCCTTATGAAGTAAGTGCTTCACTAAAAGGTCTCATGTTTGTGATCATCTTACAAGACAAGTATTCCATGTGTTTTTAGGATTGAGAGTGAGTTTTATTCTCCAAGAGGGTTACCCATGTAGATCTTATGTTATGTGTATGATCTTGCATCATCTTGCTTATTCATTGTTATGAACATGTTGTATGCTTTATGAATGTTTGTGGTCATTGATTAAGAGTTTGAAAGGATTAAAATTGAAGTTTTAAATATCTTACATCACTAATTTACCCCATCCCCACTCTCAGTTATTGTACCTCTAACACTTTTTTAGGTTTGATGACATGTCAAGATCATGTTCAAGATACAATGAGCATACAAGGTAATCACATGGGTCAACAAGTCCTTGTGTTTTTAGGTTTGAGTGAACTCTAAGTACTGAGGAGCATACAAGGTAATCACATGGGTCAACAAGTCCTTGTGTTTTATATGAGGTATTGGTACAAGGTTATGATGTGATAAATCTCATAAGTCTATTGAGAGTAGCTTTGTCTTTAGAGCATCATGTTTGAACAATGAAAACATTGATATCTAGCTTGTTTGTGTCCAAACTCTGAGTACTAGGTATCTTGAGTAGCCTAGTCTAACTCTGTGAAGGTGTATACATGAATCATGGTAAAGCTTTGTGATTTGGGTTAGTACAGGTATGAGAAAGTGTCCTAAGCTATGTGAACAATGAGTAAGAGACAAAAATCTTATTGATGAGTTTTAGGGTCAAGTTTTGAGGTTTAATCTTTACTTTAAAAGACCTAATGTAATGGCATAGGTCTAGTAGCATGATGAATTGAGCCATTTGAGACATGTGTGAGCAAGATTAGTAGTGTATGAGTAGGATATGAGATCACATGACATATATATGATATTTTAAATATAGTTCAATAAGTTTCAAGGCATGATCATATTCTAAGTATGATTGGTAGTAGAAGGCCTAGTATGTAAAGTGACCTATAGTGGCATAATGAGGGGTCAATGTCATTTCCAAAGGTGTAAAATATATTGAAAGCATTAATAGAGGTGTGAGATGTCATGTTAAGTGTGTGTAAAAATCTTGAAGTCATTACTTGAAGGATAAATCATGTAAACTTATGATAAGCTTGAAGTCAAAACCTGAAGGAGAAATCATGAAAACCTATGATATGGTTTCATGTGTGCACAGAATGGGGTGTTACAAACCCGAGAAGAGATTTATTGTACTCATTGGCATGTTCAAAATTGTCATGATATTTTGATCACTTAATTGAATTTAGGTAAGATCCCTAGATTTATTTTCCTAGCATTGGTTTTTAAGATTAGGGGCAATCCTTTATGAATGATTGCTAAGAAGTGAAACCAGTCAAAACCTTCTCAAAACCTTTATAATGACCCGATAGGAAAGATATTATTGGTTATGGATAAAAAATTTCCTATTTAAATAATTTTATGTTTTACACATGTAAATTTATCTTCAAGGATTCTCCAGATGGTTTGTTTTTGACTTTATAGTGAGTATAAGCTATAGAAAACCCCTTGTTTTTGAAGAATTTGATGCTACAGGTAGGATTGACCAAGTAAAAACATGAAAATGGATGGAGGATGATTTTTAAGACTTATATTTTATTCCATTAAATTATATAAGTATTTTTAAAACCAAAAATGTGTTAAATTGGTCATGGAAGTTAGCCTATTGCTAAACAAGCCTAATGAGCAAAACAGTGAGAAAACTAGGGGAGAATGAGAATGAGATTATGGATTGGTTGTATAATAATATATATGGATAATAATGCATGGTGTCACTATTAAATATCTATTCCTCCTATCTCCTTGGCATACAATTTTTGATGATTCATATACTTAAGTAAAAAGTTACCATCAAACTCGTTTGTCTAACACAGTGAAGTTTGTGTAGAGTGAAGTTGTGGAATTGCTCTAAAACACAAATATTGATATATAACCATGAAATATATATTTTCATGGATGATATAAGTATGATTAATTCTCATTAAAACCCATTTTAATATCATATAAATTTTCCCATAGTTTTTCTATGACTTGATTTTCTTGACTGTGTTTTTGGTACTACATGCAACTTTTTGTGTGTGTATGAAAATGATGTTTCTAAGTCATTTCGTTCTAATTTGGAGGATAAAATGATATTAAATTTGATATAAATGTCTCATATGATCATTTTAATTTATTTTTTATCATTTTAAGTCCCTATTCAATTATGGAGAGTCAAATGTTTTTTATTGTTTATTGACAATTTTTGGTGTTTCTAAGTAAGCCTTTTGCAGAAGTGTTCATGAGGCCTTTTGGACTATGTGCTAAATAAAAAAACTTTTTATTAAGTATTTTAATTCATAAATATCCTATATATATTATTTTATGTATGTTTTATGTGTTTAAATTGTGTATATGGTTCAAATTT
The DNA here is from genome assembly GCA_037957365.1 of Torreya grandis. Lineage (NCBI taxonomy): Eukaryota > Viridiplantae > Streptophyta > Pinopsida > Cupressales > Taxaceae > Torreya > Torreya grandis. Next base: position 736,296 of record JARHVA010005495.1, on the reverse strand, counting down.
TTAAGACAGACTTTCTGGTAGTAAGAAAGACTAATGGCGAGTAGACCTAATTCGATGGTTCAAGGAGTGAAAAGGGACAAATGGTGTTGGAGACATAATTAAATATTATTATGGATATATTAAAGTCTAATATGAGTTATTTATTCCATTTTTTAATTCTCAAAGTTTTCAAAGGATGTGTAACTGAAACGTGTGCATAGAGAAGCCCTGATTGCATTAGGTCTAATGGTGGTTTTAACCCTTAAGGGTAATTACTAACATATGAAATATTTTTTTCAATTTTTAAATGTGTGTATTGATATATTTAAATTATAATACAAGTATGTTTAGGTCCTTATCTAAACAAGATGGGTGTGAGAAAGAATCAAGTATAAAATCAAGTCGTAATAAGCTTATTTTGACTAGTTAGAGTGTTGAGCTATTGAGCGAAGGATATAGAGTTTTGGAGAATAGGTTAAGGGATTTAATATCATAATATATATTATATTAATATTCCATGAGTATCTAACTATTTTTTTTTAGTTTTTTATCAAGCTCATTTGACTTAATTCTGCCAATAGAGGGCTAATTAAGTGAGAAGGCCTAATACGCTATTTGAGAGAGAAAAAGTGTGAGAAGAGAAAATAAAGGAGTTAATCATCAGTTTAATAATAATTATGTGTCCAAGGGTGATAAATTATTCAAGGTATTTGATTTGGTGCTTATTTTATTAGGGGGTTGGAGCCTCCTTGTAGGTTAAAACTTGTTAAATGCACTAGTTGAGTTGGTGCTTAACTAAGTGAGGGCTTGGTGATCCTTGTGGGGTTGATGCTTCAATAAAATGTTGATTAATTACTTATAGGAAATTATTCCAAGTTGTGCATTAGTGTGTTTTCTTCCCCTATATGGTTTCTCACATATATCTCATGATCTTATATTGTTTACTTTCATAGATGATTGTGTATGTATTACTTGATATATGTATGTGAATGGATGCTTCATGAATATTAAATGAAATTGAAGGATTGTTTAAGTAAAACTAATTCAACCCCCCCTCAGTAGCTATAATTCTAACAAAAATTTGGTATAATCCTCATTTTTACACTTTTTTCATGTGACTTTTCATAGATACACTCTTATTGGTGAATACAACACTCATTGACACATTTGTCTTAGTCTCATATCTTATTGTCTAATTTATTTTGACTATGTAGTATTTTTTATAAACTCTCTTGACCTTTCTTGACTTTTTCATAGGTATCCCTAGTCATTTCCTCCTACTTTTGACTTTTTGGTGGCTTCAAAACAATTCCTAAAATCTTAGATAGGGTTGGTTACTAATAATGTCCATGCTTAGTATAAGTGTTTTAGCATATCTTTTTGGTTTGTTTTGGGACATGCCACCCTTTGGGGAACTTTATTTTACTCTTTTGGGTCTTATTTGGTTATCTTTTACACACCAATACTTATTAAACTAAAATTTAAGAGCCTTGTATATTTAATCCCTTAGGAACATTTTATGAACAAACACTCACTGATTAAGAAAAGCACATAAACATCTAGCTCACTATTATTCAGACTTTGAAGTTTCTAAATGATATATCTAATTTCATGCTTGTACCAAATTAAGACCTATTTTAAATTGTATTTAGACTTGCATTCACATGATTTGGAACACATACACAATAATAAGAGAACTAAATGTAGTTTGAGCCCTCATCAGAGTATTAGAAATGTAGGCAATGTTCAACTATTCATTGGGGAGTGGTCGAGGCCAATCTAACCCAACTTGATAACCCCTTTTTATAGGTCACATTGGTGTCAAAAGTAAAAATTAAGTTTTTAGAGTAAATATAATTAAAATATAACTATTTAAATAGGGCCAAAGGTAATTGAATGAACAAGAGTTACTTATAAAGTTACAATGATATCAATTGTCAAAAATTAATGCATGCATCCCACATTTTTTATAGAAAATAGATGTATCTACCACCCTAGTAGTATGAGTAATATTGGAGTTATCTTGAGAGGATTCAATAGTTTTTTCTTTATTTGAGCTAACACATAGCCACAACATATTACATGATTATGACATGAATAATGAGCATAAAAAAATCATAAATAGTCTAAGCATCTTATCTATATTATATGTTTGATCATTTTTATAAATATTAAATTTAATAAATCATAGTTACATTCATATTTCTATGTGTATTATTATATCTTTTGAAATCTAAATATTCAAATCTCTTAGCTTGTTTAGATAACTAAATCTAAAATATGATAAAACAACATCATGGGAAAATTAGAGAAGAATTTTTTAGTCATTAAAAATGAAAGGAATGTGTAATAATCAAATATTAATAAATCTAGGTATCTTTAGTCACTAAAATTAACATTTAATGCTAAAACAATGCACTTATGACCTTTCTTAATTTCATGATTCAAAATCATTATTCTTCTATTTCTATGTGGATGATCCTTTATTTTTAGGCAATTATGGTATTGAATATTCCTATTCTTCATTCCAAGAAACCTAGACTCACTAATATATTAATTCACACTTCTATTTTAATTGTCTCTACTCTTAAGACAAGGCCCCTTATTCAGGACAATCGTACTAGCTTGTAGTGTCTAAAGTTGTCGGTTTCATCCTCCTATTAAAAAAACTAATTTCTCAATATAAAATTGAACTAAAGGGTCATCCTACATAGTTTTCAAGTCTCATTTGATAAAATCCCCAAAATACCACTATCTAAGCAAATTTTATATACATTTATTTACTAGTTGGCAAGAGGTTTATATATTATAAACACTGTAATTATTCTAACTACACATTAAAAGGAAAACACCCATTTTCCCTAAGCATGAATCTATACAACCTAAGTATCCCTAATATAGGTTTTAATATAACAAAAATGTCACAAGTCATTGTTGAATCATGAAATTACATCAGGATTACACTAACATATAACATTTCACCGGTATTTCACAAACTACCATAGCATGGGTGAACTACATAAAGATTGAACCCTATTTAGAGTATTAGTATGCAAGCACTTCTCAACACAAGGGGTGTTGATTTCAAGCACAATTTCAACCCCTAACACCTTTTACCACATTTTATTGATGGTCCTCTTTGTCATTGAGATAGGATTTCAAGTAAAGAAGGCACATAATAGCTCATGTAGTAAATCGATCAAATCCAATAATACACATAAGACCTACAGGCAAAGGTGCACTAGTTAGAATTCACACTAAGGGTAAAAAATCTAAAGGAATAAACACACCATACAAATGATATCACATGCTAGCCTTATTTAATTAGTGTGGACTTATCCCATAATCCAATAGAGCCTTATTCCTTATTCACAGTGACCTCACACAGTTCCATAGTCAATCATGTATTCTTTTTTGTAGTCCATCAAATCTGAGTGTTAGCTAAGTTATTTTTCTTTATTTATTTCCCCTTTTAGAATATTTATAAAAATAACAAGGTCCAATTTAGATATGTGTATTTATTGTATATCTTATGCATTTTGATTTTACTCAACAATTTATCACAATTGGATTAACACATGCTTGATCACCAATTTTGATTAAAAGTATTTTTTAACCTATTTATCATTGAATATTGACAACCTTGGTTTTTCCTAGGGTTATATTTTTATTATTTTATCACTTTTGATTATTGTTTTATATTCTTGATTTTCTTATTCTTATAACTAATCATGATCATAATGGCTAAATTTATCTATTATTTCTTGGTCCAATTTTTTTGTCAAATTTACTTGTGTTTTGCCTATAATATGCATTTTTTCCAATTTCATGTAATTACTTGGATGCATAATTTAAAGGAAAAGATAAAATTCAACATCAATCACAAGCTTAATCATGAATAATTCTACAATGCTTACTATTGCATGGCTCAATCTTAATTACCATCAATTACTACTAGATGTCAAAAGGCTCAAATGGATCCTTTTGTTTCTCTTGCCCCTATCCCAACTATATTAGTCTGTATCCCACCTCTGCTATTCACCTTAGGCTTATAGTATATCTTATGGTTTGAACTATTATCACTAGATGAGGTCAGGTGCCCCAAAGAGTAAGGCAAAAGGAATGGACTCAAGAAGCCCCTCCTCATCTCCAACCTAATCTAATGGTACTAGTTAATTAATCTAGTGGTTATGATATTATTGATAAACTAAGGAATACTCCAACTAAGATTTATATGTTAAATTTGCTTCATAAAGCCACCATTTTCAAAGATATTTTATATAAAACATTGAATCAAACACTTATACCCTATGACATAAAGCCTTATTATTATACATCTATTATAAATACTTTAAAGGATATTGAGGATGTTTTATCTTTTGAAAATGAGAATTTTCCTACCCAGTATACTATTGATTGGAAACTTCCTTTATTTATACAAACTCAAATGAAAAATATAATGGTCAAAAGGGTTTTGATAGATAATGGTTTAAGTTTGAATGTTTGGAATCTTGCATTCTTATATATAATGGGTATTAATATGGATTATTTTCAAAAGACATATAAGAATATCAAAGGATTTGATGATGTTCCTTGCCAAACCCTGGGTTCTATCACTTTGGATATAAAGGTAGGACCCAAAATATTATCTACTCAATTTCATGTAATGCCTAATTATTTGCACTATAATTTATTATTGGGTAGCCTGTGGATACATGAAATGGAAGTTGTACCTTCTAATTTACACTGGTGTATCAAAATTTTACATGATGGATATTTATATACATGCCCTATTGATAATCAGTGATTCACAGATTTTAAGATTACATAATTTATTATTGATAATAAATCATAGTCCAAAACACCTACAACTACTATAGTATCACCACCAGAGATCATACCTATTGAACAAATGCACATATATGAGGTTGGTGAATCCATTAAAAATGATCAAAAGTTGTAATCTATAGATGTTTCATAATAACAACATTCCCCTAGAAAGGTAAAACAAGAGGAAGACTTAAATAAATTACCTTTATTAGTAAATTTAGAAGATCCAAATTTCATATCTATAAAAGACACTAATGATGATTCTAATGCTAGTTCCCATGATGATAAAAATGAGCATTGATGATTATTCATGTGGTTTGAGTTTTACACCAGTTGGCCTAGGTGAATATAGAGATGATTCAAAGGAAATCATTTAGGAGATCACAGATAAAGGAAAAATAATGATTTCAAATATTGATAAAGGAAATAATATTTGTTGTAATATAAATATTACACAAAATGATAATTTATCAAGGGTACCATGGACTAATAATATAGCATTATTTAGTCATCTAAAAATGCCACTGGAGTGCTAAGAGTGTTACTTGAGATCACCTATCCACAGCTTAGCCTTAGACCTATCTTAGGGATTATTTAGACACTTATCCAACCTTAGTGGAGGCCACATGCAACTGTGAATATCCCTAAAGTATTCCCAAACCCTCACTTCAACATCATGTCCCTTAGTGCCTTAGTTTATGCCACTTGGACACTAGTGCCATAACTTGGACAGTAGCACCAATGGCGCTAATGTCCTAGGTTGGCGCTATTATCCTTTTCCTACCTTTTACCACCAAGGAATATATTTTCAAATCAAAAACCACCTAGGGTCAGCCTAAACCTATTTTAAAACCCACACAAGCACTATAATATATATAAACATGACTTTTATCCATTTATTCACTATATGGAAATCATATACAAATAATACAAATTAACTCAGAATAAGTTATGCACAATTAAGGTTATCAATCCCTATGTTTCCATACTTATACATACAATCATCTACAACCATCCCAAGCTCAGAATACATAGATTTATAGTCTCAAACCTCACTCAAAGCACTCAAATCAGCATTCATACTATCTTCACTTTCACTTGTACCAACACTTAGGTGGGGAGAACTACATCGGTCTTGATCCCTCCTCAGATTATTGGTATGTAGGCAACTCTCATCACAATGAGGTGTTGAGGATGTCCAGCGTACCCCACTAACATCACACCTTGATGATTGTGTTAATTAGATGCCATAAAAACATGGATATCTAGGGTTTACATGTAAAATTAGTCAAAAGAGGTCACTAACAAGGAATCATAACTTGTGTGCACAAGAACAGGCTTGGCAAACTCTGACACAAGTGCACCCAGAATCTCATTATAGTTCTACACAAAGGATACTTATGCCATTAGTGTTGTTGTCTAGTTAGGGTGATAATATCCAAGAAGAGTTTTCACACTTGGTTTCTATTTTTGACACTCAAATCAGCTCATGTCCTAGTTTGAAGCCTCCATATCTTTCATCTCAATCAATTTCTAGCTAAGTAATTGTTTGCATCATTTATTGATATTTTTAGAAAGTTTAAACTAGGTAAATTTTATTAAAAATCAATGGGAATATTTATTTCATTTATCTACCCTAATTATTTTACTCAAACCCTTTAATAACCTAGGGCTTATACTCCGTAACCCTAAAAATTAAATAATTTTGTAAGCCTAACTTACTTCAAACACTATTATAACCCTAGCTTTATATGCTCTTAGGGTTGGTATCCTTTTGTTTTCTATGCTCAGATATTACTTTCAAAATCTTAGATTTGTTTTAGTATTTATTTATTATAATATTTCATATATTAAATTAATTTAAAGGTTCAAAATATACAATTGTTTTTTTTCTACTTCCTAATCTACAATGTCAGAATTTAATAATTGATTCGATGAAACTGATAAGAGATGATTACAATATTTGGTTTCCAAAAATTCAGACATGCAAGATGACCTATCCATATTTTTCATGAAGAACTTTAAAAATATTATAATGGTCAATCTTCCACTCCCCTAGATATCAATATTATTACACCTACTTTGGGGGAAACTCAATCTGTACAACAACCTATTTTAACCATACAAACATTAATAATGGCAACACCTCCTATGGCTAGTTCCTCCTCTCTAAATGTACAATCCCTTATGCATGAGATTCATTCTATGTATACTAAGGTATTAAATCTTGAGTAGGGTGATACTAGGCCATCACATGCAAAATGACTTTATCAATATTGTTCACGATGAACTTTAAAAATATAATAATGGTCAATCTTCCACTCCCCTAGATAACAATATTATTACACCTACTTTGTGGAAAATGTAGCCTGTATAACAACCTATTTTAACTAGACAAACATTAATAATGGCAACACCTCCTATGGCTAGTTCCTACTATCTAAATGTATAATCCCTTATGCATGAAATTCATTCTCTATAGAGTAAGGTATTAAATCTTGAGTAGGGTGATACTAGACCATAACATGCCTTGGATTCTCATATTCTTTTACATACACCTTTGGCACAACACATAGAAAAAACCCCTTTTCCATCTAGATTTTTGGCACCTAAGCTTACTTCATATGATGGTAAGGGTGACCTAGAGCACCATCTATGATCCTTCCACACATCATATTTAGACAATGTTTCCAATGATTGACTCCTTATTAAATTGTTCCCACATAGTCTAAAGGATTATACCCTACAATGGTTCTATGATCTTCCAAATCAGACCATAATTGCATTCAATCCATTATAAAATATGTTTTTGGCACACTTTTCAATCAACATTAGTGATAATATCTCATATTCTGAAGTGGCTCAGCTTAAGCAAAAATTCAATGACCCTATAATAGAATATGTCTTGCAATATAAAACTATATTGACAAAGATGAATAACCCCATGGTAGATAGAGATCTCCAAGACATATTTAAATAGATTTTACTACTAGTATTGCATGAATATATATTGTTCAAGAATTTTCCAACATTCATGGATTTATACCACATAGTGAAAGAAAGGGAATTCAAGCTTCTCTCTATGGGTAAATTAAAATATACTAGTCGAGTAGATTCAACTACTAAGAGTTATAATAAGCATATATAAAAATAAGGGCCACTAAAAATAAGAGTGATAAAAAGGCCACAATTAATGCATCTTAAAATCCACCTCCTCATTTGGTTTTATCAGCTCCTCCATAGAGAGTTTTCACAAATCTTCCAAAGCCACTGGCACATGTTTTATATCAACTCTTAGAATACAATGTCATATCTCTCCTTCCCATCAAAGAGGTTGATACGACTAGGCCTCTATGAAATAACTATGATTTCAATGCATTATGAAAATATCATAGGTCACTAGGACATACTACAAACAGATGCATCAGCTTGAGACATAAGATACAAGATTTGATATAAGCCAATATCATTGATGTGGGTACACCTGCAGAGGCACCTAAAGTTCAATCAATGGAAGATAAGGAAATGAAAATATTTTAAAATTCATTTCCAAAAAATATATCTAATAAGGTAAGAGGCACTTTAGGTGTTTAATATATTTATCAGGCACATCCACCACCAACATCCTATCACACTACTACAGAGGTTGCACATGCTCTAAATAATATCATTGATGTGTATCATACTAAAGTGTCAGCTAGACCACTCATAAATTTCTGATATCATGATATTTTTTATGATGATTTATATTTATATAACACTCTTTATACGATCCTACACTGATCATCATCCGATTCAGAGTGGTATGGTTGATAATGGGTCAAGTATACGCTACCACACTCCTATAGCATTTGGTTTATGTTGACTAAATTTGACCTTTGGTCAAATTTATTCAACCCCTACATTTATAAACTTTTTAAAGTTTATATATGTTCTATATTGGTCTCATAATGGTCTAAGCATCTTACTTATCCCTCTTCTAGCTTGGGTCTAAGCTTATCTCCCTTGTACTAGCCTAGGCAACCAAGGTCAAAGTTGGTCAACCTTGGTCAAACATGGTCAAAACTCATTTTGTGTTATAAATGTCATAATATGGTAATTTAGGAGTACTAAGGTGTTTCTAAGTCATTAATTCATCCTTTACCATGTTTCATGTGTTAAAAGTGTCATTTGGCTATATTTTTAGCCTATCTAATGACTTGTACAGACTTTCAAGGGAGAATATTTGTCATAAATGTGATTCTAAATATGGAGGAAGTCAATATATGTTATTATATGTTAGTATTAAGTTCAATAAATAGTTATGTGCATAAATGGGCAGTTTTTCCTTGATTTTAGGCCCTTTTGGGCACTTATATGGAATGGATGATCTCACTTGTAGATAAAAACGTGGGTAGGATTGCTCTTCACCTCCATATATTTATTTCCATGATTTTAGTGCTGATATAAGTTCAAAATTTTCATCTACACCTTCTTTTTCTTACATCTTCTATTTGCAAGCCAAGAAGGCTCATTTTTAAACACTTAGTGTGGGTCGTACAATTGGAGTTGTGAATAATGGTATGGGTAGGTGAAAGGTATCTAATTATACTTCAATTTCATGTTAATATTTATTATATTAATAAATTCTCCTTTATGAACCATTTATAACACTCTAGGCAGCTTTTTATGCATTTGCAACCATGAGGGGTCTCCTTTTGAGCTAGTTTCTATTTCTTGTGTTTGGTTTTGATGTTTTAACATGTTTATAATGACATATGAATATGTTATATATTCTCATTTTTTGTTTTTAAAGTCTCGTGAATGTAATAAGCCTCTTTTAGGCTTGTATATGCTACTAAACTGGTCTTTTCACACTTACAGCTATCTCAGGCACCATGAAGGAAGATTTAACATTATAATAGAGGAATGGGAAATTTATTCAAGTTTTTTAACATATGAGGATGCATATATATGTGTTTTAACAATTTTTTAATTCATGAAATGCCAAACCCATGCTCAAATAACTATGTTTCCCATATACTCTTCAACTTTGGTCATGATCTGTGAAGGTTATGGGGATGTATAGAAAGGTGTTTTCAATGTTTTTAAATATTTATGTATCCTTTATCAATATGGAGTGGTTATCAAGACTCCATATAGTACTGTTTCTACGCTAAATCGCTTTCTACATTCAAAGAAGAAAATGAGAAACTTAAAGAAATGGTCAAGGTTAGATGTTACCTGGATATGGTCGTGCGCACCGAAATCAGATGTTGGAAGGTACTCCTCTTTGGCTATGGAGGAATGACACCTACAAAGAAGAAGATACTGAAACACAAAAAATGTTAGACGAGGAGATGGTGGGCTGTCAAGCAAAAGCTTGATCCCTGAAGTACGAAGACTTCCTTAAGGGATATCAACCCACTGATTAAAAATAGAATATTTGACAGAAATAGAAATAGTGAAAGACAGAATGAAAGAAATAAAGACAAAAAACAAAATGTGTACCTGATATGTAGCAAATTGCTCTGCACAGTCACCAGTGTCAGTCTCTTTGCCGGCGTCAATCAAGAAGAGTGCCGACGTCAGTTTAAGTGCCGGCGTCGGTCGGGGTAATGACCGGCATTGGTCGAGGAAATAGTTTTGGACAGCATCTAGTCGGGTCTGGACAGAGTTTTTGGATTGCAAAAGGGTCTAAAGTCTTCGTTTGAGGATTCGAGAAGCCGGTTTAGGAGTCAAAGGGGTTTTTTTGAGGGTTTATACAGGGATCTAGGTAGAGTTACAGACTGTATTTTCCAGACAGAGTGGATAGAGGTGATACGGGTGGAAATAAGGTCAGGGTTATGGTCTAACTCTAAATCTGGATAATGATATCAAATAAAAAACAATAACCAGAGAGTAAGATAAAAACACAGAGCAAAGCTTACCTGTTATACGCTGAAGATAAAAGTCGGAGACATGATTGATGTTGTCACTGTGTTGAAGAAGTTTGATGTAGCAGACCGATGCAGAGTCCTTGTACCGGAGAGAGAGAACACGAGAGATGATTGCAGATGACTGGATGCCAGAAATTGGTTGATCGTTGCTTGCGGTGTTTGATCAAAGAATGTGTTTTGATGTTGAAGGTCCGATAATCAGTTTCCAAACTGATTGGCAACCGAATAATGAATAACAGATTGAGAAACGAATTAATGGATGTAGTTTAAGGTTAATCGATGCCGGCAGAACTGCCGAAGTCGGCCGAGGGGTGACCGACGTCAGCGACGTCGGTCGAGTAGTGACCGGCGTCGATAGATGCAGAATGGGGATAGAGGCTAATTTTAGCCTTCTACTCATTCTTACATGCTGCTAGGGTCAAGGCTTGTGGGAAAATGGTCAACAGGGGTTAAGGGGAGGACGACAAGGGTTAGACACAATTCTGGTGTCTACATTTGCCCCTTTTTGTCTTGTTGGTTGTTCTGGATGAACTGCAAGACAAAAATAGGAGGTGGTTGCCCCAGGTGTGGGATAAGGTCGATTTCATCTTGTTGGTTGTTTGAATGAACTACAAGACAAAAATAGGAGGTGGATTGCCCCGATTATGGATGAGGTATTCCCCCTCAAAGCAAGAGTCGAGGGAAGGGAACCTAAAATCAGGTGTTGATTTGACAAAGAGTGGATGAAAAAAAGGGGTGAGGGTGAACACTGTAAAAGTCATGATTGCGCGTATACCACTTCACGAGATGGTCAGGTCAAATTGTCGTAGGTCGAGGGTCAAGGAGTGCTAAAATTGAAATAACTGGGCCCTAGCATTTAGTCATCTATTGATTGGGTTATTCAATCGAAGCTGAAGCTCCAATGGGTCGCCGTGTTCTAGGTATCCCAGGCTTAGGAAGTGCTCCTAGAAAACATGAAAACGTCATAAGTAGTGTGGATCAATCGGCTTGCGATCTTATACTTGTGAGGGTCCAAAAATATTCTACACGTAATTAGGTTAACCAGTCATGAGGTAGCATACATGCAAAAATAACCAAGGCAACATTGTCCTGGAAGTGGTTGAAGTCGGAGGAGATAGGCATGATCTCCAATGGTCATTGGTCGAGGTGGATGAATGGATGAAAGGATGTGGCCGAGCTAACCTCAGAAGATGTTATGTGATCTGAGTGCTGCCTACATAGCCCTTGTGTGAAGGGCCTCAGGCCAATGTAGTTCTCCCTAAAAGGGAGGAAGGGTCAAAGAGATGGAATTGGTCTTGGTTGAGGGCAAGGTCATGGTCAAAAGGAGGAAAGAAGGTTTGTCCATTAGAGAAATGAACAAACGAGGGTGGTCGAGCTAACCCCAAATGATGTTGTATCATCTGAGTGCTGCCTACATAGCCCCGGTCTTAAGGCCTCAGACCAATGTAGTTTAGACAAAGGGTCTGAGTGGTAAACAGGTGGTCAAAGTGGTTGATAGATTGGTCTTGGTCATGATGAAATGATGAGGGGAAGATGATGTTGCAGCCTTTTCCATATTGTGTGATGGTGTATTCTGCAACATTGGTCGAGGGGTCTTTCATCCCTAGCAATTTTCCATATTCGTGATGGATGTATGCTAAAGATGAATTGAGGTCTATTTATGCATCAGCAAGTATTGGTTTATGCTTAACATAAATTGCGTCTGGTCGATAGTTTCCATGTGTATTGGTGTCCAGAGAAACTAGTGGGAATAGGCTATGGGAGTGGCCTGAAAAGAGAGTTGAGATGAGTTGATTGACAAGTGATGAAGGTGAATGTGACCAAAGTGCAGAAGAAGTGAAAAGCATATTGCTCTTTCATTGACAAGGACCAGAACGACAGCATAGATAGGGGTTATTAGAACCAAGAGCCCCATTCATGCATGACGTCATTGACCAGATGTTGTGTTAGAACGGTAATCGAATCACTTTCACATTAAAGTAAGCTCGAAGTCCCTTGAGCAGGTGTTAAGAGGAGGAAATAGGATAACCCATTTTAAGAACAGAGATAACTTTGCTCCTTTTTTATGGGAGACCCTGAGACAACTATAAGCCAAGTCCATGACTCAATTTCTTTTTTTTTTTTTTTTAGGTGCAAACTGATCAATGTGGGAAATCTACATAGAGATGTCATTTGCTTGGTGGTCAGTTGTGAAGCTGATCAATGCGGGAAGCTTCTAAGATAGTGCTTTATTTGTAGCAAAATTTATGCATAGCCATCCTTCGAGGGAGTGGTCTATATTCTGCTTTTGATATTTTTTATATGACTTTGGCCTAGCTGTCCTTCAAGGCAGCAGTCTAGTATTTTGCTTTGATATTGATATGGTGACCGTGGACATTTTGACATCTTGATTTGTTTTGATAGAAATGTGAGTCATGGACAAGATTATAGAAGGTCAAGGGCTCCCTTTTATTAGGACAAAGCATCCATACATCATAAAAGGGTTATAGAGGAATTGTTAAGAGGAATAGGGATGAAAGGAATTAGGACTAAGAGGATGGGGATTGCTCAAGGGATGAGCTCAAGTTAAATGTCAAGTGAACGAATACTCGACTAGCAGTAGAACGGTCGCAGATGCAATGCATTAAGAGGCTCAAGTTTTGGTAAGTCCCTGGTCCATGCTTGTGCGTGTATGATAAGGTCCGAGTCAATTAGGAGCAAATTTGCCCCATTTGCCTCTTTCTAGATTAGTCAGGTGTTGATTGATGAGTGGATGTGAAGTTGGTTGATATGGTTGCTGATTGGTCCAGACTGGTTGAATGTTTTGATAAAAAGGTTGGTTGAATGTTTGGGTTGAATGTTTGGTTGATTGATATTTGATTGTTGATTGGTCGAGACTGGTCAAATGTTTGATCGAAGGTAGGGTCGATCGACACTTGGTCGAGGTTTAGGATTAAAGGAGTGATTGATATTTGATTGAGACTGGGTTGAAAAATTGGCCGAGGTTTGGATGAAGGTTGAATTCCCCCAGCGGCTAGGGAGAATGTTTGATGGATTGGTTAAGGTTGGTTGAGGTTTAGTGGTTAGATGGACTGTGTTGATGTTGAATAAGGGGGTTAAAGGTGGTAAAGGGACCATAGTCTGGCATGGAGATCCTGATTTAGGTGACGAGGTTTGAGAAGCATGGGTCGGTGTTGATGATTTGTCAGAGGGGTGGTCAAGAGGATCCTTGATGAGAAGGGAATCCTTTTTTTGGTGTTGACAAGTGATAGCCTTGAGGGCACAACAATGCTCAGTGTTATGTCCCAGAGTGTGATGATAGTGGAAAAATTTAGAGTTGTCGAACCAAGATGGCCTTGATCTGAGAGTTGATGAGTGGGGCAGTATTGAAGGTTTATTGATGATGTGGTCGAGAAGAAGGGTGTCATTCCCTAGACATTGGCGAATGGCAACCTTGAGGGCACAACAATGCTCGGTGTCGTGCCCAGGTGTGCGATGATATGCACAAATGTGAGTGTCATCGAACTAGGGTGGTTTTGGTCTGAGAGATTGATATAGTTTAAGAGGCGGGAGATAGATGCGAGAGGACTGCAATAATTACCGTAACAACAAGGCATAAGAACCTGCTAATGGGTCTGGAAGTTTTATTGCAGTGAGGGTTGATGACTTTGGTTTAGGAGGCGTAAGATGCATAGGTCGATGGTTTGGAGGAGATATAAGTCTGATAGGTTGATAGAGTAATGGAGGTGACTTGCCTCTATGAAGTATGGGAGTAGGAAGAACTCCTATTAAAGTGGATGGATGCGGGCCTAAAATTGAAGGTAATGACGAAGGTGGGGGAGGAGGCCTCCGGTGTGGTTTAGTAGCCTTCTTTGGTTTGGGTTGAGGGCCACCTTTGTGCGAGGCGAGGTTAGATGTGGGGTGAACACCAAGAGGTTTAATCTCTTTGGGCATGATGGATGCCTGCACGGTTTTGGACTTAGATGTGGACGGTTCTTCTCTCGATGGAGAAGGGATTGAAGATGTGGGCTCTTTAAGTGGAAAGAGCGTCGGAGTAGTCATGGCTTCTACATGTGGTTGAGGAGTCAAAAAGGTATGATCATCTATGGATGATAAGAAGGATGAAGGTGAGGCAGTTGGTGTTGATGTGGTCAAAGCATCCTCCAATATGGGAGCGGTCGATGGAGGACTAATAGGAGAAGAAGATTCTTCTACTTGTGGAAGATGAACGGGAGAAGATGGCTCTTCTATCTGTGAAAGACAAATGGGAGAAGATGGCTCTTCTACCTGTGATGGAGGTTAGTCAGGGACAAGAGGTGAAACCGTGTTGACTGTGTGTATATGATGGTCATGAGAGTCATTGGTCATGGTCTGAATGTTGTTGTGGCTAGGAAGACGGTTAGGAAAGGGTTGTATGTACCGTTGTTGGAATTGTTTTGTGATGCTTTGAGATGTTGAAGGTTGAGGTTGATTAGTTGTTGTCAAAGATGGTGATCTGATGACCACAGTGTTGGCCACTCCTTTGGATTCAGAATTGGCAGAAGAAGAAGGTCTGGAAGAAGAATGGTCATTGGTTCTTGCGTTAGTATTACGCAATTTGACCTTATCTTCTTCAATGGCGTGAAGTTCAAGCTTTCGGGCCATGGTGAAAACCTCGTCGAAAGTGCAAAATGTCTAAATCCGTAAGGTGGAGGACATGTGGCTGACACATGCTCGAGAAAAGAGCTCAATGAGCTCAGGTTGAGGCAAGGAGAAGGAGAGTTGGTTAATCAAGCCTCTCCAATAGGCGACAAAATTGACTATTGATTCGTCGTCAAATTGCCTAATGGAGTAGAGGTCTGTGATCGAGACTTGTTTAGTGATATTGATTGAGAAATGGTCAAGGAATAATTGGGCGAGTTGAATGAATGAAAACATAGAATGTCTGGCAAGAGAGCTGTACCAGTCAAGGGCAGGGCCAGAAAGAGACATAGGAAACGTGCGTAGAAGTAACACATCGTCATGGGTGATAAGGTAACAGGCATGTCTGAATGCCCATAAGTGCTATTGTGGGTCTTCCTTGCTTTAAAAATGAGAAAACTTAGGAAGTTCCCACTGGTTGGGGTATGGCCTGATAGAGATAGAAGGATGAATGGGCTCATTGCAAATTTGCTCATACGAGAGAGCATTGTGTGAGCTGGAGATAGAGGTCTCGAGACTGGACATTTTATCCATCAGCATTTTGATGAGATCTGCTGACGGATTGGCAGATGAGGCACCCCCTAGGTTGTAAGGTGCTTGAAAGAGGATAGAGGAGGCATATGATGTAGTCGGTTGTACCAGTAAGGGCGCAACGTACGGATGACTAGTCACAGGTGTCAGGGAAACCCCCAGAACAATAAACATGCTCCAATCCCTACTGAGTCAGGATCTTGCTCTACCAATTAGAACACATGTGATTACTTCTTGTATTAGCAACTAAACACGGAATTATGCCAGAATCAATAAGTAACTAGAAATATGAAACAACACAGGAATTAAGAGACAATACACAATTGTATTATATACATTGAAGAATATACAATAAGGAAGATGCCACTTCTTCCTCCACCTCAAAGGTTTGCCACACCTCAAGACCTTCTTCCCTCTCTCTCTCGGTCCCAACTATCAACTCCAATACAAAATTGATGTTCACCTCTCCAACCAGTCAGTAACACGCTGCCAGTTCACCAAGTACACAACCGTACTCCAAGTAGATCCCTTGCTCTCTGCTACCTGCAAATCACTAGACCTTACTCACCATGTAGACATCTCTACACCCCTGAAGAACCCTTGTCCTTGCCTCACCAAGTCCTTATGATTCTTTAACCAGTACTCCAGTGGATCAGCTCCTTGACCTTGCAGACCTTGCAACTCTCCCTGATCATACACGCTCAGCACCCCTTTGGAACTAGGAGGAGCTACTCTAGCTCTCTCTAAAAGCTCTATGGCTTTCTAGCACACTATTACAATACAGCCCATGAGTCCATATATAGATCTCATGCTTACAATAATTAGACTAACCTAATTACAATAATTAGACTCGTAACTCAAGACTACGACTAGCCTTCAACATGCAAACTAACAGTCTCAAAATAGACTCTCCCGGATTCGTCATGCAAACTGCCTATTCTCGCATAGGCTGCCGATGTCGGCACCTCCAAGACCGATGTCAGCTGACTGGTAACTGACGCTGGTTGCTTCCTCTTGCTATCTAACCAACGTCGGCTGATCAGACCGATGCCATTTCTCCTGCAATTGATTCTGCAACTCTGCATCCTCCGTGACTTCCCCTATTTTGCATCCTGGTGAATCTTTTAGCTCCACAACCTAACAATCTCCCACTTGGAGATAAATAGCTGCACCTGTACCTATACCCGTACATCGTCTAAATTATTCCCTGGCTTGTATCCCTCTTCAAGATCCATCCTGAAGACCAACCACCATGCAACTGTGATGCTATACCTGTCATTCAAGTAACCTGCCATATCCGAACCTACATATCCATGTAGTGAAGAACTTGACCCTACAAAACAAGAACCCCTGCTGCTAGTCCCACTGAACTGCCCTCCAGTACTCCTTCCCCGAATTGGCTCCATACTTTCTGACAACCCCCACTGCTTGGGAAAACTCAGGCCTACACTAGACCTCATGTGATTTTGAACCTTGTTTCAAGCTAAGCTTGAACTGTCTAGCCATTGGTGTGCTTACCGATTCTGCATCCTGCATAATGAACCTCGCCAACACCGTCTTCACATCAGCTCCCACTGGAGATAAAATCTCCATGTCTCTTATGCCAAAGAATTTCGCTGCTCCAAATTCTTCATGACACACCTCTAAACTAACCTTACCCTTAGCTCAGCTAATACCTGTATGTACAAACCTACTAGTAAATCACCACATACAGTAACAAGATGATGTCATGACTCATCATCCACCTGGTAAGATAAACACAATAGTTACACTGACATTGACTGAAGCCATGCTTAGTCATCCACCTGTCAAACCCTGTACCACTGTCCTGCAGCTTCCTCAAGACCATATACTTTGGCCTTCCGTTTCTTGTATCCATCCACTCTCTTCTCTAAAATGGGAATCCATCTCTCTCAGTGCTTACTTCTAGCTGACAACTCTACCAACAAATACCTGTTTGGTTCTTCTCCAAGGATTCACACTCCTCATCCATGCCAAGCTCCCACTGTATCTGGACTCTACCTGCATTGCCTCTTCACATCCTCCTGGTTCTTGACCATCAGTAAGCAATATAAAGAAGGTGAACAACGAATATGGGGTTCACTTTCCCTTTCCTGACCTCCACATGAGCGTTTGAGACTTGCTGTCCGCCCAATATCTGTTCCAGTGACCGATCTCGGCCATCTCCCAGTCTGCTCCCGACTGATGTCGGTTCCCTGCACTGACCCTGACTTCTGACATCGTTTCTCTGGCCGACGCCGGTATCCTTTCTGCCGACATCAGTTCCCTCATGGCCGATGTCGGTCTTCCTATTGCTGACGTCGGTTACTGTGTGACTGACACCGGTACCTGTGTTCGCCTGTGAGTGATAACTTTTTATCCGCGAGCTCTCCATGGATCAAAATCCTAATCAAATCAACCCTGCTCTGCTCAGAATAATTCAGTTCTCTCACCTGATCTCTGTCCGTCATCTCCTCCATGAACACCAAGGCTTTCTAGTTCTTTAGCTTGTCAAAAACATCTGTCTTCCGCTTCAGAACCTGCATTCTCCTTCTACATATGTGATTAAGCCTATGAAGCCACATCTCTGCAACAGAAGGTGAATCAGCAATATAAGTAGATAGATAAAGGATACCTACTTTCTTACCACCATCTAATTCAAGTGTATCCACTGTGAGAGTTACAGAACATCTCTCATCACCCAAATTTCCTAAAGAAATTAGACACATCTCCAAGACTAGTACCTGCATGACTTCCTTCAACCACTGTGTGTCGTCCATCTGCAATTTCAGCTTCACTTCCCCTTTGCCAATTCTTTGGCAAGGCTCACCAGCTCCTCTCCCTGGGGCTGCATGGAAAGAGGCAACATAATCTATTATCCAAGATTTAACTTTATCCAAGAAACCTTCCAAAGCATCCTGTGCAACAACACCTGCAACATCTGCATCTTCAGTTCCTTCATGCTGATCTGTAACCAACCAACAATATCTTTTTCTCTGCTCTTTCTTTCCATCAATCAGACCATTCATGCTATTCAATTTCTCCATTCGTAGCTTACTTCCTTGTGCCATTGCTATACTCCCACTCAATCAGAAACCCCTGTGAGCAACCTGTAATCAACAAACACTACCAGATCTGAAACCACCTGTTAGTAACCCAACCAAAAGCTCTGATACCACATGTCAGGGAAACCCCCAGAACAATAAACATGCTCCAATCCCTACTGAGTCAGGATCTTCCTCTACCAATTAGAACACATGTGATTACTTGTTGTATTAGCAACTAAACACAGAATTATGCCAGAATCAATAAGTAACTAGAAATATGAAACAACACAGGAATTAAGAGACAATACACAATTGTATTATATACATAGAAGAATATACAATAAGGAAGATGCCACTTCTTCCTCCACCTCAAAGGTTTGCCACACCTCAAGACCTTCTTCCCTCTCTCTCTCGGTCCCAACTATCAACTCCAATACAAAATTGATGTTCACCTCTCCAACCAGTCAGTAACACGCTGCCAGTTCACCAAGTACACAACCGTACTCCAAGTAGATCCCCTGCTCTCTGCTACCTCCAAATCACTAGACCTTACTCACCATGTAGACATCTCTACACCCCTGAAGAACCCTTATCCTTGCCTCACCAAGTCCTTATGATTCTTCAACCAGTACTCCAGTGGATCAGCTCCTTGACCTTGCAGACCTTGCAACTCTCCCTGATCATACACACTCAGCACCCCTTTGGAACTAGGAGGAGCTACTCTAGCTCTCTCTAAAAGCTCTATGGCTTTCTAGCACACTATTACAATACAGCCCGTGAGTCCATATATAGATATCATGCTTACAATAATTAGACTAACCTAATTACAATAATTAGACTCGCAACTCAAGATTACGACTAGCCTTCAACATGCAAACTAACAGTCTCAAAATAGACTCTCTCGGATTCGTCATGCAAACTGCCTGTTCTCGCACAGGCTGCCGACATCGGCACCTCCAAGACTGATGTTGGCCGACTGGTAACCAATGCCGATTGCTTCCTCTTGTTATCTGATCGATGTCAGCTGATCAGATTGACGCCATTTCTCCTACAACTAATTCTGCAACTCTGCATCCTCCGTGACTTCCCCTATTTACATCCTGGTGAAGCTTTTAACTCCACAACCTAACAACAGGGACAGAAGTGGAGGCCAAAGGTGGTTGGGTTATGAAGGTAAAAGACATAAGCTGAGTAGATATCGCCAAAGGTGGTTGTGTGATAGCATTGACAAAGGGTGAGGTAGGCACTCCTACATATATGGGCACAAGAGTGTGTGGGGTCGAGACAATCAAGTTCTGGTATGAGGTAGAACTTGGTTGAATTGCAGGTGGTTGAGGGGGTAATGGAACCCTGATGGAGGTCGGTCTAAAAATAGACGAGGAGGCCAAACTTTGTGTATAGGCCATGGTCAGGTTAATGGTTGAGGCAAAAAGTTGGGTAGCGGACGGTGTCGATGTCACCGCCGCTTCGCCCAAAAGGTCTCGCGTTGGGTTCCTCACGAGATAGTTTTGGAGGGTTGTGACACTGAGGTCCAAGAGTCTTGCAAAATCTTGGTCCCCTTTTGGGACAATAGGCAACTGGGTTGTAGATGGTCGAGTAGGAGTTCTTTCAGTCTCCGAGTGGAACTCCATTATAGGACTGGTTACGGATGGGGTAGATGGAAGCAGGTGATGCCTCGCGTGATCGACTAGAGCCTTGGCTTGGCTACGAGTCAGAACCATTCAAGGCAAGAAAGAACATCCTCACAAGCTCAAACAAGCAGATAAGAACTAAAAAGATGAAGAACACAAGCAGATCTTAAAACCCTAGGAGTAAATTATTAGGATTATAGTGGCTTATGCCTTAGAATATGTTTAGAGGAAGATTGGCTTTTGAGTCAGGTCCTAGAAGAAGTAGTCTATGGATGGTTTAGGGTTAGTTATGGTGCTCAAAAAGTCTGTGTTAGGTTTTGTACAAGGCCTGGTGCTAAAGAGCAAGCTCCCCTCACTTCACGAGTCCAGTGATAAACTGGGCCCGCTTAGCCAAAATATACTTCCCCTAGAGATTATACTCCGCCAGAGAATGGAGTGGGCTTTCCCCTTGGTGATGAAATCCAAGTAAGATCGCCGAGATGGGTAAGGTATCTGCTGGGTGATGAAATCCCAGTCGGGCCTTGTCTCAGGTAAGTTAAGATGTTTGTTTTGTGCAAGTGGTTTGGTCGTGTAACATCAAGTGGACTACGATTGATTCAATATGTGGTTATTAATTACTAAGTGTGGTCTAAGAAATGCAAGCAAGCAGAAATGAAAGTGCAACGTGTTTTAAGCCCAAGTTAAAATGTTTGTTCGTATGAAGACGAATGGAGAAAGAGTCGAAGAATATGAGTTTTGACTAGTCTAGAAGTGCAAGAAAGAAAAGAAAAGTTATTTTTAGTCCTGCTTATGATGTCATTTAGAAGAGATGAAAGAGGTGAATAAGGAAGGAACCTAATGCACCTATATGAATGAAAGAAATAAAGAACCCAAGGAAGGCCCTAGGGTCCCACCGGGTGTGCCAGAATGTTTCTACGCTAAATCACTTTCTACATTCAAAGAAGAAAATGAGAAGCTTAAAGAAATGGTCAAGGTTAGATGTTACTTGGATATGGTCGTGCCCACCGAAATCAAATGTTGGAAGGTACTCCTCTTTGGCTGTGGAGGAATGACACCTACAAAGAAGAAGAGACTAAAACACAAAAAATGTTAGACGAGGAGATGGTGGGCTGTCAAGCAAAAGCTTGATCCCTGAAGTACGAAGACTTCCTTAAGGGATATCAACCCACTGATTAAAAATAGAATATTTGACAGAAATAGAAATAGTGAAAGACAGAATGAAAGAAATAAAGACAAAAAACAAAATGCGTACCTGATATGTAGCAAATTGCTCTGCTCTTTGCCGGCGTCGGTCAAGAAGAGTGCCGACGTCGGTTTAAGTGCCGGCGTCGGTCGGGGTAACGATCGGCGTCAGTCAAGGAAATAGTTTTGGACAGGGTCTAGTCGGGTTTGGACAGAGTTTTTGGATTTTAGAAGGGTCTGAAGTCTTCGTCTGAGGATTCGGGAAGCCGATTTAGGAGTTAGAGGGATTTGTTTGAGGGTTTGTATAGGGATCTGGGCAGAGTTACAGACTGTATTTTCCAGACAGGGTGGATAGAGGTGATACGGGTGGAAATAAGGTCGGGGTTATGGTCTAACTCTAAATCTAGATAATGATATCAAATAAAAAACAATAACCAGAGAGTAAGACAAAAACACAGAGCAAAGCTTACCTGTTATATGTTGAAGATAAAATTCAGAGACATGATTGATGTTGTCACTGTGTTGAAGAAGTTTGATGTAGCAGACCGATGCAGAGTCTTTGTACCAGAGAGAGAGAACATGAGAGATGATTGCAGATGACTGGATGCCAGAAATTGGTTGATCGTTGCTTGCGGTGTTTGATTAAAGAATGTGTTTTGATGCCAAAGGTCTGATAACCGGTTGCCAAACTGATTGGCAACTGAATAATGAATAACGGATTGAGAAACAAATTAACAGACGCAGTTTAAGGTTAACCGATGCCGACAGAACTACCGAAGTCAGCTGAGGGGTGACCGACGTCGGCGACGTCGGCTGAGTAATGACTGGCGTCGGTAGATGCAGAACGGGGACAGATGCTAATTTTAGCCTTCTGCTCATTCTTACATGCTGCTAGGGTCAAGGCTTGTGGGAAAATGGTCGACAGGGGTTAAGGGGAGGATGACAAGGGTTAGACACAATTCTGGTGTCTACAAGTATAAGAAGAGTGAGAATTACAGTCATATGCAAATTTTTTAGTTTGGCAGTGATTGGAATGTGCATCTACAGATATTCAAAGAAAGTATCATGTGAGGTGAAACTATCTTGATGTTCCCAAAGTATACATAGAATGTAAAAGACTCATTTTAACTTGTGAAAGTACATCATGTTGTTAAGATTTCATCTAACATGGATACGGTTCATGTTCTACTCATTGCCCTACTTACAACCATTACTACCTATAGGTGCCTTAATTGAAGAGCTATCATGCCATTTTCAAAGTGTTGAAAAATAAATTGGAACTTTTATTGAAGTCATATCATATGTTTTAGATCATTAATTCCCTTTGGAAAGATGTAGAGTGGCAAATTAAAAGACAAACCATGCTAAAATCCAAATGACTGAACTCAAGCTCATTGTCCCAAAATGACCAAAATAAAGGTCCTAAAGCTTTTTTGGAATAACATATACCATGAAAAAAGGAATTTCCAATGATATTGGTTATTTGGTTTATTATTCCCTAAAACATACAATTCCCATGCCAATTTTGAGGGTCAAAATCTAAGTGAAGGATGAACAATTGGAGTCCAAAGTTGCCCAAGAAACCACTGGATTTTGACAGTGAAACCTACAGGATGTTGATATAAAAGTGACCTTACACTTCATATTGATATTATTAGACTATGAAATTAAGGGGTAACAATAAAAAATGGTTAAAAATACACTCATGATCTAATATTTCATATAAAATTTGGTGTGCCGTGTTTTGACCCCTGAGCACTCTCCCCTGTCTGTACACAGGCTTGGGAAGGAACACCTATAGTAAGGGTTTCAAATAGTGAGATGAAAGGTTAATTTTAGACCTTATTTTGAGATTTCAAGGTTAATATATTGTTTTTTTATGTCAAAACCTTCAATAAGAATCAAATAATCTTCAAAAAAGTTTTAAATGGTCTAAGTGCACCCATAGGTAGGATAAAGTGCCTTAGTCCTATTTAAGGCAGTCAACACAATCTTGCTAAGAAAAGTTGAGGTGTATGAGGATAATATGAGTGGGTGATAGTAAGTAATGATTTTCACTCAAAATTAACTTAAAATTCCATTTCTAATACCTAATACATCCATAACAACCTATAGCAGATAAAGGAAGAAGAGAAATTGTCTCAGTCAGGGTTTTGAAGATAATCTTGTGTTGCAAGAGCATAGTGATGGATCAAGAGGTCAAATTATTATAGAGATCCATTATATTAATCCTATATGGTATTTAAACCTATATTATTCTTATAAATTAGTATAAGTCATGTCAATAACCTTCATTTTCCACAAAACACAGTCTCATACCCTACCTACCCTCACAGTCTGCCTTGTTCATAAGTCTACCTAGGAAATGTGTAAAGTTTTACGTCTTATGCTTAGCTTTAAAGGTTTAAAATTGGTACAGAGTACCCTTATGAGTTAAATAATATCCTCCAATTTTCAATTTTTCAAGGCTAATATGATAAGTTCCCTCTATTTTATCTCAGATAGGGGGCACTTTTCCCCTTGCATAGACCCTATAACTCTATGGAAACAAGTGAAGTAGGTGACCAAAATGAAAAGAGAGATAAAAGGATGGTTTTATAAGTATTAATACATCCATGGAAACCTAATAAGCCTTTATAGAAGATTGGAAGTCAAATAGGGTAGTTTGGACAAGGACGTTTGCAGGTAGGGTAGCTAAGCATGATATGAGCCTAAGCCCTCATGAGGGGTCATTTTCACTTTTAAACTTTTCCAAGAATTTAAATGCTTTGTATCACCTTCATGGAGGTTTAAATAATTTTTAGGAGCTGTATTATATTTTTATAAGGCTAACAAAGAGTTTTCAACCACCAAGTTACAGGCAGACCTATTGGCAAGGTCTAGGCCTAATACCAAACAAGGGTCAAGTTTTATTTCAAGCTCTTGGTAAGATTTTATAGTGATTGAAGCATGTTTTTAGGGTATTAACAAAAGTTATTAAACATTTATTATGAATAAAAACTTCCCAAGAATCCATGTTTGGCCTAAAAGTGTGCCCAAACCCTACCAGAATGTAAGAAAGGAGCTCGAAACATACCTTCAAGTGCTTGGAACTTCCACCAACCTTTGCATGGGAACTAGAGGTGATTGGAGAAGTTATAGAGGGTCCATAAGGATCCCTTAGTGTAATTTTGAGGATTTTCCAACATGTATCCTTTATGAATAAAGGCTAAGAATGAAAGTGAATAGAAACCCTTGTAAACTCTCAAGACAGACCTGATTGGGAAAAAGAGTCAAATGAAGCATCCAAATGTAGTGGAAATGCCATGAAACCAATTGGATGATGTAGAGGACTATCCAAGGCTCCTCCCCATGTAATTTAGATACACCAAACCTATATATAAATGGTAGAAGAAAGATTATTTTGATAAAATTATGTGTTTTTCAAGTTTGGAAAGCTTTCAAGAGACCAAATCAATTTTGGGAGAGGTTTTAGGACTTTTTATAAGTCTTGATGTCCATTTAATCAACTATTTAAACTCCTTAGTATGCCTACCACCTCTCTCATTCCAACCATTCCAATGGGCAGATAGTGAAAACTTAGGAGAAAATAATGGAACTTCAATTGGAAGGCTTTTTAAGGCTTATTTATTGAAACTAATGATATGGAAACCTTGGACACATGTCATCCCTCATTTTTTATGGATAAAATGGCATATTTTGGAAGGTTTTGGGTGTCAAGTGTGAGAGGTGCTTAGGGAGAGGCCATTTTAGGATTGTCATGGATGATTGTGCATGAACAAAATATCATGAGTGGTTTAGGACATCCCCAATGCATGTGAGGACCTATTAGTAACCCCTCACACTTATACCCATCATCAGACCTGATAATTTTTATTGATAAGGTATTTTTGGAAGGCAAATCATGAGGGGTGGTTTTTTGTGTAAGTAAATGAGTTTCTAGACCACTTTGTAAGGCTTGGATGATTGGAGATGACACTTGTAGCTCTTAACATTGCATGGATCACCCCATCTCTCTCTCACTTACATTTATAACTAATTTTTTCAATTTTACACGTGTACAAGTGACTCTTGAACTTCCTTTTCTCTCACACACACACAATTGTTATAAATTAGTGTCTTTTTAGCATTATATTGCATCTCTCCACCTTGGTATGGTGAATCCCTACCAAATTTTTACCTTGAATAAATGAATATAGTTATTTTTAC
This sequence comes from Torreya grandis, assembly GCA_037957365.1. Classification (NCBI taxonomy): domain Eukaryota; kingdom Viridiplantae; phylum Streptophyta; class Pinopsida; order Cupressales; family Taxaceae; genus Torreya; species Torreya grandis. Next base: position 710,310 of record JARHVA010005495.1, on the reverse strand, counting down.
CTCATTTAATATTTTACTAAGTGTACACAATGGTTGTTGGTCTTGTGCAAGTGTAGTTTTGTTACCTTCACATGTTAAAGTTCTTAGTACCTAGTGTTTTGTAATCTCTCTTTTGTAGGTTAGCAAAAAGTGTGTAAGTAAATTTCAAGTGAAGTGAGTAGTCTATTCAATAGAGTGTCTTAGAATGCCTATTATATAATTCCTAGCCTATGCTATCTCCAAGACCCCATATTGAAACATTGATTTGAGAGAGAAGGTTGTCATTGGATGAAGTTTAGGTGCATACTTCTTCTTGGTTCTAAGTGCATATCAAAGAGTGTGAGTATATCATACACATGGTGTATCACCCCCTTAGAATAGTTTAATTTCATGTAAGTCCTATCTATTTTCACACAAGCAAGTATTAGATTAGGTGACAAGTAAATTAAGACATATCTAGGGAGCTAGCCTTTTCAATTTGAATAAAATATAAAACCTTTATATAAGGTCTGAGGGTAAGCAGGATGCTCCACATAAGGAGGTTTACAGTCATCAGGGTAAGGAAAGGAATAGGCATGATTCCAAATGAGGGGTCATTTCAAGCTCCAGCCTTAGGAAAGAATATAAATGTCTTAGATAAAAATAATGGGGTTGAAAATTATGTTTTTAAGATATGAGGTTGCATGTTAAGTTTAAACAATGGTCTTTTGGATCCAAAATGTAGGTAGGCGCATTGGCAAGGCATAAACCTAATGCCAAATAGGGGTCAAGTTTCATCCTTAGCTCTTAAAGAGATATTAAAATAAATGTCTTAGATATGAGGTTGCATGTTAAGTTTAAACAATGGTCTTTTGAATCCAAAATGCAGGTAGGCACATTGGCAAGGCATAAACCTAATGCCAAATAGGGGTCAAGTTTCATCCTTATCTCTTAATGAGGGGTCATTTTGAGCTCCAGCCTTAGGAAAGAATATAAATGTCTTAGATAAAAATAATGGGGTTGAAAATTATGTTTTTAAGATATGAGGTTGCATGCTAAGTTTAAACAATTGTCTTTTGGATCCAAAATGCAGGTAGGCGCATTGGCAAGGCATAAACCTAATGCCAAATAGGGGTCAAGTTTCATCCTTAGCTCTTAAAGAGATATTAAGAGCTCTAGTTCCACCATAGGTGCCCCATGCATCTAGAAGTAGTCCAATGTTGCCCAAATCTGCAAGAGGCTTGAACACCCTCTTCTAGGGTGAAATATTTAGAGCCAATAAGTTATTCAAAGTAGGACATTTCTTCAACCAACATAGTTATTCATGGTTTTAGTGGCCTTGTTCAGAGCTCCATTGGGGAGATTGTACTTCCACTATAGGTCGGACCAGCACATGTGGCCACTAGATTCTTAGTAGTACCTAGTGCAAGCAAATTTGACATGTTATTAAATAGGCCATGGATACAACAAATTTGATCCATTCCATCCACCATGCATAAATGCCTCAAGTATATACATGTTAATTAGGTGGTTGTAGTTAAGGGTCTTTCATATGAGTATCCATTACTTATCCAATAGGAAGTTACATAGAAACTACCTATTACAATTATGCTCATAATTTCCATTAGTATACCATAGATTTCAATTGAGCCACCAGTGCAGGTAAGGTCTACTCATAAAATGTTACCACATACACATGTTTTCCCATAGAGACCCTTATTAGAGAGACCCCTTTCATTTTGAGACCAGTGTTATTGAGTTCTCAGAGTTTGTAGCATAGGGCACCCATGCCAACTACAACATCTTCTACTATATGGGTCCTTAATACCCCTACAATTCATAAGGCACCCTAGTCAGCTTCATGGATTTTTAGCACCACTCCATAGGCAATGATATCTATAGATAACTTAGTATAGTAGGTTATGGGACCTCAGTTACCTTTTCACACAACATGCATGATTATTGTTCCTTTATTTGACATAGAACACCTTCATAGTGAGTCTCTTATGAGACTCATCAATTAATATGTTCCTCCCTACTTGTATATTGTTTCCTTATTTCTTTTTCCTTATATATAGTTTCATTTTCATGTTGCCTATACATATCTTATATCAAAAAAATTCAAAATTAATATAATATGTCAAAACACAAAAACATTCAAATATTTGCTCAAAAAATACAAATTATAGATTGTATGTATTTCCATGTTTAAATTTATTATATTTGATAAATACTAAATATATTAGCTATCTTAGTATAGTTAGTTTTTATTATACATGCATGCTTCACTTATTCTCGTCGAGCATTTGTAGATACTTACAAGACCTAAGTCCACCACACAGATCTAGATTTTCTACTATCTACCCACTGGGGGTATATACATAGATACACAAATTCTTCATTTGATACATTCACTCATTTGGGGACACCTTATATACACATCTAATTACCAGGTTACATATTTATATACTCTACATCATAGATTTAGCATTGTTATATCTATATATTGATCATCCTAAATTACTTAGATTCATTACCTACTACTACTACTTTAGACTTAGCTTATGTACATCTTTTCTATTATACAGTTTTACCACATGTTCATTCATACTTTCATTTCTATCTTTCCTAGTTTAGACTTGATTGTGTCTCTCTACTTCTACATTTATTTGAGGGCATTTACATATGCCATTATTCTACAGCTTTGTGTCACTTCCTTTCATAGTATGTATGCTTTAGACATGTGCCCATGTCCTTGTGTGTGCCTTCTTGATTGTATATACAAACATTTGAACATTTATTTCCATGTGGAGCTATGCCAACTTGCTTTTTATTTGCATATGTGTAAATTTGAACACATCTTTATATGTCTTATTTTATCAAATTTACTGACATGTGCCCATGTCCCTTATATTGTGGCCCCTTCACCTACTTTACTTGCCTCATGTTTTTTGCATGTATGCATCATGGCCATAAAACTCTTCTCTTACTTGTTGAACACTCCATTTTTAGATTCCATGAGGGACCTAATCCATCTCCCATTCCTCTTTGGGTGGCTTGATGGACATCATGCCCCATCCCCATAGGTAATTACTCAGTTTATTACTTAGATTTGTTATTCATACACATGTTTACATTGTTATATCTATATTGGCAGCCTTTTGAATGTTAGATCTAACATACATCATACATTACAAACTTATGCTCAGATTATCTTATATTTTGATGTTATGTATACAAATAATATTGGTTTATTATGTAAATATCATATATGCTTTGGCTAACACACATCTTGTAGATCTTTTTCTTTTGAAGATAGTTCTTTAATAGTTTCAACAACTTCACTCAAAATAAGGGGAATTCATAAAGGTTTGTCATAGATATCAGGTTATTTGAATGCACTTAGAGTATAGTTTTTTTAGCGCACAAGCATAGAATACATAAAGCAATTTTATGAAAACACAATGGGAAATAATCACACTGAGGCCAATTTTAGTGGCACACAAATTAGTGTAGTTTGGCATTAGTGCCCAAAGTGGGACATTATCACCACTAGTGCTACTATCCAAATATGGATTTATTGTCTAGTAGCCTCAGTTTTAATAAATTTTAGATGGGCCAAAAAATTATAGTAGGTACAGTCTAGGTTTTCACAGGTTACAAATTACCAATTTTTGCTTAGTTTAGCATAGATTCATACCAATTTTCTCAAATTGGGGTCATCATATGTGGCATGATCATTCCCATTTAAGTTTTAGATACTCATATGCATATTATTACAAATCAATCTAGAACCCATATGTATAGATATCAGATTTGGGGGCATGTATGTGAACATTATTTCCATATGCTCACTTTTACTCAATTTGATCAAATGGAATGAAAAACTTCATGTCATTCTCTATGTTCTTAATCCAGACACCATTCACTCTAACACAATCTAGATTTAATGCCTTACTCTATCTATAGTGGTTGGCATTCATGAGTTACCCAAAGCCATCTTACACTTTCAAGTGGCCTAGAGTTGTCTTACATTCTCGAGTGGCCTACCGCCATTTTACATTTCAAAGTTTCTAAGTGTCCTAGAGCCATCTTATATACTTTTAAATACATCACATAATTTTAGTTTCAGATGCATCTACTATACATGGGTAGGTAATGATGGAGTCATAGTCTACTTGAGTTCTTAATCCACCTACATTAGAGGGTTGGACACACCATTAGTCTAATCCAAGCTATTAATAAGTCATGATCCACTGAATAGGTGTGGAAAATGATGGATTCAAAATTAGATTGAGTTCTTGAGCCACCCACACATGGGGATTAAACAAGACATCAGCTCAATATAATTTATTCACTAATTGATCACTATCTACATGCACACACATAGGTTGTCACCAATTTTATGCATTAGTTCATGTACCCATTGAGATGTATTCATTCATTTCCTCTCTCTTATCTCTTTAATTATGTATTTGTTTTTGATATTTTTTAAGTAAGGATTAATCTATGCATGTTTCATTTTCAAGACACGTAATAGAGCATGCTTCACACACTCAGACCCATATTCACAGGCTTTGCCTCTTAGGTAAGTCTAGGTACATTTCTTTTCCTTTATCCTAGTGATTTGTATTTTCTACATTTCTATAATAAAGGGGGTGTAAATGTAGTCATCTAAAAATGTCACTTGAGTGCTAAGAGTGTTACTTGAGACCACCTATTCACATCTTAGCCCTAGACCTATCTTAGGGCCTATTTAGACACTTATCCAACCTTCATTTGGGCCACATGTATCCTTAAATATCCCAAAAGCAATCATAGACCCTCACTTTAACATATTTTCATCTAATGCCTCAGATTATACCACCTAAACACTAGCACCATAACTTGGACAGTATAAGACTAGCACAATCACTAGAATATACATCTTATAAGACTAGCACAATCAGTAGAATAGTATATATGCATGACTTTTAACCCTTTATTCACTAGATGGAAATCAAATATAAATAACACAAATTAACTCAGAACAATTTATGTATAATCAAGGTTATCAATCCATATTATTCCTTACTTCTACATACATTCATCTATAGCCATACCAAGCACAAAATACATAGATTTCTAGTCTCAATTCTCACTCAAAGCACTCAAATTGGCATTCATACTAGCTTCACTTACACTTGCACCAACACTTAGGTGGGGAGAACTACATCAAGCTTCATCCCTCCTAGAGTATTAGTATATTTTCAAATCTCATCATAGTGGGGTTTTGAGGATATTCATCCTACCCCAATAACATCATAATTTTTTATTTGTGACAATAAAATGCCCTAACAACATGGAAGTTTAGGGTTTACATGTAAAATCAGTCAAAGTAGGTCACCGACAAGGAATCAAAACTTATGCACACAAGAAGAGTCTTGGAAAACTATGTACACCCAAAATATTAGAGCATTTATTCATATATGACACTAATGTTAAAAGGAGGACACTAGTGCCATTGGTATTACTATCTAGTTAGGGAGCTACTATCCAAGAATTATTTTGACACTTGGATCCTATCTGTGATACTAAGACCAACTCCTAGTTTATAACCTCTGAATCTTTCATCTCAATCAATTTCCAACTAAGTACTTATTTACATCACTTATTACTATTTTTAGAAAGGTCAAACTAGGTCAATTCTATTACAAATCAGTCATTATATTTATTACATATTTTTAACTTGATTTATTATACTTAAACCCTTTAACAAGCTAGGTCTTACACTTCATAACCCTTAAAATTTAAATCACATTACTAGAGAACAAGAGGCACAATACATAAATTAATACATTATAGGTACAAATCACTTACCTTTGGCAGATTCAATAAATAATGTGGAGATCATGGATATAGAACTAATTATTTTAATACAAGCTAAATGTAATCACCTAAAGGTGGTATTTGAGTGTTAAGAGTTCTACTTGAGACTACTTATCCCTAGTTTAGACCTAAACCTATTCTAGAGCCTATTACCACAATTATCCAACCTTTGTGTGGGCCATAGGCATCCTTAGTCATCCCTAAAGTAGTTCTAGACCCTCATTTCTTGATCTTGGCCCTTTGTGTCTAGTTTTCTACCACTTGGACATTAACGTCATAATAAGGACACAAGTTCCACATGGTGTTAATGTCCTTTACCTCTCTTTTTCCCAAACAAATATATTTTCAAATCTAAAACCTCCTAGGGTCAACCTAGACCTCTTTTAGCACCCATACAAGCATCATAATAATATAAATACAAGAATTTTAGCCCTATAACAACTAGATAGAAATCAGATGTAAAATACACATTCAAACTCAAAACAAGTTGTGCACAATTAAGGTTATCAATCCCTATTCTTTCTTACTTATACATACTACCATCTACAATAGTCCTAAGCTTAGATTACCCATATTTCCAATCTCAAGCACATTCAAGTCACTCAAATCCACTAGCATACTAGCTTCACTTGCACTTACACCAGTACTTAGGAATTACATCAAGGTTGATCTCTCCTCATAGTATTGTTATGTAGGAAACTCTCATCACAATAAGGTGTTGAGGATGTCCATCCTACCCCACTAACAAACACATGTTTTAGCTTATATCAACTACATCCCCTAGCTATATGGAGGATTAGGGTTTGCTCCCTAAATATGTCAAAACAATTAATATATAGGTTTTTAGAACTCATACACATAGGAATAGACCTCAAAGATCCAGACATAGGTGCACCCAAAAGTTCAAGATATTCCTACATAGAGGACACTACCACTAATATCAGGGCACTACCACCACATTTTTAATAATGGCATTACTATCAAGGAGGGGTTCTAACACTGGGATCTAGTTTATAACACTCAAACCAACTTCCACCTTAATTTATAACACCTAGATCATTCATCTTGATTTTTTTCTAGAAAAGTTATTACTTGCACTATTTATTACTATTTTTAGAAAGCTCAAAGCTAGTCAATTATGTAACAAATCAGTGTTTTTATTTATTACATATTTCTATTCTAATTTAGTATACTTAGTTCTTTAATTAACATAGGATTTACACTTATTAAGTCCTAAAAGATTAAAACATTTGGTGAACCTGACTTACTTCGAACATTGCTCAAACCTTAACCTTATATTCTCTTAGCGTTTGTATTTTTTTTGTGTTTGTGCTTAGATATTAGTCCTAAAATCTTATATTTGTTTCAAAATTTATTTTTTATAATCTTTCCTAGATTAAATTTCTTTGAAGGTTCAAAATTTACTACAATTTTTTTCCTACTTCCAAAACTACAATGGTAGAATTCAACAACTAATTTGATGAAACCAATAAAAGATAATTACAAGATTTAGTGACAAAACATTCGAATATGCATTATAAATATTATTCACAAAGAACTTCAAAAATCCAACAATGGTCATTATTTTACTCCCCTATTTAATAACATTATTACACCTACATTAAGGCCAACTCATCTATTATAACCACCAATTGTAACTCAATAACCTTCAGTGATAACTATACCTCCTATGGCTAGTTCTTCCACTCTATATGTATAATCCCTTATGCATGAGATTCATATTTTGTAGGATAAGGTGTTACATATTGAGTATGGAGCAACTAGGCCATCACATGCCTTAGATTTGAATGTTATTTTACATACACCTTTGACACATCACATAGTAGCAACTCTTTTTCCATTCAGATTCATGGCACCTAAGCTTACATTATATGATGGTAAGGGTGACATAGAGCATCATCTTTGAGCTTTTCACATAACATGTTTGGAGTTTTTGTCCATCGATTGATTCCTCACTAAGTTATTTCCATGAATTTTAAAGGATTATGCCTTTCAGTGGTTTTATGATCCATCAAATCAGTCTAACATCATATTCAATCCTTTGGAAAACATGTTTTTAGCACACTTCATAAACATTAGTGATAAGCTCTCATATGCTCAAGTTGCACAATTGAAACAAAAATAAAATGATCTTATGATATAAGACTGTATTGGCCAAATTAACTATCCCCGTGGTGGATAAAGAGCTTTAGTACATCCTAAAATAGAGTCTTTTACCTACATTGCATGAAGTTATCTTGCTTAATAAGTTTCCAACCTTCACAAATTTGTGCCACATAGTATAAGAAAGAGAAGTCAAGATTCTCTCAATGGGAAAATTGAAATATGTCAATGGATTAGAATCAACTATATTGAGTTCTAGTAAGCCTCCATACAAGGTAAGGATCACCAAAAATAAGAGTGATCTAAAGATCACAATCAATTCAAATTTAGATCCATCTCCTCACCCAATTTATCACCTCCTCCACACAGATTTTTCACCAACCTTCCTAAATCACTAGCACATATCTCTCCCTCTCATCAAATAGATTGATATGGCATGGCCTATTCTAAGGAACTATGATTCCAATACATTTTTTGATTATCACAGGGCACCATGCCATATAAAAAATAAATGCATCAGCCTAAAACATAAGATATAAGATTTGATTAAGGCTAACATTATTGATGTGGGCACACCAATAGAAGCACCCAAAGTACAAAAAATAGAAGCTAAGGCATTAAAAATATTATCAAATCTATTCCAAATCACATAATAAATGAGGTAAGGATCACTTTAAGTGTTCACTATACATATCAAGCACATCCACCACTAGCTTCATATCACACTACTACAGAGGAGGAACACCCACTACAAAGCATCATTAGTGTGTACCACATTATAATTCTAGCTGGACCACTCTTAAATTTCTTAGATTAGGAGGTTCTTGATGATGATATAGATTTATATACACTATTTGTTTGAGCCTACATAGATCATCATCATATCTAGAGTGTTATGGTTGATAATAGGTTAAACATTACCATGTGCACTATCACACTTATACAACATTTGGGGTATTTAGAGTAGGATATATCTCCTATAGACATAGTTACCAATGATTTAAGTGGTCATGTTTAGATCTCCATTAGGGAGATTTTACTTCTACTATAGTTAGACCAGCACATGTAGCCACTAGATTCTTAGTATTATCTAGTGTAGGCATATTCGACATGTCATTAAGTAAGCCATAGATACAATAACTATGATCCATCCCATTCATAGTGCACATATGCCTAAAATATATACATGCAAATTAGGTGGTCACAGTTGAGGGTCTATCATATGAGTATCCTCTACCTATCCCATAGGCAATTATAACATAGTTACTAGTTACAACATAGTTATAAATTTTAGCATAGTTATCAGGTATAACTCTGAGCATAGTTCTTATCAATATGCCATAGAGTTTTGTAGATCCATCAGTGTAAGCAAGGTCTAATCCTATAGTGTTTCCATGTACACATACTCTCCCACAAAAACCATTATTAGAAAGACCCCTATGTTAGAGATATATTGCAAATTCTAAATGGCCTCCCTCTACTCATTTTCTATTGAGATCAGTCTTATTGAGTTCTCAAGATTCTCAGCATAGGGCACCTATACCACCTACAGCTTCTTCTACCAAATGGATCCCTAAGACCCCTATATTTCACAAGACACCACAGTTAGTGTCACAGATTCCTAATATCACTCCATAGGTAGGGCCAAATATAGATCACTTAGTAAAACAAATTTTAGGACCATAGTTTCCCTTTCACATAACATGCACGATCATGGTTCCTTTATTTGACATAGGCCACATTGATAGTGAGTCTCCCATGAGACTCACTAGTTATTATTTTTCCTCCTTTATTATACATACTTTCCTTCTCTCTTAATCCTTATACATAGTTCATTTTCATTTTGCTTGTATATATATCATACCCATAAAATACAAAAATATTATAATATGTCAAAAACACAAAAACATTCAAATATTTTACTCAAAAAACACAAAATTACATATTGTATGCATTTTTATGTTTACATTTATTATATTTTCCAAACACTACATATGTTAGCTATCTTATTATAGTTGATTTTATCATAAATACATGTTTCACTTGTTCTCGTTGAGTGCTTGTAGATTGTTATAGGACTTAGGTCTACTACACCGATTAAATTTTCTATTATCTACCCACTTGGGGCATCTACACTGATACATGGGGTCTTAATTTGACACATTCACCCACTTGGGGGTACCTTATACATATTTTTTATTCCCAAGTTCTATATTTCTATACTCTACATCTTAGGTTTAGCATTGTTATATCTTGCTAATGATCAAATTACACTTACTCAGATTTTTTCTAGTTATTACTACTTTAGACTCAACATATGTACATCCCAGATCTTACATAGATTTGTATTACATATTCATGCATAATTTCATTCCTAGATTTCCTAGTTTAGACTTGATTGTATCTCTATGCTTCTTCTATTTGAGGGTATTTGAATATGTCATTACTCTTTAGATCTACACCACTTTTATTCATATTGTGTATTCTTTGGACATGTGCCCATGTCCTTGTGTGTGCTTTCCTAATTATGTATGTAGATATTTAAACATGTCTTTATATGTGTCTCTACACTAACTTGTTTGTTGTTTGCATATGTGTACATTTGAACATGTCATTATATGTCTTGATTTCTCATATTTAGTGACATGTTCCCATGTCCATTATTTTATGACTCTTTGGCCTACTTTGTGTGCCCCATGTGTTTTATATATATGTTGATTTGTATTCCTCATGGCCATGACACTTGTCTTTGCTTGCTACACACTCCAAGTTTAGATTCCATGAGGGACCTCATGTATCTCCCATTCCTAAATGGGTGTCATGATGGACATCATGCCCCATCCCCATAGGTAGTTATTTTAGTTTTTTTTTTTGCTTTTTCAATGTGGACTATCTGTTAGGTTGTGGAGCTAAAAGCTTCACTAGGATGCAAACAGGAGAAGTTATGGAGGATGCAGAGTTACGGGGAGTTGCAGAATCAGTTGCAAGGAAACTGGTGTCGGTCTGATTAGCCGACGTCGGTTAGATGGCAGTGAGGAAGCAACCAACGTCGGTTACCAGTCAGTCGACATCGGTCATGGAGGAGCCGATGTCGGTAGCCTGTGCGTGAACAGGCAGTTCACATGTTGATTCTGGAGAGTCTATTTTTGGACTGTTAGTTTGCATGTTGAAGGCTAGTCTTAGTCTTGAGTTACGTGTCTAATTATTGTAATTATGATAGTCTAATTATTGTAAGCATGAGATCTATATATGGACTCATGGGCTGTATTGTAAAAGTGTGCTAGAAAGCCATAGAGCTTTTAGAGAGAGCTAGTGTAGTTCCTCCTAGTTCCAAAGGGGTGCTGAGTGTGTATGATCAGGGAGAGTTGCAAGGTCTGCAAGGTCAAGGAGCTGATCCACCGGGGTACTGGTTGAAGAATCATAAGGACTTGGTGAGTCAAGGACAAGGGTTCTTCAGGGGTGTAGAGATATCTACATGGTGAGTAAGGTCTAGTGATTTTCAGGTAGCAGAGAGCAGGTGATCTACTTGGAGTACGATTGTGTACTTGGTGAACTGGCAGCGTGTTACTGACTGGTTAGAGAGGTGAACATCAATTCTATATTGGAGTTGATTGTTGTGACCGAGAGAGAGAGAGAGGGAATAAGGTCTTGAGGCATGGTGAACCTTTGAGGTGGAGGAAGAAGTGGCATCTTCCTTATTGTCTATTCTTCTGAGTGATTATTAATACAATTGTGTATTGTCTCTCAATTCCTGTGTTGTTTCATATTTCTGGTTACTTATTGATTCTGGTATAATTCCGTGTTTAGTTGCTAATATAAGAAGTAATCATATGTGCTCTAATTGGTAGAGCAAGATCCTGACTAAGTAGGCATCGAAGCATGTTTATTGTTCTAGGTTCCTTGACACTAATTAGATAATAAAAAAAAAGTAAATGCAGGGTTTAGAGTTACCTAGTGATGAAGGTTGGTTGTACACCATTGATCAAGCCTTGTGGGAACTCCTCTTTGGTTGGGGATGAATGACCTACAAATCACACTAACTCATAAAAAATGGATTAATAGATAGATGAGTGGGATTCTTGGTAAGAAACTAGTCCCAAGAAGTGATACACTTCCTTAGATGTCAGCCCACATTTAACATTCAAGTTTATAAATAAACATGAAATTACAAAGATATATAGATAATGCCAAAGATAATTAATCAATAACAAGGTTTATGTGATTAAAGTAAGTATACCAAAATTCTACAGCTACATCAACATCCTCTTGGATTATAAGTAATTTTTCATTAATGTATTCAAAATTATGTATAAAATTCATAATACAAAGTCTTAGCTAAAATGCAATGTCACTTTGATCAGCAAATAGAGGTTGAGGGACTATGGGAAGATCAAAGATGCTAATAGAATCATGTACTAATTTAGGTAGGATCATATACATGAAAAGATAGATTTTTAGCAAACCAAAATGCAGATTTAACAGATACTGAAGATGTAAAAATAGGGTATTTAAGGCTATTTTTATAGTTTAACAAGGATCGATGATGATCCTACAGGATCAACGTTGATTCTATAAGATCAATGTCGATTCAGATGAATCGATGTCGATTCTATGTAAAAGTGTTGAACTATAAAATGGACTATAATGATGGCCTAAAAATTTGATAAAACAATAAATATTGAATGTAAATAAAAATATATAAATGTAGAAGATAAATAAAACTTAAATATGAAAAGAATAATGACCTTAGATGGTTAAAAATGTGTAGATAAAGAGATGCCAAAATGAGGTAGATGGCCTTCAAAAATCACCTAATAATGTCACCAATCAAGTGTTATTCAAAGTGTCAAGGTGGTGGTAATGTCTACATACAGGTTTGAGACTAGTTTGGATATAATTTTGTGATCAAAAATTACTTCCTTCAACGTTCATTCCTCCTGAGCAATGTAAGTTTGTTGAATATTTATAGATCAATGTCAATCCTAATTGATCAGCATCGATCATGGAGAATCAACGTCGATCCACCCAAAATGGGTGAAGCTAAACCAAATGTTACTCTAATAGGTTGGTTGATAGTTAAAATGATTTTTGAGCTTGCTAGGTTGTTTTAACCACAAGATAAGTTTGTTAGGAGGTTGGGTGGGAGTTTAAATATTTTTTTTATATGATTTTAAGATTTTATGGTTAAATAATAAAAAAAGATAATTACCATTTAATAGTAGTAATTAACTCATTTAACCTATGTGGTTAACGTAAAAGGGAAGGTAAATGTAATTATTTAAAATAGTTACTCATAAGGGACATAATAAAGAATAACGTAATTATGCATCACATTAATACATAAAGGTGTATAAAATTAGCATCTACATTTTCCCCTTATTATGGAGTGACATGCAATAGTGGGTCACAAGACAAAAACTATAAGGTGTCTAATGCCCCAATTTTACTGTGAGAAGGTTTCCCCCTCAAATCAAGCATCAAGAAGTGAAATAGAATAGATGACGGGTTTGAATAATATGGAATGGATAAAAAATGTGGGTGAGGTGAAATGTACAATTGAAAGATAGCTAAAGACACATAAAAAATGTGAATGGCTACAATAGAATTTCAACTTTGCACTTAATAGAATAAAAAGTAATGCATCCAGCAATGCCTAAAAGACCAAATCAAGGAACAAAATGCCATAGCTAAAATAAGTGGGTGCAAGTAAAGGCTATCAAGAAAATAAAAGATAGGAATAGTGAACCAAAAAGAACTTGATGTGCATATGGTGTATGTGTTACCTATAGACAAATGTTGGGAAGATTAAAATATACCCTCAGAATCTTATAAGGGGCAAGATGCCAAAAAAAAGGGGTATGCCTTTAAGGAGATTAGGGAACTGATAAGGGGTCAAAATCATAAAATATAAAAGGTAATAAGAAACAAAAATGTGATAGTAGAAGTAAAATTAATAAGACAGGGCTTGGAAACAAAATTGGGAGCATACAAAGTGATCCATAAATGTAAAAATTTAACAAACCAATAAGATTGATATTGATCTATGAGGGATCGATGTCGATTCAAAAGATCAGCATCAATCCTTTAAGGGATCAATAGGGATTAGAGTGATTAATGTCAATCTTGAGAAAAGCTATATATAGGCATCTGACATGGAAGAAGGCTCACTTAGCTATCAATGAAAATAAGAATCCAAGAGCCAAATTTGATGTGTGTCAACCTTGTAAATGAACATGAGACACTATGAAGGCAAGTGGGAGTGGATGATGATGACTATAGTATGAGGTAAGGGTTAAAAAAAATATCAAAAATTTGGTAATTTATTTTTTTTGTTTTTTTTTTAATTTTTTTATATTTATTTTTTTTTAGCATAAGAAATTAGGTGTGTTAGGAAAATTTGTGGCGGGAAGGGGAGTTAAATTTTATTTTTTGATAATTTTTTTATTTTTTGAGAAATGTAAGACTTATGGGGGGAAATTTTAGGGTAAAGGGAATTGACATCAATTGAAAATGGATCAACCACGATCCTCTAGGATCGATGACTATTAGAAAAGGATTGACCATGATCCATAGGATCATTGTCGATTAAAATGAAATCGACATTGATCCTTAGAGGATCAATAGAAAACAAAAAACTTATGTAGTTAATTAACTAAAAGGATGTTTTTAATAGGCTCAAGAGCTATTGATGATGAGGGATAGAGTCCCTTCATTACTAGCATAACTGCACAAGTTCATGAGTGACAAGGACTAGGCACATCTTAAGGTAGTTGGATTTAGAGGGATTCATCACTATCAATTTTTCCATCAAGATATCAGCATGATGGTTACATTACTAGAGTGGTGGGATTATACCACCGACACATTTTGGTTTTATATTGGTGAGATGACCATTACTATCGAGGATATTCACTACATTCTTTGAGTATCGATTCTAGGTGCTCTTATATATATAATAGATGAGGTTGGATGAGTGGTGGCATTGATGCACTTGTATGATGAGGATGTAGTAGATATCAAGTTCTTTATTGGGGGGTTCTCCTTTTATCCACTATATGATTAGGATCCTATTAAGAAACTAATACCAACTATGATGATGTTGGTACTGACTTTCTATGTTCTACCTGACTCAAGGGGAGGATGATTATCATGGAGCCTCTCAAGTGTGATAGCAAACATGGTGGAGTTTTAGATGGTGTTTACTTGGGCACCCACATTATTAGGGTAGACATATAGGGAGATATAGAGCTGGTGTACCAAACATCGATCAGGTTTAGATATTACATTCATATTACATTACAGGGTGTATGAGCACATCCATGTGATTTTCCCCATAGGGAATCCATGGACCAGATTTGGGGAGATGGTGTATAGTGTAGGCTTCCTTTGGTGGAAGGAAGATCTAATTGTACCACATGTAGATGTGGTAGTGTAGGATATAGCATACTATAGATAGGTCTTCAGTGAGCTATAGATAGAGGATGTTATCTAGAGGCCCTATGTAAATTTTCTAGCATGGCTAGGTACAGTAGCAAATATAGGTGATGTGTCCTGAGAGTTATGGGTTCATGGATGATGGCCAAATCACCTTGAGATATTTTTATTTGATAGGGTCCGTTGATAGTTTAGACTACTACAAGATATTCCACTAACCCCACACTTGTATAGGTGGGAGGATAGAGAGCTAGATTGGTCAACACCTGATACTTTGATGGTTTTGATGAGACTACAGGAGGAGCCCATGATGATGGATAGAGATGACATGGGGTACATAGATGACTATGTAGCATGGTTTAAAAGGGAGACAACAAGGAGGTAGGAGAGTAGTGAGGCCTCAACAAGAGGTGGTACAAGATGAGGTGAGAGGAGAGGCAAAGTAGGAGGCTCCAAATATACATATAGAGGAGGCACCAGTATAAGATGCCCCTATTCAGGGGTTGATAGATATAGCTACTATTATGGCTGAGAGGGATACTCTACGGGCTCAGCTATAGGAGGCACAAGTAACCCACATCACATTACAAGGGTAGATTACCACACTACAAAGTGATCTAGAGAGCATGAGGGGTTAGAGGGACTAGGATATATAAGAGCACAATAGTTATAGATTAGATCTTGAGTAGATGAGGTTTATTATAGCAAAGAGACCAGCCCCAAACATTGCAAGATCTAGCATGGCACATCCTACAGATATGATACCACTTCAGTAGTACAAAGATTTGCTTGTGGAGATGTCATATTATGAGAGGATAGTATAGAGGTGGCTACCTGATGTCCATTAATTTTCTTTATACATGGTTGGCCACCATATATGATAAAGGACTCTTGGGGGTACAGTTAGTTCAAGGAGTATAACAGGCCGAGGAGGGGATGATGAGGGAGGTGATAGTATTCACCTCAGTAGGATCAAGTTGATTGAGTAGAGCTGATTATATGGGCCAAAAGCCCCATTGTATTCATTTTATGACATTTATATAGACCTATGATATATAGAGAGAGAGATTTATGCTTATGGAGCATGTGTACTCACTTATGGATTTATTGATAGTTATAGATATATTATGCTTTTATGGATTATGTGATGTGATGGATTATAGATTAGATGTTATGCTTATTAATTTTTATTATTTTTATAATGTGTGTTATGGATGGATTCTAGATTATGGATGTGATGGATTATAGATTTTAGATGTTATGTATTTTTAATTTTAATTAGTGTTTATATATGTTGTGGATGTTTATGGTTTATTAATTATGGATTTTACATGTCATGAATATGGATGTTATATCATGAGTTATTTTTTTTAATAAATGGATTATGCCTAACAATGATTATGGATTATGTTATAACATGAGATATATTTTTGTTAAATGGATTATGATTATGGATTATAGATGGCTTTTAATGTTTCAATGGTTGTGGATTTATGGATTTTAGTGATTACATATTATGGATTTGTTTGGCATTGATTTAGACCATAACCAAAAGAGAACCTCTCATATGCATGGCCTATGCATCCTTTGCTAGATGATAATAAACTATGACACTACCTAAGTTAGCTAAAGCTTCAACCTTGGTCATTTATTATAAGTATATACTTTTGATGGGATGGGGAATAGATTGCTTTAGATATTATTCATTTTCACCTCATATTTCAAAATTAGGATTTATCCTTTAGGGATCATTTTTATGCCAATGGGTAGACTGATCAATACGAAAAGTCTACAATTAGAAAGTTGATCAATACGGGAAGATTTCTTGGGATATTACTTTTGAAAATGGCTCTTTATATATATATATATATATATATATATATATATATTAGGGATTTTAAGCGGCATAATTTTTAGCTTGTCAGCCATCCTTTGAGGGAGTGGTCTACATTTTAACATTTTGCACATCTATCCTTCAAGGGATCAGTCTATTATTCTACCTTTTTATTTGATTACAGTTATCTTTTGAGGGATCAGTCTATTTATTTATCCCATTTTGATGCTTTTTTATTTTTACTACTCACTTAATGTTGTATCCCAAAGAAGATAATGCAAAATGGCATAAAAAGATACCTTAGGATGGTTTCCATGAATTCATCACATGAAATGATTTTGTTATTTAATATATTAATGTGCTTTGAAGGAATAAGGGAAATAATGATCTGGGGTTTCTCCTATTATAGGTGAAATGTATCCATGAGAGAATGTTATGTGTAGAGCCGAGGTATACATATTCAAGGTTGAGGTTATGGTGAATACTAGATAACCACATAACTCTCATATCATTATTTGGTATTTAGGATAGGGGAGATGATAGTAATTTGAGATAATCTAACCAAGATGACTCAAGATCTATTAACTATAGAAAGGATGCAGTTGTAATGCATTAAGAGAGGCCAAACGATATGCCCCATATCCATATTTATGGGTTATGATGTATGGTCCAAGCTAATTAGGAGAAAACTTACCTCTTTTACTTCATTCCATATTAGTGACATGTTGATTTTCTTTAAGTACAAGGTCTCCAATGTTAAATTCTTGTTATTTTACATGTTAATTATATGCACATTTTAGTCATTCTTGATAAACATAAAGGTGATCAAGGGATACCGCATGATGCTCATCAAAGAGTTTGAGCTGGGATAAATGTTCTTGATGAAAATCCTCATTAAAAATGATGTCTTTGAGGGAGATGTGAAGGGAGGGAATTTGGACTTCCAATAGAAGTATAGCTTTTGCACCATAGACTAAAGAAAATGGAGTAGTGCCCGTAGGGGTTCAAATAATAGTTTGATATGCCCACAAGGTGAATCCTTGCTATCTTCATTGATAACTTTAGTTAGGATTTTGACCAAATTTTTATTAGACACTTCTGCTTGACCATTAGCCTAAGGATAATAAGGCGTTGAAAAACTCAATTTAATTTTAAATGAATCACATAATGCCTAGACTTTTTTATTTTTAAAATATTTTCCATTATCTATTATTATTTTATATGGAACTCCAAAATGACAAATAATGTGTTGGTGGATAAACTCTATAATCTTTTCTACCTTGGTTGAGATAAGCAGCATAGCTTCTACCCACTTAGTGAAATATTCTATAGCGGTGATAATAAAGCTGTGACATTGGGAGGATTTAGGATTGGTTTTCCCTATAAGATCAAGCCCCTACTGGGAGAATGGCTAAAAGTCTCTTACTACCTATAAGGATTTACTAGGGATATGGGACAAGTTTTCATGCTACTAACATTTTATGCACCTCTTAACATAGGCACAACAATCTTGATTCAAAGTGGGCCAATAGTAACCTAGACATAAGATCTTCTTAGTGATTGCATAGCCACTAAAGTGTCCATCGCATGACCCATCATGGACTTCCTATATGGCTAAGGTAGCTTCATGTTTTTGGAGACAATGAAGAAGAATACAATCAAATATATGCTTATAGAGAACACCCCCTAGTATAGTGTAGCGATCAGCTTTCTATTGGAAGACACGCCTAACACCTTTAGATAGGGGAGGAGATAATCTTGTAGACAGATAATTAAATATTTGTGCATATCATGGCTCCTCTTAGTTTTCCTAAATATTATTAATAGATGGAAGATCAGTTTTTGTATAGGAAGGTTGGTTGAATCGATGGATAAGGAAAAATAGCTTGGCCTTCTGAGATGAGGATGGGATAAAAAGGCAAGAGATGCCATAGTATCAATGAACTTATTAGTTGATTTATGGGTAGCTTGGATGGCATACCATTTGAATGAGGATAAGAGCTAAATGGCTAAGGTCCTATACCACTGGAGAATATCATTCTTGAATTGATATACACTATTGATTTGATTGACCACTAGTTGAGACTCACCATAGATATTAATGGACCTACCTCTTAATGCAAGGGTAGTTTGGAGCCCTATAATCAATGCCTATTATTCAGTCATATTATTGGTGCAATCAAAGTCTAACTTAAAAGACAAAGGTATGGGAATACCTTGAGGAGAGATTAATATAATTCCTACCCTGCTTCCTCACTCACATTTAGATCCATCAAAGAATAGTCATTTGATATTCTAGGACTAACTGAGAAGTGGAAGTGATAGATTCATCAAAAAATTCACAGTTGATTGGTCAGTTATCACTAAGAGGTGCTTCAACCAATTGAGCAGCAATAATCTACCCTTTAATATATTTTTAGTGGAGAAATTTTAGATTAAACTCAGCTAAAATCATAATCCATCTGGCCATCCACTAATTCTGGTAAGGCTTAGAATGCATAAACGTAAGGGGATTAGTACTCATAATTATGTACATCTTATGGTTAAGTAGGTAATGATGAAGTTTAGAGGCTATAAGGACTAATACTAAACATAGTTTTTTGGTATGCAGATAATGTGTTTTATATTCTATGAGGGTATGACTTATATAATAAATAGCTTACTCTTTTTTATGCTTGTCTTGATGGGAATGCATAGCACCTAGAGCATGATCTATTGTCAAGATATAAAGGAAGAAAGGCTACCCTTCCTTAGGTGGAGTGAGGATAGGAGGTGATAAAAGATAGTCTTTGAGCACATTAAAGGCTTCTTGACAATTAGAATCCCATATAAAGTGACTATCCTTCTTTAATAGATGGTGGAAAGGTTGACATAGATCGGAGAGCTAGGAAATAAAATGATGAATAGACTGGAGCTTGCCTTGTAAACTGTGAAGCTTCTTAAGGTTAGATGGAAGAGGCATCTCTAAAATAGCCTTGATTTTAGTAGGATCCACTTCTATTTTGTGAATAGAAATAATGAAACCTAGGAGTTTATCCATCAACACATTAAAAATGCACTTTTTCAAATTTAGACACACATGATACTAGAGTAGACGATTGAAAATAACCCTAAGTATAGATAGGTGATCTTTGTGGAGCTTTAAATTCCTAAGGTCATC
This sequence comes from Torreya grandis, assembly GCA_037957365.1. Lineage (NCBI taxonomy): Eukaryota > Viridiplantae > Streptophyta > Pinopsida > Cupressales > Taxaceae > Torreya > Torreya grandis. Next base: position 689,932 of record JARHVA010005495.1, on the reverse strand, counting down.
TACATAGTCTTTGACAATTTTATGGATTATGTCATGAAATATATAAGTCATGGCCTGATGATAGGTAGATCCTACATTATTTGGGCCAAAAGGCATAACATGGTGGCAAAAAGTCCCCCAGGGAGTAATAAATGCATTTTTATGTTGATCTTCTGCTGGAATAAGTATTTGATTATAACTAGAAAAACCACCTATAAGGGACAACATTTCATGGCTAGCTATCAGGTCTACCAACTGATTGATGTTAGGGAAAGGGAAATCATCTTTCAAATAGGCAAGATTTAAATCATGAAAGTCTACACAAATACAAATTCCTCCTGTAGACTTAGTGAATAGAATGATGTTGGACATCCACTAAGGATAATCAATAGGTTGAATAAAGTTATCAGATAAAAGGCATTGCAGTCCCTCTTTTACTAGGAGTGTGATGTGAGGATGCATTTTATAGAGTTTTTGCTTTACTAGTTTAGCATCAGGAAAGGTGACAATATTATGAATAACAATTTTAGGTCAATACCAAGCATATCACTATAAGACCATGGAAAGGCCTCAATATGGTCTAATAGAATAGTGGTAAAATCCTAGTTTATTGGGGGAGCTAAGGCTTTGTTAATTTTAATAATCCTTGGGGTTTCTTGAGACCTGATATTAATATCAACAGTGGCTTCATTTAATAAGCTATACATTTAAGATCGAAGATAATTGCATAAATAAGAGTTTTTAGCACCCAAATGAGTCAAGATTGACTCATCATCCTGACACTAAAAAATAGGGATGATTGGTGTATCATACCTTATTAAGTTAGGATATACTGAGGGGATGGTTTGGATATCACCATCACAGTGGAAGATGAGGGGTTATAAGGAGATCATATTGACTAAAAAAAAGTTAGGAGGGATGGATATGGTATTGTTAATCAAGGAAGTAATGTCGGATGAGGAAGATGGTTCTTCTTCTTCCATAAATGGTAGAAGAATAGGTTTGTGGGTAGATTTCAAATCTTTCTCAAAGCCTAAGCCATGGTTTTCATTTGGTTTTCTAAAATCTCCTAATGTGACATCATGAGAACCTTGTTCATATCTACCCATGCCAAAGCCTTTCAAGGCACATCAATAAAGGTAGGTTGGAATGAACTAGGGATTTCTAAGAAAGGAAAAATTTGATGGAAATTGTTTAGCACAGGTACTATCGTCAGGTTCTGAGGTAGCTTGACTGATCCCACCATATATTAAGTGATTACATAAGAAGTGTGGTCCAAATGGGATGAGTTCTTCAAAGTTAGGTGAATACATGGGTTTTTTATTAGGATGGCCATATTCTCTAGGAGTGGATAAGGTGTTAAGGGTTAGTAACTGATATTCCTCCATCAAAAACTATTGCATCAGGGAGTCAATAGACTCCAAAGTAGGTAGTTTTGAGGTAGGGATAGTCATGTTAGTTGAGGCTTGATTAGAAGATGAAGATGAGAATATGTCAGGTGAGGGTATTATGGAATTTCTTGGCCTAAAGGTGAAGTTGTATGATTTAAAAGGATGAGGATCAATAGGGATGATGTGTACCTAGCCTTCATGTTCATATTTAAGGCACTGATGGACTATGGAGGGTACACATCGCATCATGTGAATCCAAAGATGTCCCAATAAAATGTGATATTGGAAAGTCCCTTATATTACATAAAAGAGTTCATGAATGGTATGAGGACCTACATAAATAGGGAGAATGACTATTCCTACCATGGGTTCTGCTGTGTCATTAAATACATGAATAATCACTGAAGATTGGGAAATAATGATTTTTGGCAGTTGTAATCAATAGAAAGCATGTGAGGAAATAATATTAACATTAGCCCCATTATCAATCATAACTCTTTTAATTTTAATTTTATTTATTTGATATGTAATGAAAAGGGTGAGATCTTGATCTTCAAGCGATAAAAGAACAACCTTAGAATTAGTAAAACTAAGAGTTGAGACCATTTTGAGGGCTCTTATAAAAGCTAATAAAGGTTGAGGTTTGTCTGGTTGGACCTTAATAGCTTGGAGAGATTTTATCATTTCCTACCGATGTTGTGGAGAGTTTTTGATAAGCTCATATGACATTTTTATAGGCATTTGGTGGAGTTGTTTTAATATGGAGATTTATACCAACTCCTTGGCCTCAGCTAGGGTAGATCCTGTAAGAGAAACTTTAGGCTTTTATTTATATTTTTTAAGCATATTAGTTGCAGAGTATTATGTAATTGAAAACCTAGATTTATTAGGATTTTGGTTTTGAGAATGGGTGGTTACATGGATGACATCAATGTGTAATAAAGGTGGATCTGAAGAGGCTACTTACTCTTTATTGCTATTAGGATTGGTAGGATTATGGGTGGGTGGAATGGATGTAATATTGACCTTTTACTTAGGAGTCTCATCATTGAGATCATCAATTAATAAGTCATCATCCTGGACTAGCTATTGGATTATAGCCTTAAGGGCTTTACAATTTTTTGTATCATGTCCAGGTACTATATGATATACACATATTTCCCAATTTCTATACCAAGTAGGTCTTTATGGGTGAACATTAACAAACTGTATAGGTGGTAATGTAATAAGAGATGTATCCAATAATTGTTTCAAGACTATAGCATAAGATCCCTTCAAAGGGTCATATTATGATTTTATAGGGGTTTTGATAGCAGGCTCTTTTAACAAAGTATTACACATTTGGTTTTTTTGCTTAGCCTTACAGGAAGGATAGCTTTAAGCTCTTTTCCTTTAGGTTTCTCTAATGGTCCCTTAATGGATGAAGGTGGATATCAAGATGGAGGTGTGACTAAAAATGGAGGAAAACTTTTCATTTTCCCATGCGTTTGAATAAAAACACCTATGATAGGTACAGAAGATGGATGGGGACCTAAAATAGATAACGGAGATAGTACAAAAGGGATAGGCCCTTTGTTCTTTTGTGTGTTAACAATAGAGGGATATTTAGACTAAGGTTTTTATCTTTTGATGTTTGAAAAATATTGACTTTAACCTGAGGATGAGCTAAGGCTTTCATCAATGGAATACCAAGATAATTGTCCCAGCTATCGATGAAAGGAGCTTTACCCTTTCTTTTAGTATCTTCAGGGTAAGGAGTGTTATGGTAGAAGATGGTTTTGAAGGGTCAAGATTTTGGTCGAAAAGATAGTATCTCATTATATGCTTTCCAGGGATCAAAGGGGTGGAATGTATAATTCTAGAAGTATCAAGATGTAGTTTCATTTTCCCCTTTAGGAAATTCAGTGAAAGAAGGGGATGGTTCACATGAATGATCCCATGTAATGATATCAAGGATATCTATAGTAGTTTTAGGAGTTTTTTTATAATTTCAAGTTGACTCATATCAAAAGCATCTCCTATAAGGAGATCCAAGTCTGAAGGTATCTCTGGGACTTCTTTAGGCAATAACTGATCATAGATTGTGTCAATCATGTGTATCCTAATTTTATGTTTCTCCAGGGTTAGTTTGGATTGTGTTTAATGTGGATGGATGGTTTAGAAATGGTTGTCTAAAAATATCTAAAGTTTGATTAGGAGGAGCATTTGGATTGTCCAACTGAAGGTCCCCCTTATCAATGAGGTTTTATACTAGTCATTTAATAGATTGGCATCACTTTATGTCATGTCATATTACCCTATGATAAGCACAAAACTCATCTTATTTATACCAATTGGATTTAGGATGCGTATTATCGACTAGTCTAATTGGAGGGAGTTTAATAACATTTACTTATAAGAGTTTATCTAATACCAAATTATAAGGCTCTCCCATAGGGGTATATTTCTTATGGGGAAAATGAGTAAGGCCCATAGGTTATTGCATTTGAGAAGCAAAAGACCCCGACTGGTTGGATGCTAGAGGGGAAGAATTTTTTCAGTAACTATATTTGTTACCCCTTTTGGTTTAGGATTATTACTATTACTTTTGGAGGGGTTAGATTTGAAGTTTTTATTATGCAACTTAACTTTTCCCTCTTTAATGCCATGGAGTTCAAGCTTATGGGCCATAGTAAAGGCTTCATCAAAAATTTTAAAAGTTTGAATTTGTAACATGGATGATATATGTTTTACACAAGAATATGAAAACAATTCAATTAATTCTATTTGTGGCAAAGAAAAGGTTAGTTGGTTGATTAAGTTACGTCATCGAGACACAAAGTCTAATATGGATTCATTGTCAAACTATCTAATAGCATAAATATCCATAATAGTCACTTTTTGAGCAATATTTGATTACGAAGTGTTCCAAAAAAAATTGGCCAACTACCCAAAGGAAAAGAGAGAATGCTAGGGAATGGAATTATACCAATCTAATGCAGATCTTGCTAATGATATGGGAAATGTTCTAAGTAGAAGGGCATCATCATGTGTTATAAGATAACATGTGTGTCAAAAGGCTCTATGGTGTTGCTAGGGATCTTATTTGTTTTGTAGTTTAATAAACTTAAGAAGCTCCCATTACGAGGGATACGGTCGAATAGGGATAAAGGGATAGATTAGATCATTAAAAATTTGTTCATAAATGAGCATCGTATTATGTCCAGAGGTGGAGGCTTCCAAACTAGCCATCATATTTATGAGGATGTTTATAAGGTCTATTTGAGTATTACTCTAAGGCACACTTCCTAAAACACCTTATTGAAGGGGTTGATAACTTGGTAAAGAAGTAGACATAGGCTATGAGGGAAGGTATCTTGATGTAGTAGACATAATAGGTTAATATTCCACCACCTATTGTGGGACTTGTAGTGGAAATTTTATTGTGGGAAGGATTGTAAGTAAGTGGTTATCACTGGTTGTGATGAAGCCACATACTAGGTGGCCAAGGAGACATATTATTGAAAATGTTAGGTATAAGGGATTTGTTATGTGTGAGGGATTTATTGTGTGTGAGGGATTTGTTATGTGTGGGGGATTTGTTGTGAACCATATGCTAAATTCATTCTAATAAGTGGGATACTTGCAGGAATTAACACCATTAACATTTTGGGAGGTATAGTGGATATAGGCTGAGTGGTATTTTGAATCTGAATAATGAGGGTTGGAGAACTCATAGATATTATAGGTGGTTGGTTTCCTAGAGATTGCATCACCTAGGTATTAGAACCAGATGGAAGATATTCAGTAGAAAAGGTTACCATGGCCATGGTAAATTCTCTAGTTCTCTCAGTTCCCTTGAAAGGTATCCCACACATATGTGGAGAGCCTTGGGTATGGGGGGAAGGAGAAATATGTATTGCTTAACTATTAAGATAGTAATTAAGAGTAATGGGGTTATTGTCCAGTATTTCCATAAAGGAAGGATCTCCTTAAGGATAATATTTTGGGAACATATAATTTTCAAAGGACTCAAGGGAAGAGGTGGGACTAGGTGTACGTTCCATTGGAAATGATGTAACACCTTCTTCAACTTCCTTTTTTAATTGTTGTCTAGTCAAAACCATGAGATAGAAATAAAAGCAAAAATAAATAAAACAAAAATTTATTTTTGAATTATCTCATTTTAATTATGGATGAAAGACACACACACTAAAGTCATTCCAAAAAAAAAATTATCTCTTTTAACTTTAAGATGTGAAAGGAAATACAGAAAAAGAAAAGATAATGAAGGTCCTAAGAAATGGTAATGAAGGTGCTCAAAGGAAATTTGTAGTGGTATTGGTACATAGCTTGATACTTTTGGTTTTCTCCCCTCACGTGACAATCCCATAGCCAGTGTGGGTGTTTAGCCAAAATATACCAATGGCCCAGAGATTATACTCAACTAGAGAACTGAGTTGGTCCTCCCCTTGGTGGTGAAATCCAAGTAGGATTGTTGGGAAAAGGTATCCAAGTAGGATTGTTGGGAAAAAGGTTGCCATGAGGTGATGAAATCCCCGTTATTTTCCTTATGTTAGGTGTTTAGATGTGTTAATTGATATTGTGATTTGGTTTGTGTGTGGATAAAGTGATAACTATGATAGATTTATGCCTAGATTATTCTATGTGAAAGAATCTAAACAGGAAAGATGAATGTAATTTATTTTAACTTTTACGAAAAGGAAATAAAATGTAGTCACAATGTTATCTTTTGATGAATGCACACAAAGAAAAGGAAAGAGAGCAAATTTAATGATTTTGAATTTAATAAAGAAAAATGAGACCTATAGGTCCCACCGAGCGTGCTAGAATGTTTTAGTATTTTTTTTGCTTTTTCAATGTGGACTAATTAGCTACTAAAAATAAAATAAATGTAGGGTTTAGAGTTACCTGGTGATGAAGGCTAGCTGCGTACTATTGATCAAGCTTTGTGGGAACTCCTCTTTGGCTAGGGAGGAATGACCTACAAATCACATTAACTCACAAAAAATGGATTAATAGGTAGATGAGTGGGTCACCTGGTAAGAAACTAGTCCCAAGAAGTGATACACTTCCTCAGATGGATGTTAGCCCATGTTTAACATTTAAGTTTATAAATAAAAATGAAATTACAAAGATATATAGACAATGTCAAAGATAATTAATCAATAACAAGGTTTATGTGATTAAAGTAAGCATCCCAAAACTCTATAGCTACATCAACATCCCCTTGGATTACAACCAATTATTCATTAATGTATTCAAAATTATGTATAAAATTGACAATACAAATTCCTAGCTCAAATGCAATGTCACTCCGATCGGCAAATAGAGGTTGAGGGACAATGGGAAGATCAAAGATGCTAATAAAATTATATATTAATCCGCTCATGGTCATCTACATAAAAAGATAGATTTTTAGAAAACTAGAGTGTACATTTAACAAATACTTAATATGTAAGAATAGACTATTTAAGGCTATTTTTATAGTTTAACAAGGATCGATGATGATCCCATAAGATCAACATCTATTCTACAGGATCGACATTGATTCAGATGAATCAATGTCAATTCTATGTAAAAGTGTTGAACTATAAAATAGACTATAATGATGACCTAAATTTTTGATAAAAGAATCAAAATTGAATGTAAATAAAAACATAGAGATGTAGAAGATAAATAAAATTGGATGGTTGAATATGTGCAAATAAAAAGATGCCAAAATAAGTTAGATGGCCTTCAAAAATCACCTAATAATGTCACCAATCAAGTGTTCTTCAAAGTGGCAAGGTGATGGTAATTTCTATATGTAGGTTCGAGACTGATTTAGATAGAATTTTACTATCAAAAATGGCTTCCTTCATTTCACATTCGTTCCTCCTAAGCTATGGAAGTTTGTTGATTATTTATGGATCAACTCGATCTTAACTGATCAGTGTCGATTGTAGAGAATCGACATCGATCCACTCAAAATGGGTGAAGCTGAACCAAATGTCACTCTAATAGGTTGGCTTATGGTTAAAATGATTTTTGAGGTTGTTAGGTTGTTTTAACCATGGGGTAATTTTGTTAGGAGGTTGGGTGGGAGGTTAAATAAAAAAAATTATCTGGTTTTAAGATTTTATGGTTAAATGATAAAAAAGAAGTTAATTACCATTTAACAGTAGTAATTAACTCATTTAACCTATGTGATAAAGGTAAAGGGTAAGGTAAATGTAATTATTTAAAATAATTAATCATATGGGACACAATAAAGAATAACATAATGACACATCACATTAATACACAAAGGTGTATAAAATCAGCATCTACAGTAGCTACCCAATTTTTACTCAGATTAATTGTTACATACATTATTATATCTATCTTGACACCTTTTTGAATGATAGACATGACATACATCTTACATTAAAAATTTATAATTATATTATCTTAATTTAGATGTTATGTATGCACATTATATTGGATTATTACATAGATATCATATATGCTCTTGTTAACACACATTTTGTAGAGATTTTCCTTTTGATGTTAGTTCTTGCATAGTTTCAACAAATCCACTAAAAAAATGGGGAATTCACAAGGGTTTCTCATAAATATCAAGCTCTTATATTGCATTCACAGTACATTTTTAGCACATAGGCTCAAATTATAGAAATTAGACTCAAGTAAACATAGTGGGAAAATAGTCACACAAAAAGTAGTACAATTGCACTTAAATCAGACCAAAAGGACAGTAGTATCCAAATTGGGACACTAGTGCCACATTTATAATAATTTTGATACTATATAAGACATGGCACTACTGTCTAGTAGCCTCAATTTTAGAAAAAACTAGATTGGCCAAAAATGTACAATAAGTACAGTATAGGTTTGCACAGGTTCAGTTATAGATTTATAAGTTTTGCTTAGATTCATACTAGTTTGGCTCAGATTCATATCAATTTGATCAAATTTAGAGCATAATATGTATCATGATCATTCCCATATTCAATTTAGATACCCAGATATAGATTATTACAAATTAGTCTAGAATCTATATGCTCAAATATCAGATTTGGGGACGTGTGCAACACATTATTTCTATATGCTCATTTACACACCAATTGATCAGATGGAATGATAAATTCCATGTCATTCTCTATGATTTATACATATGACATCATATTTTAGGTTACACATCAATTTCATGCCTTACTCCATCTGTAGTGGTTGGCATTCTTGAGTGGCCTCAAGCTGTCTAATGTACTTGAGTGGTCGTAGAGCCAACATACTCAAATAGATATACCTAGATAGAAATTTCTTGTTACTTCATGTAATTTTATATTTATATTCATATAATACACATGAGTGGGAAAGGATGGATTCATAGCTTACTTGAGTTATTGAGACACCTACATGACAGGGTTGGACACACCATCAATCTAATCGAAACTATTCATAGGTCATGATCCACCAAGTAGGGGTGGGTAATGATGGAGTCAAAAATGGATTGGGTTATTGAGCCATACACACATGAGTATTGAGTAAGCCTTCAGCTTAGTCTAAGATATTTACCAATTGATCACTATATAAATGCACACACACAAGCTGTCACTAGGTTTATGCATTGGTTCTCATACCCAATGAGGTGTATTTTTTCATTTCATCTCTCTCATATCTTTACCCAGTTTTACTTAGTTTTATTTATTTACTTATTTTATTCTTTTTATTTTGATATATCTTAAGGATTGATTTATGCATGTTTCATTCATAAGACACACATTGGAGCATGCTTTAAATACTAAGACCTAGCTTCACGGGCTTTGCTTCTTAAGTAAGTCCATGTATGATTATTTTTCCTTTATCCTAGTCATTTCACTTTGTTACATTTATAAAATAAATGGAGAGGGGGATGTAATCACCTAAAAGTGGTATTTTAGTGATAAGAGTGCTACTTGAGACTACTTATCCCTAGATTAGCCCTAGACCTATCCTAGAACCTATTATCATACTTATCCAACCTTCATGTGGGCCACAAACATTTCTAGTCATCCCTAAGGTAGCCCTAGACCCTCATTTTTTATCCTAACCCTTCATGATTAGTGTTCTACCACTTGGACACTAGCACCATAATAAGGAAACTAGCACCACATGGTACTAGTGTCCCAAAAATGATGGTAATGTCATTTCCCTCTCTTTTTCCCAAATAGATATATTTTCAAATACAAAACCTCCTAAGGTCATCCTAGACCTCTTTTATCACCCACACAAGCATTAGAATAGTATAAATACATGACCTTTAGCCCTCTAACCACTAGATAGAAATCAGATGCAAAAGATACATTAAAATTCAAAACAAGTTGTGCACAATTAAGGTTATCAATCCTTATTCTATCATACTTATACATACTACTATATACAATAATCTTAAGCTCAAATTACCTATATTTCCAATCTCAATCACATTCAAGTCACTCAAGGCCACTATCATACTAGCTTCACTTGCACTTGCACCAACACTTGGGTTGGGAGAACTACATCGAGCTTGATCCTTCCTTAGAGTATTGGTATGTAGTCAACTCTTTTTATAATGGGGTGTTGAGGATGTCTAGCCTACCCCAATAAAAAACACTCTTTTCATCTCATATCATTTGAATGCCTTATCTACATTGAAAATTAGGGTTTGCTCACAAAATCATTCAAAACATGCAAAATATAGGATTTTAGAACTTGTGCATGCAAGAACATACCTCATAGATCCAAATATAGGTGCACCCAAAAGCTTGAGATAATTTTACACAATGGACACTACCATCACATTTCCAATAATGGTGTTACTATTTAGTTAGGGTGCTATTATCTAAGAGGGGTTCTGACATTGAGATCTAGTTGGTGACACTTAGACTAGCTTCCACCTTAGTTTCTAGCACCCAGATCGTCCATATCAATTTTTTTCTAACTAAGTTATTACTTGCACTATTTATTACTATTTTTATAAAGGTCAATTGTGTAATAAATCAATGGCTATATTTATTACATATTTCCACCTTGATTTAGTATACTAAGATATTTAACAAACATAGTATTTATACTTGTTAAGTCCTTAAAGGTTAAAACACTAATAGTTCAAAAGATAGACCATGTGTTATGTTACAGATGTTACTTGATAGGGAATTATTGGTTTTACCTATAGTGAGGCATAGATCTACTAGCAAATTATATAACCAAGAGGGCAAACCCTTTTGTCATTTTCATAGAATAACAGGGCATGTGTAGTCATATAAAATTTGAAAATTGGTAACTTGAGTGTGGCTAATGACACCCAACCCTTAGGTCCCTCATTCTTGCTTTCATGACCCTCTTAAGCTTATTTTCATTGATTTCTAATCATTTTTAGCCTTCTAGAGTTGGTCCCAACTTACCCAAACCCCTTTTTCCATGAAAAATCAATCCCCCTAGTCCTATCTACTCAGGATAGTAGCACCACACTTGGACTATAACGTCGGTGCCACTATTGTCTACTTTCAATGCTATTGTCTAGGTCCATTTCAAGCCCTAACTATAAATTTATTCTGGTTCCCCATCATTATCCTCATTGGCCTAACATGAGTACATTCAATCATGACCAATAGATCCCTATAAAAGCCCATTCAAAGATCATTTGGAAAGGGTTGGCAAATATCACTAAGCAAGCAAGACTACTCAAGCAATCTTCCTTATTCTCTGCATAGATCTATTCAACACACTTACAAGCTCATTCAATTCCTTACACTAGTCCCTAGCCATCTCAAGTACATCTAATTTATCATTCTACATCTTCATATACACAATTACATAAAGCACATCAAGTGAGAGAACTACATATGGCTTGATACCTCTTTAGAGTATTGGTATGTATGTAATGTCCCCACACATGGGGTGTGAAGCACATCCAGTGCATCTTACACACACTACCCCCCCCCTCTTGCTCAAAATTGGTCAAATCATAATGAAAGATAGGGTTTGAATAAAGAATCTTCTCTATAAAGAGCTATACAGACTTTCAATTGATAAAACTTTGCAAACATGGTCACACAAACATAGCAAACAAAACCTAAAAATCTCAAATCCTCAAGACAATAGCAACAAATGTGGACTATAGTGTTGGTGCCACTACTGTCTAATTCTAGCACTCCTATCCAATCACAAAATTAAGTTTAGATCTTAGTTTATGATAGTGTCTCAATCCTGCACAGTGAATACCAACTTCTATCTCAATTGGATTAATTAGTTTCTAGCTAAGTTTTATTTTCTTCTCCTTATTACTATTTTTTTAAAGTTTAAATTACAATAAATTTATATAAATTAGTAGCTTAAATATTGTCTATTTATTTACTGATTTTACTACTCATACCCTTTAACTAAATTAGGAATAATACACCAATATTCTCAAAATTGTTAAATCATTTGGTGAACCTGACTTATTTCATTTACGCATAAAAACCATAGAAACCCTAAGGTAAATTTCATAATATTTTTTTAATTTTTTACTTGCATAATAAAATCATAAATTAGCATTAAATTTTAAAATTTCATAGTAATTTTAAAATAATTTTCTTTCAAACCCTAGTTACCCATACTAGGTCCCAATAATTTTCCAATCATTTTTTGAATTTTTACTAGCATATTTAAATCAAGAAATCCATTCAAAATTCAAAAATCAATAGTAACTCTCAAAATATTTTGTTTTTCAAAACCCTAGTTGCATCTACTAGGTCCTGTTAAATCACTAATTTTCTAATAAATCTCTAATTTTTTACTTACATATATAACTCAAAAATTCACTTTTAATTTCAAATTTTCATAGTAAATTGCTCAAATAATAATCTTTAAAACCCTAGTTGCATGTATTAGTTCTTATTTACCTATTGAGGTATCACCTTACGTGTTTGTGAGCTTCATATCCTTTTTATTCAATTTCTAGTTAACTATTTTTAGGATTTTACATTTCCTATATTCCGTTTTTTCTTTATTTTGCACTTTGCCTATTACAAATTTTTGAAAAAAATTCAATCAAATTTCAACTTGTTTTCCTACTTTACCAATGGCCCAATATACCAATTTTGATGAAACTAATAAAAGGGAACTTTAATAACTCTTAACTAAACACCCTAAAATGCAAGATGACATGCTTAAAATACTACAAGAAGAATAACAAAGAGTAAACAATGGTCAACCTTCCCAAACCATAGAGAAACTAGTTACAAATGACACTACAAGGGCAACTATGTCTCAACAACCCCCTGTAGTAGCCCAACCTACCTCTATTCCACCAACTAAAACTAGTACATCATTGTCTCCTAATGTGGTATCCCTTGCGCAAGAGATAAAATCTCTTCAATCTAAGGTGTTACATATTGAGAAAGGTGCCTCTAGACCTACGTAGACTTTAGATTCTTTTGCTCTATCATATACACCATTATCACATCACATTACTTCTACACCCTTACCATAAGGTTTTGTTCAATCCAACCTTACTTTATATGATAGCAAGGGTGATCTAAAGACACATTTGAGAGACTTTCACACAGCATGATTGGACTATGTACCCAATGACTAGATACTTACCAAGCTATTTCTATGAAGCCTAAAATATTATGCTTTACAATGGTTCTATAGTCTATTGAATCAGTTGGTCAATGCATTCAATTCTTTAGACGACATGTTCCTAGCTCATTTTAGCATTAACATTGGTCATAAGGTTTCATATGCTCAAGTTGCACAAAAAAAACAAAGGACAAATGAGCATCTCATAGATTATGTTCTATGATATAAGACTATTTTGGCTAAGATTACTAGCCCCATGGCCGATCAAGAGTTATAGGATCTCTTAAAATAAAGTCTTCTACCAGCTTTGCATGAATCAATTATATTCAAAAGATTCTCTTCCTTCATTGAATTATGTCACACACTAAAGGAAAGAGAAGTCAAGTTAATTTTAATGGGAAAACTCAAGTACACAAATATCTTAGACACAACAAACAAGAGTAACAGTGATGTCCCATACAAAGTAAAGGTCAATGATAACAAGAGTTAGAATCGACCTACAGTTAATGTGAATTCAGAGCCCCCTAAGCAAGTGGTTTTATCAGTACCTCCTAGGTGTACATTTATTAATTACCAATTTCTCCAACCAAGTTTTACAATAGTTATTGGAATGTAACATCATATCTCTCCCTCCTATTTAAGGAAGTTGATCCAATAAAGCCTCTTCCATTAGGATATGATCAACATGCATTTTGTGAGTTTTATAGGGCACCAAGCTATACGATAAATAGATGCATCAATTTGAGACACAAGATATAGGATTTAATAGATGGTAATCATATTGATCTTGGCACTTCAATTGAGCCTCCTTAGGCCAAGCCAACATAGGATAAAGCATTAAAAATCTTTTTAGATCCGTTTTCACAACATTCTAAATAGGAGACAGGGGACACATTACGGGTTCACCATGCATATCATGTACATCCCCCACTAGATACATACAGGGCACCTTCAGTTGAGACACATCCTTTGAGCAACATGATCAGTGTATACAATTCCAGAGTTCTAGATAAATATTCCATCTCTTTCTCAGAGTAGGAGATCATCAAGGATGATATAGATTATCATGCACTCTTTATTATAGCTTACATTCATATTCATCATATTTATAGTGTCATCATAGATAATGGATCCAGTGTAAACATGTGCACTATGACATTATTATAGTATTTGGGATATTCAGAGTATGATATTATACCAATAGACATAGTTATCAGTGGATTTAGTGGGCACATATAGAGTTCATTGGGTGAAATTGTACTTCCTTTATAGGTTGGTCCAACACATGTGGCCACGCTATTCACTATAGTTCCTAGTGTAGGCTTTTTTGATATGTTACTTGGTCAACCTTGGATTCAAAAACTTTGAGTATTACCTTCTATAGTTTATAGATGCATGAAATTCATTCATGTTAATTAGGTTATTATAGTTGGTGGAGTTCCATATGAGTTACCACTCCCCACTTCAGATCCATCTTCTACTTTGCAGTCACTAGTTTTAGTTCAACCTCTAGTTTTAGTTTTGCCACCAGTTATAATTCCTCCTCCAGTTCTGATTCAAACATAGTTAAGACATCCATCGCTAGCACAGAGAGTTCATACACCTCCATAGCTTTAGAATTTTAGACAAGTTCCAATTATAGTATTCACATCTAGAGTAGTATCATTAAGATCTCATGCATCTACTCATAGAGCATGTGTTCAAAGAGATCTTCCTACTACCAGATGGGTCCCTAAGAGCCCTACAGTTACATCCACTTCTCAAAGTTATAGGGGGACCCCATATTTGGTTTATAATTCAAATATTTCATAGTATTTACAACATATATAGCTTTCAAATCCATAGTCTTAGCATTTCCATCGTTCTTTAGGATCATGCATGATTCCTCTCTTTGATACAAGATACCATGATAGGGAGTCTCCCATGAGACTCATCAATTAGTATCATCCTTTCCCCAATTACCTATACATAGTTTCTTATGCTTAATTGTACATAGCTCAAATATATCAAAAATACAAAAAAAATCAAATAGTTTAAAATACAAAAAACATGCAAATAACTAAAAAACACCAAAAATATTTTGATTGTATGCATCATCCATGCTTTACATTTCTACTACTATGCTAGACTTACATTTTTTATTCTATGCTTATTGTTTATCAATTTATCTATATTACCATACTTCACTTGATATTCTTTTGAGTGTGTACATTGACATCCAACTCTTTGATTGCTTTAATCTACCCATTAAGGGGGCGTCCTACTTCTACGTCGAGACATATATCAATATACACACCCACTGGGGGCATCTTCTACATGACTACACCATCCAGGTTATGTCATTCCTACACCACACATTCTAGTTATCGTGTTGATGTACTTTACTCACTTCCTTACATAAATTACTCTATTAACACTCACTAGTATATAGCACTTGTGTATTTTTTAGCATATACCTAGTCTTGTACTCACATGTATTGCATGCTTTCCCTCTTGATTTGATTAGTTAGATGTGATTATACTTCCAGTTCCTTTCATGTTTTGTTTTCTTGCTTAACATAGCTAGATTATTTGCATTTCTCAATTTTTGTTTATCTCCTATATGTACCTAAGGAAATTCACCAATGTCCTTTGATTATATTCATGTGTGTGCCTTAGAACATTTTCCAATGTCCTTTACACGTACTCCCCTATATGATTGTGGCTTCTATGACAATTTTGCTTTCTTAAATTGTATGTGTATGTGGCATTTGAACATGCTTTGTATGCTTGTTTTCTAATTTGAGTGACATGTGCCCATGTCCCTTATTTACTTGGCCCCTTATCCATCCTTATATGATTCTTTATTTTTGCCTTGTCTGCTTGTTGCTTGTTTGCTTCTCATTATTTGTAATGTCATGATTCACATCATAAATTTATCTTGCTTCTTAGATGCCATGATGGACATCATGTTCCATCCCTCTAAATAAAAACTAATAACTAATCAAACTTTCATTTCTAGTTAAATATATTACACATGTTCTTACATTTTTATATCCATCTAGGCATACCCCTATTGATCTAACAATCTCTCAATACAAATCATGTTATATCTTAAGATAGCTTGTCGATTATCATTTTTATATCATGTATATTTGTAGCATAACATAGTTTCATGGATCTTTCTTCTAAGGGTAGTCATTTTAGGGTCTTCATTCCTACCCTTAAAAGAGGGGGAAACAAATAAGGGTTTTATCTCAAAGATTAGATCTCCTAATGATCAAAATAGTAGCATTCAACACACCCAGAATAGCAACCAAACATCAAAATAGTCAGAATAGACTAGGCAGATAGTCAAGAATCTAGAACAATCATTAGATTTGGCCCTGAACAATAGCACCTAACTTAGACAATAATGCTAGTTTCATTAGTGTCTACTTTTATCACTCTTGTCTCAACAATAGAAAAACTACATTTTCTAGAAATTAATAGAAAGGTAAGTTCAATTATAATTCTGTCAGCTACATTTTAGACCAAAATCATCAGTTTCAATATAATTTTTCTCTGAGAATCTAGATATAAGGGGAATCATGCATGGAATGATGACTCTCACTTCTAATTTTAGATAGGGTAGTTGGTACAACTTCTAGATCAAAATCCATGTTTTAGACACCAGTGATTGGGGGTGATGTGCACGACACATTTGTTTTCTTTTCTTTCTAAGTTTAGTATTACCCAACCATTCTCAATAATTATGTGCCTTATTCCATCTATATATGGTTAGCATCATTTTAGAATGGATTTCATACAAGCCTAACTTCCTGAGTTCTTGAGTTCTAAAGTTTTCAAATGGATTTCATACAAGCCTAGTGCACCAGTTTGAAGTGGCTTTCATACAAGCCTAATCTCCATCTTTTAGAGTGGCCAAGAGTGGCCTAGTTTCCAGCATACATTCAGCTATCCATGATAACACTATCATATCATAGTACATTCATGGGCTTCAAGATCCATCTCATATGACACAAATTTCATACTGGTATCAATTCATAGATTCACTTCACAAGGCAATGACAAAGCTAAAGGACTAGATAGACTTTGTATGCTTGAGCCACCTACTTAGAAGGATTAGACACACAGTCTAAACATTGATTAGCACATGCATGACCACCTAGCTTCACTTAGTGGGTGATGATGGAGCCAAAGGGCCAGCCTTCATATTCTTGAGCCACTCTTAGGGAATTGAGCACTTAGCTCCATTCACAATATTACTCATAGTTCAACAAACATCTAGCATAATGTAGCATCACTCAGCATCACAATAGATTTTGTAATAGTCTATGTACCTAGTGAGGTGTATTCATTCCTTTATCTTCCTCTCTCTATTATCCAATTTTGTACATTCTTATTTTAGATATAGTGTATCTAGTAAGAACTGATCTACTCTTTATTTTTATTATAGATTCATACTCCACAACATGTTATCTCTATACACACCCAACGTCACACAGCTTCATGAGCTTCACCCTTGAAATTAAGTACAGGTACTCTTTCTATTTTTCTTTTATACTAGTATTTCACTTTGTTGCATCACTATAATAAAGGGAGGGCAAATGTAGTCATATAAAATGTGAAAATTGATAACTTGAGTGTGGATAATGACACCCAACCCTTAGGTCACTTATTTTTGATTTCATGACCCTCTTATGCTTATTTTCATTGATTCTCAATCACCTGTAACCTTCCAAACTTGGTCCTAGCTCACATAAACCCCTCCTTCTATGAAAAATCAATCCCCCAAGTCCCATCTACTCAGGACAATAGTGCCACACTTGGACTATAATGTCGGTGTCACTACTGTCCACTTTCGATGCTATTGTCCAAGTCCTTTTCTAGCCCCAATAGTTAATTTCTTTTGGTTCCCCATCCTTATCCTTATCAGCCTAACATGAGTACATTTAACCCAAACCAATAGATCCTTATAAAATCCCATTCAAAGATCATTTGGAAAGGGTTGGAAAATATCACTAAGCAAGTAAGAATACAAGCAAGACTACTCAAGCAATCTTCTCTATTATCTACATACAGTCAACCAACACACTTACAAGCTCATTCAAGTCCTTACACCAATCCCTATCCACCTCAAGCACATCCAGTTTATCATTTTGCATCTTCATATACATAATTGCATAAAGCACATCAAGTGGGAGAACTACATATGGCTTGATCCCTCTTTGGAGTATTGGTATGTATGTAGTGTGCCCACACATGGGGTGTGAAGCATGTCCAATACATATTACACACACTAACCCCCCTCCCCTCTTGCTCAAAATTGGTCAAATCACAATTTAAGATAGGGTTTGAAGAAATAATCTACTCTATAGGGAGCTACATAGACTTCTAATTGATGAAACTTTGCAGACAAGGTCACACAAACATAGCAAACAAAACCCAAAAAGATTAGATCCTTAGGATAATACAAGCCGCTACTATCCAGTTATGGCACTCCTATCTAATTACAAAATGAAGTTTAGATCCTAGTTTACGATAGTGTCTCAGTCCTACCTAGTGAATTCTAGCCTTTGTCTCAGTCGAATTAATCAGTTTCTAGTTAAGTTTTATTTTCTTCTCCTTATTACTATTTTTAGAAAAGTTCAAATTGAAATTAAATTACACAAATCAATAGCTTAATTATTGTCTATTTATTTATTAATTTTACTACTCAAACCCTTTAACTAAATTAGGAATAATACACTAATATTCCCAAAAATTTTAAATCAGTATGTTATTGATACTTTATCAATACTACAAAAAAAAATAGAAATATAAGGATAAATCTATTATTTAGTTTTTCCAACCCATATTACCACCTACTAGGGCTCAAGACAAGGGTCAAATACTAAAATTATAAGCATTCAATAAGGAACCCTTCAACTATTTAGGTTTTTATTGACAATGAATATAGATAGAATATATAAATCAATGAGGACACGTAGCCAAATGTATGTACAATTGCATTTATTCAACACATAGGTCATAATAAATGTGATTTGATAGATCATATTATAATACCAATTACATGTGGTCCTAAATTTGTGGACACATTATTTTTTTTATGAAAATAATAAATAATATAAGCCCTACATTGTGTCAATGATGGTTGCACGAAATGGAGGCTACATTTGATAAGTTACAATATTATCCTACATGAAAATTTGAGGATGCCATGATTTGTATTCTTCACAATGGTGTTGATAATAATCATAGATTTAAAAATGATAATCAAGGCTCAAAGTTGGTTTTTTCAAAAACCACACATGAGGCTTCCTACATAATAGAGCAACGTGATATATACATGCACGAGATTCAGAAAAATATAAAATATAAGGCTAAAATTGTAGAGCATGAGTGGTATGATGATTAAAATGATGATGATATATGGGAGTATGATAATATTCAACATCTAGAAGTCAATAATCTTCCACTAGACCCATTGTTCAATTATCCACATCCATTGGATTATTTCTAGATGGTGTGTGTGTGTGTGTGTGTGTGTGTGTGTGTGTGTGTGTGTGTCCATGTGTGTGTGTGTGTGTGTGTGTGTGTGTGTGTGTGTGTGTGTGTGTGTGTGTGTGTGTGTGTGTGTGTGTGTGTGTGTGTAAATATTCTAAAAATTATAACCTGTGCATGATATGTGTAGTTTATTTGCATTTGTTGATTTGTGCTTCAGTATATGATATACTTCTCTATATTTAGTTTTATATAAAATATGTTTCACATGTGTACTTGAGTGAGTCACATAACATAAAAGTTATCATTTTTAGATGTAGTTTCAGGTGGTGATAATATCTTAGACCTATAAAAGTTACATAGATAAAACCTCTCTCTCCCATATAATAATGCCTTGTGTTCTTGTTCAACTCTAGCACACTTCTCCCAGTGAACACAAGCTCTAACTTCTCAGTTCCAAAATAGTCATAGGACTTCTAAAACTTTTGTGCATCACAATAAGTTCACTGAGAACATATTTTACTCATGTTTTATCATTATATGAGTATCCATTTTTCCTACTATAATACAATACATTATGCACATCTTTTTGTATTTGTTCACTTACTTTCACATTGCTATCTTACTAAATACTTGAGTTATTATATATCAGGATGTTACCAATTAATTATGTAGATCAATTTCACTTATTCATGCATGCTTATTGTGTCTGCTTATTTTCTTCATGTTTTGTGTGTATTAATCACTTTAGATTATGGACATTTGAACATGTCATTGTTTACAACTCTAAGCCTTATTACGGGTTTCTATATCTATGAGTGATATTTTAACATGTCCCTTGTATGTCACACCATAGCCCTCTTATTTATTTTGTGTGCTTTTATGTGTGATTTTTGTGTATGTGTCATGGCTATGACTCTTTTTTATTATTATTTGCTTAGTTTGTAATGCCATTATATATATCATTCATCTCCATAGTTTGTTTATGCCATGATCAATATCATGCATTTTTTTTTGAGTAATTATATATTAAATTCAAGTACTCTGTTATGACCATTTATTTATTTCATTCCTAATTGCTAACATTTATCTAGACCCAACACTATGTATGTTTAGTTATACATGTATCATACATTATATTTTGCTCAGATTACCAATATGATGCCTTGATCTCCAATGTTATCAATATTACTCCATATTTCAATCTTTTCTATAACATCATTCGTGTAAGTTTTTATTTTAAGATAAGTTATTGTGCAGGATTCACAACTCACCTTAAAAGAGGGGGCATACATAGTGGTTTTTCTTAGACATTAAGCTGAAATAGTCCATTACATAGACAAAAAAAGATAGTACTTGCTTAGTTAATTAGTATGCATACTTAGTTTTAGCCTAGAAAGCACATTCATATAGAACCACACCATTTGGACAATATAGGTCATAGCTATCCAAAATAATGGACTTTCATCCTTGAAGTCAAAAACACCATTTTATAGATTTCTCAAAATTCTATTTAGTCTATAAAACATTTTCCAATGGTTGCTCAAAAATATTTTTTAGATTTATACACATGTTATCACATATTTTACTCAAATTGGGGGCATCATTCATGTCACATTATCACTTTATTGGTCAATTTTTACACCACATTTTGCATAAGGAATGGAAATCTATGTCATTCTATATGTTATGTAAACTAGACTCAGTTCATAATTTTTTTGCACAAGTTTTGCACCAAAATGAATCTTATTCCACCTGTAGTGGTTGATTCAAACTTTTTGCACCAATTTTGTAAAATAATAATCTATTGGAATTTATATAGGAATTAATTCCAAGTTAATATACTACATTGAGTTGTGTGATGATGGATTCAAATTCATCTTGAGTTATTGAGTCACAAAATGAGGATTGGAATATGCTCAATACAATCTAAGTCTTTTGATGAAAATAAAATCTTGAAGGGTTGAAAGTCAAAAGAGAAGGGTAATGATTGTATCTATAATAAGGCCTATGAATTAAAAATATGGTGCAAAAAAATCTAAAGTTAGGCGAGTGTAACTTCATGTTGGGAGGAGGGTGGGGTAAAGGCAAGGAACGTTAGTACATGCTGGAAACATAAATAATTGGTGACAGCAAATGGATGGGTTTTGACATGGCAAAAGGAACATCAAGTTCATATGGCATGTGAAATAGGTTATAGGAAGAGAAGAAAGAGGAATTTCATAAACATCCATCTCATGATCCTCCAAATGCATCCACTAAGGTCAACTTCATCCCATTAGGAGGAGTATAGCATTATGGACTTTCCCTGGGGTATAAAGATCAGCTCCCTCCCTCTTTGATTGTTGCTTACGATGGTCTATGTATTAGTGTGGCCAAGGAAATCGAGTGGTCATCAGATGCCTTTATTCACAAATGTCTCAAATCTAGAAAAGAGAGCCCTTATTATCAAATGTGTTGGGAAATGGTCAGTCATTATGGAAATGGAAGAGTGGGTGGCCTCTAATTGGGGATCAAGGGCAAATGAAAGTTTCTTATCTAAGGGTATTTTCCAAGTAGTGTACCCTAACCCAAAAATTCAAGTGGAAATTTTAGATAAGCCCTTATGCTCAATGGGTGGATTAGGGTTAAATATTCAATGATGCACCCCCAATTTTGACACTCAATCTGATAAGCTTGGGGATTTTTTGATTTAAATTCAGTTCTTTGGCCTCCTAATGGAATATTGGGGTAAGGATTGTTTAATAGCCTTAGGTAATCTCTTAGGGGATTTCATTAAAATGGATCCAGCCATAGAGGAAGGGTTATTGGCTTCTTATGCCCACATAAATATCTTCTTGGATCTAGATTCAAAAATCCCTAAAAGTATTAACATCAAAACTCAAAGGGGTATTTGGAAGTAGTCTTTTAACATTGAGAAAATCCCCTTCAGGTGTTTTATCTGTAGACAACCTAGTCATACTAAAAAAATTTGTAAAGACTTTCAAAAGTACTCTCTTGTAGATTTGATGCTCCCAAAGAAAGTTTGGAAGCTGAAGTCAGAGTCTAGTCCCTCTTTTATTCTATAGAATAATGTAAAATATTGGTCCAACTTGGCCAAGGTAAGTTTGAATTCTAATCTAGATTTTATTCTCAAAATAGCTAAAACTAAGAAATTATTGGCCTCCTTGGACAAAGAGGAAGTGATGTCTATAGCCTCTTTGGTTGAGGATTATGAATTTATTTATAATGAATCTTTGTTAATTAAATCCCTCTTACAACAGGCATTTTTACCTCAAGTAGTAGGACAGCCTTCCATTGTTTCCCACAAGTTAGATTCTTAGGCTTCTGGTAGGGTTGTGAGGGCCAAAGAGACCCTATTCATGAATGAGTCTCAATCTGAAGAAGAGTTGAATTCTCATGAAGTGCTAAGAATTTCCCAATCACAAAGTGAGATTTAGAATCTTAAGTATGGTTCTTCCAAAAGAAAGGGTATGAAATATTTTAAAGATCTAACAGAAGTTAAAGTGTTGGATAGGAAGTAAGGTAGAATGGAGAAATTTTTTGATGTTGGAGTGAGGGGGGTGGAATTCCCCTCTCCTGATAAATGAAACTTCTCTCTTATAATGTGAGGGGTCTAAATTCCCCTCATAAATGACATTTTTTTAAGCATCTATGTGGTGAGAAAAATATAGATATTTTGTTTATTTAATAATCTAAACTAAGTGCCTTAGAGGCAACAAATTTCCTAAATTTCAATCTTAAGTTTTGGGAAGTGATTTTTGTGGAATTTATGGGTGCCTGTGATGGTCTAGGTTTGATTTGGTCTCCCTTTTCGATTCAAGTGACCTGCATCAAAGCTAGCCAAAATTGAAAAATTTGTCAGGTGGTTAGTTTTCTCTCTAATCTAAATTTTATTTTGGTTAATGTTTATGCTCCATTAGGGTCAGATCTCAAGCAAATTCTTTAGGAAGAGATATCTACCTTGGTGGCCCCCTTTACCAGAGAAAAAGTGTTCTTTGGGGGATTTTAATGCTATTCTTCATGCTAAGAAAAACAAGGGGCTAATGGTGAATTCTAAGTCTTAGCATAACTTTAAGCACTTTGTTGAGTCAAACTCCCTACTTGATTTGGCTCCATAGTAAGGAAATTTTTGTTATTTCAATAAAATATTAGGGTATTATAGTATTACAGAGAGGTTGAATCACTTTTTGGTTTTAGTGGATTGTTTCTCTCTAATTGGTCATCAAAAAGCTTAAATTTTCCCGTCTCAGGTTCAGATCATTTCCCTGTTGAATTGTTGATCTTGATTGGTGGTACTCTAGCATGTTATCCCTTCAAATTTGAACTCGTATGGATATGAGATCCATCTCTCCCAACTTTGATGTAAATTTTGTGGCATAGTCATCCTATAAGGTTTGGTTCCAAGATGTTTAAAATAGCCAAGAAGTTTCATTTTATAAAACAATGTCTTAAATAATGGAATTTGGTTTGCTTTAAAAACATCTTTCAAGAGAAATCCAGGGTTGAAGTTAGGCTAGTTGAGGTCAATAAGATGGTGATGGCCTTTAGAATGAATGCCCATTCCTATGTAGAATAAAAGTGACTTTTGCAAGAGTATGAGGAATTGTTGTTGAGGGAATAAATTTATTGGAAATGGAAATACAGGGAAGGCTAGCTCGAAGATGGTGACAGAAACACTACTTTCTTCCATAATTTTGTGAGGCTCAAATAAGGTGTTTCCCAAATATCTATCATTTACTCTTTTATCAGGGGATTACTTAAATATAGTTTTGAGATAAGCAATGAAGTGGTGTCTTTTTTTAATGTCTTCTTTCTGATGATTTTGGATCTAATCTCTTGGCTCAAAAGGAAGATTTTCCTTTCATTCCTCTGGTGATTATGGTAGCCCAAAATGATAAGCTCTTTACCCATTTTCTCTATAGGAGGTTTGTGTTATTGTCTTCTATATGGCTATGGATAAATCCCCCAGTCTAGATGGATTTTTTATAGCTTTCTTTTAAGCCTTAAGGGAAATTATGGGTCAGGAGGTTTTAGAAATGGTGGAGAAACCTCAAAGTAAGAGAAGGGTACTTTTGGATCTAAATGTCACTTTCATTTCTATGTTCCTTCAAGGCTAGTCCCAATCAAGCTCTGGAAATTTTAGACCAATCTCTCTCTACAACACCATTTATAAGATTATTTCTAAAGCTTTGGTAGCTCATCTGAAATCTCTTCTCATTTTACACATTTTCAAAGAGCAGGTTGAGTTTGTACTACGTAGAAATATCTAGGAAGGCATTATCATGGTGCATGAAATTATCCACTCTTTGTCACTTAACCATTGAAAAGGCATGCTAATCAAGCTAGATATTAGTAAAGCCTATGATAGGGTTAAATTGTGATTTTTAATCAAAGTCCTGGATAAGTTCAGCTCTAGTAGAGACTGGTGTGATTGGGTGTTTAGTTGTATATTTGGGCCATAATTTTTGGTCCTGATCAATGGCATCCCAATTGGTTTTTTCAAAGCTTCATTTGGTCTTCACCAAGGGGATCCTTTATCCCCTTTTATTTTTATCATCATGGCAGAAGCTTTTGGGAGGGTGGTCAACAAAGTTATTCAGGATCAATCTCTTTCAGGATTGAAGGTGGCAGAGGATCTAGAACATGTCTCCCATCATCAATTTGTTGATGATACCTTTTTGTTTGTCCAAGCTTCAATCTGGGAGGCTAATAAGCTAAAAACTATTCTTTCTAGCTATAAAATAGCCTCTAGTTAATCGATAAATGCAGCTAAATCTAAAATGTATTTTGTTAATTATTTTGATCATCTTCAACTTGAATTTTTTGGGCTCTTGGGATTCATAATTGGCAAGTTGCATAACAAGTATTTGGGAGTTTCTCTCTTTGCAAGTCAAGGCAATAGTTATCTTTAAAAAAAATTGTTAAGTTCTTTTAAGATGCATCTCTCTTCTTGGAAATTTAAGTAGCTCTATCTTATTGGTCACTTCACTCTTATCAAATATTTATTCAACGTTCTTCTAATTTACTATTGTTTAGTATTGCATCCTCTAGTTTGGGTGTTTAAGATTTTGAACCAAATCATGAAAGACTTCCTCTAGTAAGGATCGAGAGAGCAGAAGAAGAATCCTCTTCTAAAATTGGAGAAGGTATGCTATGCTAAAGGCTAAGGATGAGCTTGAGTAAAGAACCTTAAATTGTAGAATATGACCCTTGAAGCCAAACTAGTTTGGGGGAAGATCCAGACCCCAAACTCCTTGTGGAGTAGACTTTTTATGTTATAAATATCCAATCAAGGATGATCCCCTCAATATTTTTACCATCACTAACCCTTTGCATGGTTATCATATTTGGAATTTTATGCTCAAATGTCATCCACTAATTCTTAATCATCTTTCATGGATAGTGAATAATGGTAGGGGTACAGACTTCTAGCAAGATTATTGGAATGGTCATAAAGCATTGATGGATTTTCAATAATTGGGTGAGGCAAGGGAGATCTTGTAGTTATATTGGGGGAACAAGTTTGGTGATTATGTGGAACCTTCAAAAACCATAGTTCTCTCTAGATGGGAATAGAAAAATTGGGACCAGCTGGCATTATCAAAGGCTCAAAGTCAGTTTCCTGCCTCCCTTTTGAACAAAAGGAAAAAAATTGAATCAAAAATAAGACACTCTATTTTGGTCCAAGGTAAAATCAAGTCATTACTCTATCAATCTTGGTTATCAAATGGGGATGGTAATAGATCCTTCGATTTATTGGCACAAAATCTCTATTGGAATAAGGATGGTATTCAAAAGTTTGGAGCCTTTGCTTTTTTGGTGACTTAAAACAACATTCTAACCAATAATCTTTTCTAGAAAAAAACTATCTAATTTTGAAATCAATGTGTTTTGGATCTACTACAATGATCCTTCATCAAGAAAATTGTTATGTGAGAACAATAGAACCTTGTAACTTAAAAACTAAAGAAAAAATGGCTGTTAAAAAAAGTTTCTAAAAAGGAACAAGATGGATATTGCAATAAATTACTAAAAACTGAAAAAAATAGAGATAAGAAATTTAAATAAAGCCAAAAATATAAATAATGTTAATTAAAATCTTAATTCAATTTAATTTATTAATTTTTTTAATTTTAGTTAAAGTCAAAAATAAATGAAGTTAATTAAAATATTCATTTGTAACTTAATGTTTAATTTACTTTTAATTTTATAATTATAATATTTTAATTTAAAACCTATGTGGCTTAAATATTGTGTATTAAAAAGTAAAGACTAAATAAAATAAAACTAATAATTCTAAGATAAAAAAACAAATATAAAACAAGAGAAAACTATTAAAACACAACTACCTTCTCATAACAAAGGAGAGCAAACTATTTTGATTATTTCTATGATTTATAAACTACTAGTTTCCATGCATGGCTAATCTCTAGCCCTTCATCTTTATTCATATTATTAGGGTGTTTCAAGATTTATATGGCTTCTCTTATTTTTATCTTATGGTAATGATCTTCAACAACTAAAATTCTTACGTCCTCAATATTGATTGTATGTTTCAAGTTGAACAAGTGTTCTACAAGGACTAATTTCTCACAACAATTTTTCTGATGAAGGATCACTCTAGTAGATCTAAAATGCATCAATTTCAAAATTAGAGATAGTTTTTAACCAGAAAGATTATCTATTATTTTATGGACTGTGGAAGCATAAAATCTTTAACATTCTAACCTCTGATCAGTTGTCTAAAATTGGCTTTTAGGGCCCATATAGATGTCTTTTATGCAAAAACACTAAGGAATTAATGAATCACCTCATGTTTGATTGTCCCTTTGCATATTGGTGTTGGGTGTGGTTGTGTGGTAGAATGGATTGGTCATGGGCATAGCCAGCATATTTTTGAGATGGTTTTTCATCTTAGCCACTTGGTGAAGCCCAACATGCTCTTTCTTATATTTGGTATGTCAGTCTAGCCATTGTGATATGGTCCATCTAGAAAGAGTAAAATAAATGAATCTTTGAAGGAGTGGAACATCCTTTCTATAAGATCATCCAAGATATAAAGGTTTTCATTTCTAAAGTGGTTTTAGTATAAGTCATGAGAAGGAAAGGGTTTCTATCTTCTTGGGATATGAGAATGGGGGAAAAATGGAAACTGATAAAATTCCCCTATTAATGGGTAAATGGTAATCATGATGGGTAACCTTAGAAAGGAAAAATATAAGAGGTTACCTCCTCCCTTGAGCTGGTTTGAATTAAATATTGATGGCACCTTGCAAGGTAATCTAGGGGCTTCTAGTGTTGGTTAAATTATCCACAAATACAATGGCTCTTTGATCAGAGTCACTTCGATCAAATTGATTGATGGGACCAATAATGAATCAAAAACCTAAGCTTTGATCTATGGTCTTGAGATGACAGTTATTTGTGGGGTCTTTAATCTCTAGATTGAGGGTGATTCCCAGATTATCACTCACTCCATGCTCAAGGGTCAGGTCAAATATTGGAATATTACCTATATCCTTGAAAAATCTTAGGTCATCCTAGGGCAATTTGAAGAATGGAAGACTTCTCATTGTTTTTAGGAAGCTGATAATTTGGCTAATAGTCTAGCTAATATAGGCATTAATCAATCATTATATGTCTTGATGGAAAATAATGCCACTCTTTACATTCTCTCTACCACTATATTCTCTTTGAAATTGATGCCACATGTGTCACCCTCTTGATCAGGTGGTGGATTTAATAGCTTATTTGGTGGCGTTTGGGTTCTTCATGAATGTTCATTGGTGTGTTGGAGCAAAGTGTCTAAAACTTATTTTTAGGAGTAATGTTTTGAGTTTTGCTTTGAGCTTCATTAGTGGAGGTAGTGATTGAGACTTTGGCATTGTTGATAATGTTGGGTTTCCACAAGTCACACTAGATAGCCTTTGTTGTTAAGGTGTCTTAGGGGAGACTGATTAAGATATTATAGGATTCATCTGAGTAAAACCTACAGGCAATTCAAATAGTAATAGGGTAAGAATTTTTTCTTCATAGCAGGAAGGTGAAGGTAAATTCCATGGATACCTCTTTATTTGCTAGTAATATTCTATTCATGGTCTCAAATAAGGTAGATGTCAAGCCTTTGGTGCAGTTCTTTGTGTTTCTATATTTTTGGCAAGGGATGGTAGAAGTTTTACAAGATGTGGAAGAAGGGTTAGTTGAGGTTTTGTCATTCTCAAGCAAGGAGTGTTGTGGTTTGGTTCCCATGACTACCTTTAGGTAACTTGAATCTAGTTTAGTCTACCTTTCCTCTTATGTTTAAAACCTTCAAGCAGTTTATCAAGTAGAGCACATAATGGGGTCATGAATGCCTCCTCCATCATTAGAGGAGGATTTGTCTCCATTCCATGTTCTACTTTCAATGTACTCTTCTAGACACTCTTGATAGCACAATGATGTAGTAAAATTGATGGCATGAATGGTGTTTTGAGGCATTACATATCATCCTCCATGGATGGACAAGCAATCCAAGGTGGTAGTCACAAGGGCTCTACAGTTGCAATTCAAGGTGTGTATGAGGAAAAGGTCGATAGGTGTTTATGTGGATTTTGGCATTAAGCAAGAAGTGAAGGAGGCCTCTACTCTACCTACCAAGTGTCAGTCAATAAAAATCTCTTCTCCTAGGCCACAATTTTTTATCAACGTTGAAGATATTATAACCCTAGATTAGGTATTTTTTTTAGGTTGATTTGGTATTAATTTTTGTTTCAGTTCCTACTATGCTTGACTATTTGTTTAAAATGTTATTTTTTGGTTAACATGAATGGTGAATCTTGTATGCTAGCCTAATGGTTGTATGTCAAATTCTAATATACTTTTATTGGTTTTTTAGTTCTTTTTACTCTAGGCAAGGGTCTTGTAAACCCTGTATCAATCTAAAAAAAACTTGAAGGGTTCCACCCTCTCTAGTCACCAATTTGTACCAAAAACACAATAGTTTACATACATGAAAATTTGTATTCATTCCATATTATTTGATCTATAAGTTTCTCATCCTTGCTTTTAGATTTCTATCCCAAGTAAAAATTTATATCCTTCATTATAAGTAGCTTAGACTTTTAATTAAGTAATGACTAATTTATACATGTTTCATTGCAGGTTTGCATGAAGTACAACTCAATGTATGATCTACATCCAAACCTACTCAACATAGGGAAGCTCAGGTATGTCTCTCTTTTTTTTACTTTAGTACTTTCACTTTGGTGCATTTCTAAAATAAAATGGGGGAAAATTTAGTCACTAAAATCAACATTTAATGTTAAAACAAATCACTTGTGACTACTCCTTATGCACACTTAACCTATGCTCAATTTTATAGTTCAAAACCATTATTCCTCTACTTTTATGTAGATGATATTCTATCCTTAGTCATATATGATACTAAAAATTGCTATCCTTCATTATAAGTAGCTTGGACTTTTTATTAAACTGATTCACACTTCCAGTTTGGTTGTTTCTACTCTTAAGACAAGGTCACTGCTTTGGGACAATCTTGTTGGCTGGTAGTGTCTAAAGTTGCTAATTTTTCCCTCCCACCAAACAACATTTAATTACTTAATTTTAAATTCACCTAATGGGTCATCCCACTTGTTTCACAAGTCCCATTCAAGTAAATCTCAAAAAAATATTGTATAATCACATATTTTAACCATTTGTTCTCTAGTTGGAAAAAGATTTATATAATGCAAACATCATAATTATTCGAACTACACATTGAGAGGAAAACACCTATTATTCCCAATTTAAAGTTCATATAACCCCATTAGCTTTGAATTAGATCTTAATATAATATCAAGGTCAAAGTAATTGTTGAAGTACATCATTACACCATAATTGCAAAAGCATATAGCATTTGATCAATAATTCACACACACCACTATATCATGGGAGAACTACATGGAGTTTGATCCCTCTGCAAAGTATTGGTATATAGGTAGCTCTCAACATAAGGGTGTCAAGGTCAAGCACAACTTCAGACCCTAACCTATTTTTCCCCATTTTATTGTACAAATTCATCTTTGTCATTGAGCTACAGTTTCAAGTCAACAAGAAGTTACACAATGGTTCCTATAAGGAATCCAATCGTACACATAAGACCTATAATAAAAGGTGCACCAGTCGAAAATCACACATAGGGAAAAAACCCTAAAGGATGTCGACACACCCTATAGATGAAACACATACCAACTTTGTCAAATTAGTGTGTATTTGTCTTGAAATCAAATAGAACCCTATCCCTGATTCATAGTGGCCTCACATAGTCCCACAATCAATCACACTATCTCTATTGTAGTCCATTAGATCTAAGTGTTAGCTAAGTTATTTGTCTTTAATTCTTTCCATTTTTAGCATATTTCTAAAAATATCAAGTTATGAATTAGTTATGTGTATTTATTGTAAATCTTATACATTATAATTTTACTCAACAATTTGTCATAATTGGATTAACACATACTTAATCATTGATTTTGATAAAATAGCAGCATGGAAAAAATCAAAACTTTAATATTAATTTCTTGTATACTTCTAGTAATAAGCAACTAAATATTCATCTTCATCTTCATCTTCCTCTTCTCTTCTTCTATATATGTAATTTGTCCATTTGAGCAAAAAAATCTTAGACTCGCCAAGTCTTATAATCTCATAATTCATATATAAACCTCTATTTATCCTCTTATGAAAGATTTTATATGAGCCTCTTATTACAATAAAATGTAATTTGTGTGTTTAATCTTATAGTTGATAAAAGTAGTAGTGATTGTTAGTGTTTATCCCTATACTTTCTTCTTTACTAGCTAATATTTTTTCCATATTTAGATTAGATCTCACCCTTTGATTTTATTTTTTTACTCTATGCTTACTTTTCTTCTTACATATATAAGTAACTCTATGTTGATTCACATATGGATTCAATCCATTTCCTTCTAGTGCATCACCATTTTTATTTTCAAATTATTTTCCCCTGCAATATTTCACTTCAAGCACTTAGATTAGGTAGAATAACACTAGATATGAAAACATAACCAATAGGATCTAGAGATTCTCAAAAAAGAGTAGTCCCACACTTAGTATAAATCCCATTGTTATGTTTGAAATATTGGCATTAATAACCAAACATTTTAATGCATCAACAAATTTCATCTAGGGTTGATCCTAGACCATCTATGCCATAGTCTCCTTAATGCTTTACACTTGTTTTTTTTAGGCCTGTGATGGGAGGAATAATAGATATAATATATTCAAAGTAAGTATCATATTTTATTTTTGTACAAAGGTGAGATTTAAAAGTTTACGAGAGAAGAAGTTGGTTATAAAACCAACTAACAGGAAAATAACCTGAGCATAACAAATACTAATAAAAACTAATTTACCAAAACATATTTGAATCATAATTGATCCAACAAACTCCCCCTTGATCCAAAGGAGTATGGAAGAAGAAAGAACTAGAGTAATGACTTTGAATTCATCAAAGAAACTCTGGAGTAACTACAACTAGGATATTTTACATCCTAGTACTGACCAAAACTAATGTCACTCCATATAAAATCCCATCCTGTGAGTTGTGGCATAAAAGGCTAATAAACACATTCACTTTTTACTCATCCCTTGTGATCATTGTATTATACTACAGTAGAACACAATCAAATCTTGTCCAACTACATCAATCCACATAAGGCTCTACCCAGAAGCCTGTTAAGGTAACCAACCCATACTATAGCACATCTCTCTAATGTCTAGAAAATGCTAATGACCTTTATTCAACACTAAAGGTGATAGCAAATCTTGTTAACTCGTACTACCATTGATGACTAATCGAACACTAACTAATGTTGTTATATCTTATCCCCCTATCAGGTGAGAGGTGAGAAGTTGTGCAATAAGAGAAATAAAATCAAACAATCATGTCTACTCCATGTCATGAATATCAAATAGAAAGCCACAATGGAACTAAAAGTAATAATATAATCCAAAAAATGCTACTACAATAGATCCCAGTCTTGAACCTAGTAGCTCACACAATATGGGTGAATCACTGATCACTCAGAATAAGTTATCAGGTCCATTAGGACCATAGACCTTGGCCATATATGATGCCTCCTAATAAGAGGAAGTGTCAAAATAACTGAAATAACTAGAACAACCAGAATATCTACCACTAGAATGATTCACATAATTTGCCTTGACTTTATTTTTATGTGGAGAGTGGGGTCATCAAGAAGGACATACATCTTTAAGATGTCCAATACCACCACATTTGAAATATTTATGATCTTTCTTATGTCGATGAGATTAAAAATAAGTAGAATCACTAGAAGAACCATAGGATTGAAAAGAATGCATATGGTGATGTTTGCATTTTGGAGATCTTGGAGAGTGTCAATGAGAATGCTTTGGAGACCATCTAGAATGATGTGGAGAATGTCTCAGAGAGTGTCATAGAGAGTGTTTCAGAAATTGCTTATGAAACTATCTCTATACATGTTGATGATCTCTATGATGGGATATGTTCTTTATATAGTGAGCCTCTTCAGTAGGTGTACTCTTCTTATTTGTAAATTGTCACTCATGTTGAGTCAACAACTCACAAATAAAGTCAAATGTGGCACCATTAAGCTTATCACTAAGTTGTAGCATATCAACAAAATTAATTTATTTAGAACTAAGGCCATGTAATGTGATGTAAATAAACATGTCATCATTAATTTTACCCCCTATAGTACAATACTCTTGTTTCAAACTTTTCATGTGAGAGATATATTCAGATACATCTTCTTCAATACTAAGCTTATTATTAAGTAATTGCATTAAGATATCAAACTTTTTATATGCAGGTTGTTTGTCATAAAGATCTTTTAATGCTTTCCATGCACCATTTTTAATAGATTTAATATGAATAATCACTTGTGTAGAACATGAATATTTTAATAAAGTAAGGGCACATTTATCTCATTTTTGATACACAAGTAATTTTGTAGTGTCATTGGGTGGTGTAGTGTCTTTTTTATTTATTTCCCACAAATCATTAAAAATGAGTGTATTACATGTTCATTGACCATTCCTTATAATTTTTCATTGTTAAGCATCCATTTTTAGAGATTAATTTCACACTTTTTGAAATGGTGCAAAAAGATAATTAAGTTTAAAAAGGAAATGCTATTAGGGTTTCGCATTCACGCTCAAAATAGATTTCAATTACAAAGATTCAAAGACTTGTAAAAATTGTATTAACTATGCCTTATATCTCTTATTACACCCTTATATCATCCAAAAATTTAATTATAATTCTTTCATCACTTATATAACTCCAGTTACATGAGATAGGAAAAAAAATTGATCAAAGTTGAACTTATGACCTCTTAAATAAGTGACAACCAAAATGTCATTTTTTAAGCCCTCTACAAATAAATTTAGAATATAGATTGATAATATTATAAATAACTTGAGGTCTTAGATGTGAGGGAAAATAAAATAACATGCACCAAAGATGTTTCACCTAGTTTTAGGTTGCATGTAAAAATTGCATTTGTCTTTTTTTTACTTTCTCAAAAAATGAAATACACCTAATTGTTGGTGGAGCCCATAAATAAAAATAAATTTATTGCACCAATATTAGGGTTTGATAATTGTGCCCATTATTTATTCTGGACTTCCATGTAGAATATAATTCGATTTGTTTACCTTTATAAACTTACGACATTTTGAAGACGTCGTACAGGTTTATGGAAGTGTCATTTCACTTTAAGCATATCGCTACATAGGAAAAAGACAACCAAATATATTTATCTGGCCCTACAAAGAAAATTACCAGCCACTGTTCACTCTTGTAGTGTATAAAACAACTGTACAACCTCTAGATTTCCTCAAATGAGTTAATCTTTTCCTCATACAGTTGTCGTACAGAATGAAGTCACAAATTTTCATAATGCCATAAAATTTTCACTAGAATAATTTTTCCAAATGCAATTATTAATATTGTATTCTTTTCAGGGAATCATATAAGTGCAATGTATGATCAAAAAAGTTCAACTATATTTATTTTTCCCAGAATAAAAAATCATTCAAAAATAAATATTGCAATGGCTTTTATTATGTCATATACTTATAGAAAGTTTCAACCAATGTCTCAAATACCTCAAGATAAGATTTTTCCCCCTCATATAAGTTGTATAGATTTGATTTAAGGAGAGTATATAAAAAAAATTCTATTTCCATATTCACAATCAAGATTGCTTATCGTATTCCCAATACAATCCTTTAATCTTCAAACTTCAATCCTCCATCTTTTCCTTGAGCTCTAATACCATTATTTAGGCCTGGGATGGGAGGAATAATAGATAAAATATATTCAATGTAAGCATCATATTTTATTTTTATACAAAGGTAAGCTTTAAAATATTATAGGAGAATAAGTTGGTTATAAAACCAACTGACAGGTAAATAACCCAAGTATAACAAAAACCAATAACAAACTAATTTAGCAAATCATATTCGGATCATAACTAAGCCAACATGTTAGATCTATGTTTCTTTATGATTTATTTTGTTTTTTTTTCTAACTTAATAGTGTATCCTTAAATTTGTGCTTTATCCAAACCATGCATCATCATTAGTGCATATTGCACTTATCTTATGCATCATCCCTTTAAAGTCCTCAC
This sequence comes from Torreya grandis, assembly GCA_037957365.1. Lineage (NCBI taxonomy): Eukaryota > Viridiplantae > Streptophyta > Pinopsida > Cupressales > Taxaceae > Torreya > Torreya grandis. Next base: position 654,807 of record JARHVA010005495.1, on the reverse strand, counting down.
AATATTGCCTAGTTTGAATAAATATGTCTCATGTGCACTTTTTCAAACTTAGCCTTTATTCGGGTTTCTTTTATATCCAAAATTGATGTCAACATGTTTTGTTTCATCCATGTATTCTTTCTCCTACTTTTCTCTTTCCCTAAAACCATTATGGGCCACCGATGAGTCTCCATAATTTTTATCTTTTTTAAATAACTTAATTTTTGAATCATAGTTGGTATATCCAACAAAAAATTACTTATTTTAGATAATAAAATTCATTAAAAAATGATGTTTTGATTTTTTAGCTGATTTTGAATAGATGTGTTTATATTCTCATATTTTTCTTTATTTCATATATGACACATTGTGCCCCAAACTTCACATCTATAAAAGATAATTAGCATGACAAACAACCTGAACAAAGTTCTCTTAGTTTCTCAATCCCATAATTCTACATTCATACATCTATTTTATAACAAGCATGAAACATTTCACTCTCTTTGTATTTGTTTTATAACTAAAGATCTCATAACTCTCTGTGACAACTTGCATCTACGATAACTTTATTAACATGAAGTCATAAGATAACAATCACACACTATCATGTTACTGACCAAAACTTTATGAGGTTAAAAAAACATACTTAACTAAGGTCAAATTCCCTTAAAGGATGTTATAAGGAAGATAGTCAATTGATTAATTTTGTGGTGTATTAATGTGTTAACCCACACTCATAAATTCCAAACTGATTATGCAGCAAAGATATTCCTAATAGGTTCATTCAAAGCTCCTTATCCTTAATTATCTCATTCTTCTAAATATGGTCCAATTCAAAGGTTCAAGTTGTTATGAAACTTTCCATAAGAAGCCAAGAGTACTAGGAAAACAACCCTAAGATATGATCTCTACTTTGACTATTAACATCAACTAAAACAAGTATGAGAATTAACATCCACATAAAAATAACATTCATACATTCAATATAATAAATACAACCACTATGTTTCCATTCAACATAAGGTGAAAGAAATAATTCATGATAATCATCTTATTATCCATACCAATCCAAAATTTGAAAAATAACCATTTCAGAATAAAATGCATTCAATGAATGATCTAAGTAACCCAAATAGTGCTACCTATCAAGTTTATTTAGACCTAATTTCTAGATTTAGGGACATGGCACCACATAGGCTTATACAAATATTTTAATATTTAACAACATACTTTAACCTTTTTAATTCTTCCATCTTCACATGATTTAACCTAATTCAACATGTGATGATCAGTAAATCTGGCATCTCCTTAATAGACAATCCACACAAGTGGGCATCACATCACAAGAAGTTATAGCCATGTATAACATCACTGATTAATCTAAATTCAACAAAAAACTTAATTCTAATCATCACTTTACTTTCTTGTAGATATGAGATAATCATTTTTCGCTATCTCATATCCACTTATCACAAAACCAATGATAACGATAACGATAACATCAAGTCAAGGGTACAATGTAGCTTACTATTCTATAAGAAATGATTACTTGAATTGTGATACTTTTCATTTCAAAATGAATATAATAAAACAATAATACTTAATTTAAATTTCAACAACCATGCTTATTAACCTTTCACATTTTGACATCTACCAAATTTCACAAGCACACAAATAGCTTAAACTCAATCTTTAGCATACTAGAAGCAACTAATTATCATGCTAAGAATAACTATAACCAAAACCCACTAATTGATAATATGATCACTTAAGTATCATATAATACAGAGTTCAATAACTTAACTCTTTGACACTAAATTGATAAAACAAGCCATATTATCTAGTCCATAATTAAATAAATTACAATATTAACTAGTAGAAACCGATCAATAGCATGGATAAAAATACCATTATGTCTTCATGCATATACTTATATTACCCAATTGAAATATCCATTTATATTTATATACCATTGTGTCATCTTTAAAACAAAAGACTAATAGATAAATAATAACCACTTCCACTCAGCTAAGATAAGTTAGCCCAATAAAACACGCACACGTCTCTATGAATATGAAAACATACTTCCAATATGCCACATTCAATTTAAAACAATTAAATTGTTTTCAAGAACTAAATAAGTCAAGGTTAGATAAAAATAGCACCCCTTCTAATTGATTAGTCAATACCATTTTACTATAACCAAATAAACAAACTTCAGTCATCAAAACTTTAGCCTTATAGCCAACAGAGACTTCACAACACAAATATCATTATTAGAAGACAAATTATAAGTCTTTTCAAGTTTCTAATAACCATTAAATGGATAAACTAACATATTAGGATCTTATAAAAGTAATAACTTTAAATACCGAAGTCTATACAATCAATGTGTGGAATACACTATAATATTACAACATAAATCAATAAGTTCCCAACCATTTAAGTAAAACAAATTATTCTATTATTATAATATGTCACTCTTTGACTTATATACATATATAAGTTATATAACATAACTCATATTCATAAATATGATAATTTTATATTGCTATCAATAAAAAAGGAATGAATGCATCCATTAAAAGTAACATCTAAATTAAATGTTATTCTCTTATTTAATAATAAAATAATACAATGATTATTTTATAGAAACATAAGCATTAATTTTAAATACATCATCTACATTACTATAAGTGAAGTGCATGCAAATACTCAAAAATAATTGAATACCAAAAAAGAACTAAAGAGTAAATATGCCACCACATAAAGATCGAAGTGCAAAACAAGAAGCATCTAGAATAAGGGGACAAACCACACCCTTCCAACCCAATGAGCCCTCCATTGGTGGCCCTAACCACCCCATCCATCAACTAGATGGTGGGGTTAGGTAGTTGGGTCTATAGGAAAGCTTAAGAGTATGAGCATGGTTCCAAGCCATCAACAAGCCTTAATCTAACAACCAACATATAAGTAAAATGTATTAAGTAGTGATTGTCACTTAAAGAGTTTTTGAAATAAGATTAAAAGAAACTACCTATAAGCACCCAAACATTTCCATTTAACCCAATAGAAACATGCAATCAATAATGACATAAAAAGATCAAAATAATCTTGATGGCTTCCTTTTTGAGATTCATGGAACAATTGAACTTCCAACATGAATCCATCAATATCAAAATTGATAATACTTGAAACATTCAAGTACCTTATCCTAGAAATTAAGCATCTCAATCTATAAATAAATCTTTTCCAGGATAACTTAAATGACCAAACACAATTCCTTATCATTCAGGCATTTAATCAAATAAACACTTAGCCCAAAAAGAGAATCAAATCAAAACGTCATAAAAGAAGATCACAGTATTGACCATATATTTTTATAGTCATGACAACATAGTCCAAACAATTAACCAAATTATAGAGCCTAATGACTAAGTCCCAATCAAATAACATAGTAAAAATCATCCATTAATATGTGCCATAAAATAACACATAAATTTTAATAACCTTCCTTTATTCGTGTCACACAGTTGAGACAAAACAACTCAACCTACCAATGTGTTGATGCCTCTAAATGTACCACAGGTGTTCTTAGTGTTCAAGGAACACTTCTAATTTTATAATTCTAGGAATTCAGAGCATGAGTAGTAGGTTTTGGCAAACTTATGTTATCTATGGTAAAAATAGCGGCAGATCAATTTTTAATTGTCCCACAAAATTTTTATTAATTGATGGTTGGGAGCCACCATAGACCAAATCTTTTCAAAGTGTATTTATCTGTGCTAATACTAGTGAATTATGATTAAAGATTAAACTACAGATTAATCTAAATGGACATTTACAATAAAATCTAAACTAAAGTGATCTGGTTAAAAAAGAAGCAAAAGAGAAGGGTAATGCAGAAAGAGAATAAGTGATTATTGTTCTTAGCCTCAAACATTATGACAAAGTTTCAATTACAACTAAGTATACATTTAACCAGTATATAGTGCAAAATAGCATAAGCTCAAATCTCACTATACACTAGGTGAACCTCTAAGGATGATATAAAGAAGTACAAGTAAGAACTGAATTTAAATTAAAGATTTGTTGCCACACTCAAATAGCATTTGCACATTCTAATGCAAAGCAAATAAAATGAAGTAAATTCAAGATCATTTAACTAATCTAGTATAAGCACAAATTAGCAACCCTGTAATTAAAGATGTAACTCAAAATTCATATAAACTATTCAAGTTTAAGACTTAAGACTAGTAATTGAGAGAAAGGCCATATAATAAGTAACACAAACAAACTTGGACAATCTTTTTAGAATTCCTTGATTGTATTAACTGCTCATAGTATACCAATTTTGCTCAAAATTCTCTCCCTTTAAAAGATGGTAGTACTACCTTTTCTAAGAGGACAAGGCAGTATACCAGTTAGTTATAGGATACAAATGCACAAGAAGTAAGGACAGATGTCCTTTTTCTACAAAGTTCTAGAATACATGTGCATTTCTAAAATAAACTGACCTAGAGGCAAATATGCTAACAGACTTGGAAAAATGCTTAATGTTGTGTTCCAAATGGTCTCTAGGTTAATTATTTTTGTCTCAAATTGTAATTAGACTCTCTTTTAACTTAACTATGGTCAATTCAAACTCAAATTAGGGATTTTATGTCAGGATCTTGATCCTCAATTAGAGCACATATGATTACTTCTTGTATTAGCAACTAAACACGGAATTATACCAGAATCAATAAGTAACTAGAAATATGAAACAACACAGGATTTGAGAGACAATACACAATTGTATTAAATACTTAGAAGAAAATACAATAAAGAAGATGCCACTTCTTCTTCCACCTCAAAGGTTCACCACACCTCAAGACCTTCTTCCCTCTCTCTCTCAGTCCCAACAATCAACTCCAATACAGAATTGATGTTCACCTCTCCAACCAGTCAGTAACACGCTGCCAGTACACCAAGTACACAACCATAATCCAAGTAGATCTCCTATCTCTCTGCTGCTACCTGTAAATCACTAGACCTTACTCACCAATGTAGATCTCCAATAGAATCCATGCTCACCTGCTGACCAAGATCATACATATATGAAGAACCCTTCTGATTCTCCAAACCAGCACCCACCTTGGTACTGTGGCACTAGGAGGAACACACCATTGCTCACCTCTCTCAGAAGGAGCTTATTTACTCTCTTACTCTCTAGCTACAAATTTACAATACAGCCCATGAGTCCATATATATATCTCATGCTTACAATAATTAGACTATCTTAATTACAATAATTAGACACGCAACTCAAGACTAAGACTAGCTTTCAACATGCAAACTGACAGTCCAAGAATAGACTCTCCAAAATCAACATGCAAACTGCATGTTCACGCACAGGCTGCCGACGCCGGCACCTCCCTGATCGATGTCGGCCAACTGGTAACCGACGCTAGTTGCTTCCTCACTACCATCTGACCGACGTCAGTTGATCAGACCGATGCCAGTTTCCCTGCAACGCATTCAGCAACTCTCTGCAACCTCCGTAACTTCTCTTGTTTGCATCCTGGTGAAGCTTTTAGCTCCACAACCTAACAATCTCCCACTTGGAGATAAATAACTGCACCTGTACCTGTCCCTATACACCATCTAAATTATTCCCTGGCTTGTATCCCTCTTCAAGCTCAACCCTGAAGACCAACCATCACACACCCTGTGATGCCTTTACTATCATCCAAGTAACCTGCCACATCCGAACCTACAACTCCATGTAGTGAAGTCCTTGACCCTGCATAACATGTTAACCTACTGCTGATCCCTCTCAAGTACTTGAGAATATACCTTCCTTGAATTGGCTCCAAACTCTCTGACAGCTCCCACTGCTTGGGGAAACTCAGGTCTACACTAGACCTCATGTGATTTTGAACCCTGTTCTAAGCTCTGCTTGAACTGTCCAGCCCTTGGTGTGCTTTCTGATTTTGTATTCTGCATCATGAACCTCGCCAACACCATCTTCACATCAGCTCCCACTGGAGACAAAAATCTCCATGTCTCTCATGCCAAAGAATTTCGCTGCTCCAAATTCCCCTGACATACCTCTGAATTAACCTTACCCTTAGCTCAGCAAAACCCTATATGTACAAATCTGCTAGCAAACCATCCACATACAGTAACAAGATAATGTCATGACTCATCATCCACCTAGTAAGAACAAACACAATAGTTACACTGACATTGACTGAAGCCCTGCTTTATCATCCACCTGTCAAACCTGTACCACTGTCCTACAGCTTCCTCAAGACCATATACCTTGGCCTTCCATCTCACGTATCCATCCACTCTCTTCTTTAACTTGGGAATTCATTAGTCTCTCAGTGCTTTCTTCCAGCTAACAACTCTACCAACAATACCTATTTGGTTCTTCTCCAAGGACTCACACTCCTCATCCATGCCAAGCTCCCACTGTATGTGGATTCTACCTGCATTGCCTCTTCACATCTTCCTGGTTCTCGACCATCAGTAAGCAATATAAAGAAGGTGAACAACGAATATAAAGTTCACTTACCTTTTTTGACCTCTATATGAGCATTTGAGACTTGTTGACAGCGTGTTGTTCGCCCAATATCCGTTCCAGTGACTGATCTCAGCCATCTCCCAATTTGCTCCCGACTGACGTCGGTTCTCTGCAACTGACCCTGTCTACCGACGTCGGTCCCATTACCAATGCCGGTGTACCTATTGTCGATGTCGGTCACTATATGATCGACATCGGTTCTCGCTTCTCGACACCACCGACTCTACTAATCTGCACATGATCGACATCGGTGCCTATCTGTTCGACGTCGATTCCTTCTGATCGATGCCGGTATTTGTGTTCGCCTGTGAGTGGTGACTTTTTACCCATAAGCTCCTTTTGGGTCAAACCCTTGTCCATATCAACGCAGCCCTACTCAGAATAATTTAGTCCCCTCCACTGATATCTGTCTGTCATCTCCTCCATGAACACCAAGGCTTTACAGTTCTTAAGCTTGTCAAAAACATCTGTCTTCCGCTTCAGAACATGCATTCCCCTCCTACATATGTAACCAAGCCTACAAAGCCACATCTCTGTAACAGAAGGTGAATCAGTAATATAAGTAGATAGATAAAGGATACCTACTTTCTTACCACCGTCTAATTCAAGTACATCCACTATGAGAGTTACTGTGCATCTCCCATCACCTAACTTTCCTAAAGAAATTAGACTCATCTCCAAGACTGGTACCTGCATAGCCTCATTCAACACCTGTGTGTTATCTGTCTATAATTTCAGCTTCACTTCCCCTTTGCCAATCATTTGACAAGGCTCTCCAGCTCCTAAATAAATCTCTCCAAAGTCTCCAAAGACACCCATGAAAAGATGCTCTATTTCGGGCTGCATGGAAAGAGGCAAAAGAATCTGTAAACCAAGATTCTACTTTATCCAGAACATCATGTGCAACATCCCCTGCAACATCTGCTCCTCCCTGTTGATCTGCTACAAACCAATAATCTCCTTTTCCCTACTCTTTCTTTCCATCAATCAGACCATTCGTGCTATTCAGTTTCTCCATTCGTAGCTTACTTTCTTCTGCCATTGCTATACTCCCACTCAATCAGAAACCCCTGTGAGTAACCTGTAATCAACACACACTATCCAGATCTAAAACCACCTGTTAGTAACCCAACCAAAAGCTTTGATACCAACTTGTTAGGATCTTGCTCCTCAATTAGAGCACATATGATTACTTCTTGTATTAGCAACTAAACATGGAATTATACAAGAATCAATAAGTAACTAGAAATATGAAACAACACAAGATTTGAGAGACAATACACAATTGTATTAAATACTTAGAAGAAAATACAATAAAGAAGATGCCACTTTTTCTTCCACCTCAAAGGTTCACCACACCTCAAGACCTTCTTCCCTCTCTCTCTCGGTCCCAACAATCAACTCCAATACAGAATTGATGTTCACCTCTCCAACCAGTCAGTAACATGATGCCAGTACACCAAGTACACAACCGTACTCCAAGTAGATCTCCTACTCTCTTCTGCTACCTACAAATCACTAGACCTTACTCACCAATGTAGATCTCCAATATAAGCCATGCTCACCTGCTGACCAAGATCATACATATATGAAGAACCCTTCTGATTCTCCAAACCAGCACCCACCTTGGTACTGTGGCACTAGGAGGAACACACCATTGCTCACCTCTCTCAGAAGGAGCTTATTTGCTCTCTTACTCTCTAGCTATAAATTTACAATACAGCCCATGAGTCCATATATAGATCTCATGCTTACAATAATTAGATTATCTTAATTACAATAATTAGACATGCAACTCAAGACTAAGACTAACCTTCAACATGTAAACTGACAGTCTAAGAATAGACTCTCTGGAATCAACATGTAGACTGCATGTTCACGCACAGGTTGTCGACGCTGGCACCTCCCTGACCGATGTCGGCCGACTAGTAACCGATGCCAGTTGCTTCCTCACTGCCATCTGACCGACGTCGGTTGATCAGACTGACGCCGATTTCCCTGCAACGCATTCAGCAACTCTCCGCAACCTCTGTAACTTCTCTTGTTTGCATCTTGGTGAAGCTTTTAGCTCCACAACCTAACATTTTATGCAAGTTTAGGGGGTCTCTTGAATCTTTAATGGTGATGGATTACATGGAATTCATCTCATGTGTGCCTTTTCAAGCATCCAATATCTCCATTTTTGTTGTTTTGTGCTTGTGTGGTGCTTATTTGGCATCTATCTATCAATTTTCATGGCATTTTTTATAAAGGCATTTAAAGCACTAGTCGTTGTTATTTAAAAATTACCTTTTGCTTTGCATCCTTCGATCATGATCCAAAGATCAACATGGGTCATTGATCATGATCTGAGCCCTCATATGTCATTGGCCATCTTTGCATTGACCCCTGTGGTTATGCCACTTAGCATCCCCATGAGATTTTTGAGCTCCGTATCCTACACCAGTCACATATTGAGCATGCATCTACCATGTGTCGAGCCTGAAGACTCTCATAGAACTATTGAATAGTCATCAATGATTTCACACCGTTGGATCATCTGGGCTTGATGAAGCATGAGCTATTGATCATATGACATGTAAGGACTTTAATCAGTTCATAGCTTATACAAAAGACTTAGGCTAAAAAAAATTAAGCTAAGTTTATTTTATGTCGATAAACATGCTATAGACTTAAGATATTTTATGCTAAGATTTAAAGCATAATATCAAATGACCCCTCAAATGACATAAAACATGCCCCATTTGTCTAAGTAAAATGTTCTATGAGCTTGAATTTAATGACTTTATGAATATCAATGATAGACTTGGGGACATAAATAATGGCCTCACAAATGTCAAATGACATTCATGAGAACGTTAAATTTAAGCTCGTGAAGTTATTTAGATTCGGTGGGCTTAGAGTTGATTGTCATGTGGATGTCAATGATGGCCTTGCGGATGTCAAATAATGGCCATGTGATCATCAATTTTAAGCTCATCAAGTTTTTGTATTCTATGGATCTTAGATTTAATTCGCTCCATCTGATCAAGAGTCATTATGAAGTGAGAGCCATTTGATCAAAATCTAAGTGAGTGCACACCCTTGGTTCATTTGGTCCTAATGACTATGAGAGCACCACGTTATAGCTTTGTGGGGCTTCTTGGGCCTTTTGACTTTTTAATGTTATCTTCACTCCATTAGTTCTAGATCTGTAAGTGACTGTGAACCATTGATCATAATCTGAGTACTTGTACATGATTGATTCCTTTCATATGTGGGACCCTTTTTTATAAAGTTTCAAATGTGGGAGCACCATGTGGTGATCCCATGAGGCTTCCTAGGCTTTTAAATTTTTGTCATTGCATTCACTCTATTAGATCCTCAGTCTCGATGAGGCATGAGTCATCGATCGTGATTCGGATGCTCACAAATTATTGGTCTGAAGGACTAAATGCTCAAGCTTGTCAGGTTTTCTTTACTCCATTAGATTATCCCCTCATGATGAAGCACGGGCTGTCAGATCTACAAAGAAGCAAGGTTTTCAAGTTAGGACCTGGGATGAAATAAGACTTAGGCTAAAATGTTAAGACTAGGTCTCATTCATGTTTATAAACATGAATGGGGCCTTAACATTAAGGCTTTAGGCTAAATAGGTAATAAAGGGGACCATGCTAGAAAATTAAAAGGACCCTAAGAATCAAGAATGTTAGACTCAATTAGAAATATAAGGAATAAAAGGGGAAAATAAAGGAGACTAAGCATAATTTTTACGCTAAGGTTTGGTCATGTTGCGAAACATGACTAAGACTTAGCATAAAATTAGGCTTGAGTCATAATTTGAAATATTCCCACCAAATGTAAATTTGAACCAAGGGTTTATGCTAGGGTTTTTGGAAGAGAGCTTTTAGAACATGAATTCATATTCAATTTTTCACAAATCCAAGGCTAATGAAAACTTGAATAGAATCAAACTACAAATTCTAAGCATGATCCATCAATAAGAGATCCATAAAACTTGTATCTTTAAGACATGAAGACCAATTATTATCAACATTAGGCAATCTCAAAGCAAAAACATAAACCAGTAAGCCAACTTTATCAATGTTGATGATCTTTAAATTCTAACAATAATATAATCACATTGAGTTTTCAATGTTTAGGGTTCAAAGTATCTCAAGCACCTTAATTTTCAAAAATGGGCGGTATGTTGACCTTAATAAATGGTGACTTCTGGGGGAAACATAAAAATATGTTAGAACTTAGAGACTCTGGTTTAGACAAACAACTAAGGCATCCACTCCACTTGATCAATGCCATTATCTAGATTAGTTTATGGTTGAAACAAACCTTTCACTTACAAAGTTAGGGCCAAACATCAATACATAGCCATGTTGTGTGTACTTTGATTCCACTTATTGTTTGCCATGGGATTCATGAGACAACTTTCAAGTTTCATATCCTTGATCATTAACACTAACTTAGAGCATGTTTATTCATTAAGAACCATGCCTTTAGTTTAGGGAAGGCTTGGGCATTGCTCTACTTCCAACAAGACATCCATAACCCTGATAGAGATGCCTTTAGCTCCATTCATGGCCTTACTCCACTGCTAGCCAAGAGTCCATAGCCTCGATGGAGATTACTAGAATCACCTATGCTTGAAAAGCTTCTAATTTTCCATTGAATTCTTATTTTTTTATTTTTTAGATCTTTTATACTTTCAGCAAGGTTGGGAACCAAGGTAGCAAGGTTTAAGGGTTTGCTCAAGTGTCTAATCCATAGAAAATCACCTATGGCTACAATCATTGTCCCAGCTAAGGATGATTGTTAAGTGCAAACATGACTGTGTCTCAATAGGTTAAGCTTTCATCTTATAAGTGCAAATCTTCTTAAAACCAGTTTTAGGTCAAGACAATGTTCAAGCTCTCCTAGAACAGTTGGCCTCTTTCATTAGTCTTTACTAGTTTCCTTAAATCACAATGTTAGGCTCACATTTTAGACCCATGGTCAACATATGTATTAGGTTCACACCTGCATTCTTGAATTTTGGGAGTTTCAACCAAAATAAATAAACTTTGAGCTTAGGGTTGTCTAGAAGGACTTATTGGCAACAAAAGCAAACACACAACAAAAAGCAACAAAGCAAGAAAGAAAAGGGAAATAAATAGATAAATACATGCTTATGTATAAATAAGGGACAAGAAGGAAATAAAGAAAAGAAACTAACTAGCCTACCTACACTAAGTCTAATCGTATTACTGATTTACTCCATAAAGACCTCAAGGGGAGCAGCAAATAAGTAATGCTTGAGGTACTACCCATTGGTGGGTAATGTGAACTCGGCTCCTTGTAAGTCTTTGAGTCTAAAAGCATTGTCTCCCAGTGTGTCTGCAATTTGATAGGGGTTAATCCATAGAGTTGTGAACTTGTCATGCTTGCCCTTAGGCTCAGATGGTTTGTCTCAAAGGAGAAATAAATCCCCTTGCCTGAACACGTTGATCTTTGATCTCTTATTAAACCAGCTCTAACAAAGGCTTCTTCCCGTGCATCTTCCATCTGGATGATGTCTAGCAATCTTGAATTTTCAAACTCCTAGAATTCTTCCACATACTCTTTCATGAATTTATATGTGGGCAACTTGAGAGTGATAGGGAATATAGGCTCTTGGCCATACACCAATAGAAATGGTGATGACTTTAAAGCTTGTTTGATCCTTATTCTATCTACCCATAGGGCATATTTGAGAAGCTTATGCCAAGTCCTAGGCTTGTTTACAACATATTTCTTGATTGCTTTCAACAAGTTATTATTGGTAGACTCAGACACTCCATTTCCTTGGGGGTAATGGTTAGATGAAAACTTAAGACAAATGCACTTATCATATGCCCATTCTATCATCTCTATGGATATAAATGTGGATCCATTGTCACACACCAAAGAGACTGTAGTTCCAAATCTAGCACATATGTTCTCTTCCAAGAAACTGATCACTTCTTTAGTCCTACATTATTTGGTGGCTACAGCTTCAGTCTACCATGTGCAATAATCTGTGGTAGTCAAGATATATTTGTGACATTTTGATGAATTGGGGTTGATTACCCCTACAAAGTCCAACACCCATTGTGCAAAACATTTATCAACCATGATTGGTTGCAAAGGCATTATTGCTTTTAGTTATTTGGTGTTAAATAATTGGCATGAGTGACATTTTGTCATGTGCTTATGAGCATCTTTCAAAATAGTTGGCCAATAGTAGCCAGCTCTAAGGATCTTGTGTGTTTTTGTCCTTCTAGATGTGTTTTCATTACCGAACTTCTCATGGAAGGTGCTCATGATTGGATAGCTTCTTTTTTTGAGATACATCTAAAGTAGACCCCTTCAAAGTTATTTTTGTATAAAACTCCATCTTTGATTAGATAATGGGTTGCATTGAGCCTAAGGGCCCTCTTTTACTCCCTACTTAGTACCGCATGACAAGTACCATTAATTAGTAAATGAATGATGGAATCATACCACTTACTAGCTTGGAATGTTTGTTGATTAACTTGCATAATAATGAGCCTAGGGTTAGTATTAGCAATAATTTGAATCAAACATTGGCACCTTACTAGCTTGGCAGTTTTCATTTATATGTCATATTCTTGCAAAAATGACATCCATTTAACTCTACATTGTCCAAGCTCATTTTGTTTTAGCATGAGATTTGTGGCAGGGTCAGGTATAATAGCATGTACCTTATTTCTAAGGATATAGTGCCTATATTTATTCACTGCTTTAACTAATGCATATCATTATTTATCAATCAATGAATAGTTTGATTCAGCATTCTTAAATTTAGTACTCATGAAAGTTATTGGGTGCTCACACCCATCAACCTTCTGAGTTCAAACATTAGCCATAGTATGGTCAGATGCAAAAAAATATAGATAAAAGTCCTTTAAAAGTTAGGACTTATCAAGACCAGAGCATGGCTAATTGCTTCTTTGATATCATTGAATGCCTTCCTAGATTCCTCATTCCATGAGACCTTGGCATCCTTCTTTAGCATGTCATTCAATGGCTTGACAATAAAAGCCAAAAAATAACTTTCTCACAAACTTTATCTTACCAAAAAATGATTTTAACTCTTTTATACTATTTGGAGGCTCTATCTTAGTGTAGACACCAGAATTTTGCATGCATATTCCCAAGTGCCATGACCCCTAACAGGCCCTTTGGACCCCTTTTTCCTTATCTAGGCCTATCTTCAATATTTTTAAGCTTAACATGGCCTTTTAGGATATTTTGGTAGTTATCCTCAACCATCGAAGATCAGGCTAACCATCGATGGTCAACCCAACCATCGACGGTCAGGGTCAACTGCCTGATCTTCCCGTATGCAACCTACATGCAAACCACCACCTTGCTTTTCTAAATATGGTAGTCTAAATTTGATTGTGACCCCTTTACATGGATGACTTATATTTAGAAGCCTTATTCAAGTTCATTTTGGACAACCACTTCCACCTCTTGCTTGTGCCTATAAGAGAGAGGCACCTGGGAGGTCAAACCATCTGTAATTATTATCAAGAGCTTAGGTACTCAGAGTTTTCTGTTATAGGTCATTTATCATTATCCATCACTATTAGCCCATCTTTATGAAATCCAACTTGTCTCTACCTCTCAACTAAGTCTCCAAGCACTATTACTCTACCAAAATCAGGCCAGATTTCACCCACATATCAACAACACCTATCACTCACCTATATCACTTCAAGTAAGACAAGTACTTGTTCATTACCATCCACGTACTTTATTTCCCTTTTGTAATAAATTTATACCTTGCCCAACTCCTAAAATTTTTTCCAAAATCTTGACAACAATTGTTCACAAAGTCTAGAATTAGACATAGTCAACTGTCGATGGTTAGCCTAACCATCGATAGTCAGGCCTAACTACAGATGGTCAACCTAACCATCGATGATCACCTATGGTAGGAAAATCTAGTAAGCTTATTCCACTTCCTTGGCCTGATCTAATTCACTTTTATATGTTTTCAACCACTCATAGGCCTTTTTCTAGATTCCCTAAATCACACCTTGACCCACTAGCACTAGTACTAATCAATTTATAACTAATTAGACCATTTTTAGCATATCTATTTATCAAACAATTTTTATTGTCAATTTCAGCACTTTTTGATCATTGATGCAAGTACTTTCTATCTATATTATTATCTTAATTATTCTAAAATGATGGATTGACATCCCGTAAGGAAGCTCTCACTTCTGAGATCTAGCTAGTGTTAGGCAATCCACCTAGATACTTGTCTAACAAACAAATTTGCTTTAGTACTTTCTTACATACATGTCATCCTCCCCAGCCAAAGAGGAACTCTTCACAATCTTCTGATTCAACACGTCCACAAATAAGTAGGTATTCCTACCACAACCCATATTTCTAGTTCTACTACCTTCTTTTGAATAATAGCAAAATTTGAGTGAAACATTCTGGCATGCCCGATGGGACCCACATCTCTACTTGGATTTTCTTTTTATCTACATCTGTATTCTTCTTTCTCTATCTATGCTCATAATTGAAATCCAAATTTTATTTGGGTCTAAAACATATTGCATCCATTGATTTTTTATTTCTTTTAGCTCACTTAACTTAATTAATAGCATTAGGATTAATCGTAACACACTTTTGTTACACAACCAGACCAAATAATCAATCAAACATATTAACTCACTTGAGACAAGGTCCGACTGGGATTTCATCACCTAGTGGTTACCTTACCCACTCCCAGCAATCCTACTTGGAGGTTATTACCAAGAGGAGAACCAACTCAGTTCTCTAGTTGAGTATAAACTCTGGATATCAATATATATTGGCAAAGCACCCAACACCCTTATCATTACGACTCTGAAGTGAGGGGGTAGGCCCCAATACCAAGCCATGTATTGATTCTAATACAAATTATTTTGAGCACTAAAACTAACCTAAATCTTCTATAGACTGCTTATATAGTACCTAATCTACAAGCCAACTCATATCACGCATTCTCATAAACTAAGGCATAAGCCAAAAGTGATCTTAAAACTAACTTCAAGATTAAATGTACTCTCTAGTGTGTTCCTTGATTGCTTTGACTATTTTCTTTGTCTTCTTTCTATTTGAGTGGTGAGTCTATTCTTTTGTATTCTCTCCCACTTTTTGTATGGTTCTCACTCATCAACAATGAAGAGACTTGGCAAAATGAAACTTGTCACCTAAATCAAACTCCTTTGTCTCCTCATCTATGGAGTACTTCTAAAGGTAGAAGATTCACCTCATCTATTGGGAAACCCTACTTTCCCTCAGTTATTTCCCTAAGGAGACCTAGATTTTACCACTTTTTCAGGGAATAATCCAATGGCCCTTCAACACTATCTTAACACCTCTTTTCACCATATCCCAGTTTCAATTCCACCTCAAGATCCTCCTTATAGCATGCCATCCCACATTATGGAGGGTATCCCTATCTCTGTGATCACTACCTAACCTTTGACTACTCAAACGTCTTCATCTACCAACTCATTTGACGTTATGGCTGAGAACCAACCTATACAACCAACT
Source organism: Torreya grandis (assembly GCA_037957365.1). Taxonomy (NCBI): domain Eukaryota; kingdom Viridiplantae; phylum Streptophyta; class Pinopsida; order Cupressales; family Taxaceae; genus Torreya; species Torreya grandis. The sequence goes on along the minus strand of JARHVA010005495.1, from coordinate 638,678 downwards.
GTTACCCTTACACCATTCACCCCTACTCATGACTCCTCTACCTTAGGGACAACCCAACTATCAACCCATCATGTCAAACTTATCCCATCGGTTAAAACCTATTTACCAAGCTTAGGGGTACCTATCCATTCTACCTCACCACCCATTAGCACAAAGATCACAACCACCCCCCTAATTACCAATCCAAGCACAGCTCAGCCTACCTCAGCATCCCAACAATTACCTTCATAATTCAATCTTGGTTATACCCCTAACCCACAAGGGTATATACCTACTACCCAACCATCAGCATCCACCTATCCTTATATGTCATCTACCCAACCCCCCATAACTTCTTATCAGTATGGGCCCATCTCCCAGTCTCCTGTCAATTATCAATATATCCCCCAACCACAATATATGCCTTATAACCCCTCAAGTACACCACCTTAAATAGACTTAATGAAAATGATCATGGACAAAATGACAACTCTTGAGTCATCCCTTTCAGGAGCCCATAACATTCTATCATATGAACAAGTCTATAATGACACCATTCACACTTTAGTCCCTATCAGACCTTATCCAACCCAATGGGAGCTTCCAAAATTCACCAAGTTTAATAGTAAGGAAGACCCCAGTAGCACTTAAGAGCATTTAGGCACTCTTTCTACATGATTGCCTATGATGATGGGCTGATTTTATGCACATTTCATATGTCTCTTTGTGGCCCAGTGTTGGACTGGTATAGTTCCATTACCAAACATTTCATCTTCTCCTTTAACCAATTGGCTTAGACCTTCTTAGATCACTTCTCAATCAATATATCCAAAAAAGTCTCTATCACTAATCTTTTTTTCATCTGCCAATTTGAGGATGAGTCTATAGCTAACTTTATGGCTCATTGTAGAAGCTTGATCAACTAATTATCATTCTCCTTGCCTCAACTGGAATTGATCAAACTTTTTGCCCATGCCTGTACCAAGTACATCTCCTCGACATTACACGTCTAAAGCTTAAGAACTTTTGATGAAGCTTTTACCATGGCATGCAAATTAGAGAACCAAGCTACAGACGAGGGTAAATTGAAGTTATGAAACAAAAACTCTACCTTCAATTCCAATGAAACCTCCTCCTCCAAAGGAGGCAATCAAGCTAACTCTGGGGCTAATAATAAAGGAACTACTAATATAGTCATCCTTAAGGCTGCCTCACCATCTACTGTCAATCAAAAAAACTTTCCCAATCCCTCTAACCAAAGCTTGAAGAACCCAAACTGAATTACCTAAAAATAATTTACTCCACTTGGAGAATATTATGCCTCGATGCTGGAAAAGTTACTAAAAGATAATCTTATACAGTTTCCACCCATTAAGCCTTCCCCAAAGTTAGATTCTTCTCACCCAATGCCTATTTGGTACAATGAAAATGACCTTTGTGCCTTTCAACAAGTGATCAGACATGACATTAGTTGATGTAATACTTTCAAGAATGTTGTTCAAAGCCTCATTGACAAGGGGGAACTAATGTTTCATAACCCCAATCCCCTCAAAATCAAGCCTTAGACATCTTGAAAAAAACCCTTTCATAACCATGCCCCTATCAAATATGAGGACACACAGGCTGAAGGCTCTCATAACACCCATATGATCAACATGATTCATGATACACCTACACATGAGGACCCAACCATCTAATCTACCCACTCTCCCTCCACTTCACTTATAGAGGTAGAAGAGTCATCTTCCCCTCTATCAAAAACTCAACCTGAGAAGGTTCTTTTTTCCCTAGCCACACTGATAAAATCCTTGGAATCATCATATGCCACCCCAACAGGCATACCTAAACAACCAGACATTCCTAATTTGCCACCTTCACTAGCTACCCAACCAAACACTACTCCTATGCAAATTGTTCCTACAGGAGAACTGTTCCTACCGATACCTCCCATGGATGAGCCATTTATCTAAACCTTGCTTCCCTCACCTCAGGAAATCAATCTACTAGTCAACCAGCATAAAAAACCTACAAGTCTATCTCTTGCATCCACTACACGTGAAGCAAAGCTAGTACATAAACCTTTTTCCACATTAGTGCAAAAATTGAAATTTGCCCTAGACCTAGATATCGATCAAGCTACCTTCTAGAAATAGTTAGGCCTCCCTTACATCAACAAACTTCAACCTTCTAGCACACATTTAACCAACCAATCTATCATCTTTCCACCACCTCTCAAACCAATCAAAACATATATCAACCCCTTGTGTGCCCCACCAACTGAGGTAATCATGCCTCAAGCAAGAAAAACACCATACAAACCTATTAAAAACCTTGGTACCTTCCCCATATAGAGTTTGGCCCACCCATATATTAAAGTGGGGTTGACCCCATTTAAAACTCCACCCAAACCTCGGCCCTAACCACCCAAAAGAGTAAAACTATCAAGTAACCACATGTTTTTTCCTTCTTCCACCCTACCCTCGATCTTGGGTCCTCATCTATCAACTCTATCTAAAAGGCAAATCCCTTTTAACATACATCATCCACTACCACTTGTTACGCTAACCTAATTACTATATGATACACCAATTTTATCCAAACTACTGATGGCCAAACTATCAAACTCAAACCCTCCAACCCTTAACATGCCTAAACCAAAACCATTACCTAGAAACATCACCTCACCTAAGCTTTCTCTTACCAAACCCATTCCCATGAAAACACCCCAGTTATCAACCAAGAGGACAAACCCTAGACCTTTCCCATCTCTCCTTGAATCTTATTCAACCATTTTTCAAAGGTTGTCACAATCTTCATACCTCACCCTACCTCCTATCAAACCCTTCGACCCTCTTGGTTTGAAATTGGCTTGGTACAATGACCAACAAATCTATTCTTATCATAGGAAACTTGGACATGATACTAAGAACTACAAATTTCTCTAGACCATTATCCACTAGCTCTATGATAAGGATGATATCTTACTAGAAGAGCTTCCTTTGACTCCTTTATCAACACACCCATTGGTTATTTGCCACTTAGATCCTTCACTCTCACCTCAAAATGATGAGGAAATTACCCAACTTCCTACCACATCATTCCCCTCTATCCATATGATCAATGTAATCACATGATCACAACAAAGGGATAAGGGGAAAGCCAAGGCATCCATTCCATGGACATACCCACCTACTCATCCTAAACCAAACCCAGTCCAACCCTCTACATCCTTGACTCCACCCAAAGTAACCATCTTAGGCACCTCTTAGGGTAATCCTTTTGAATCCATCAAGAGGGTCATTCTTAAGTAACTTCACCAAACCCTAGCTAAGATGAGCCTTTATGAGCTCATTCCCACCTCACTTCACCATCGCTAGGCCATGATAGAGGTTATGTAGGCCATTAAGATCTGACCAGGAGACTCCCAACCTATAGAGGCCTTCATCAATGCTCTCCAACTCTCCACCCTTGTCACCTTTAAGGACTCAGAGATAACTTCTATCAACTTTGAAGACCTAGATCCACCTCTCTTTATAACTGCCTATATCAACCAAACCTACGTCAAACAGGTTGTGATCAATGGGGGATCCAATATCAATATCATCTCTTCCCATGCCTATAACCAACTCAAGCTACTAGATAATGTCATGTCTAAAAAATATATGTCTTTAGATCCTTTAATGACACTATGAACACTACTTTGGGCACCATTGTCATTCACAATTATTTAGGTCCTTACACACTCAAACTTTTCTAGTGGTCAAAGGTGAATCTAATATAATGTTTTACTAGGGAGACCTTAGATCTATGCCATGGATTGTGTACCTTATACCCTCTATCATTGTGTCAAGTTTGAACATGAAGCTTAGGTGGTTACCATACACACTGACCCTAGACCTTTTACAACATGCAACATGAATTATCGACCTAACGATGTTCTCCTACCTCCATCCAAAGCACCATAAAAGTTTCCACCCAGAGAAGCCAAAGCCATTATTTCCCCTCCTATAAAAGCATCTACCAATTCATCTATTTCTATAGACTAAATACCTAACATGGATCCCTTAGAGTCTACCTTTCAATGCCTTACCCTTGGATAATACTGTCTCCTCACCTTGGATGCCCTCCTTACTCCCTAAGAATATGGGAAACTCAACCACCAAGCGGGTTATGACCCCAACATAGGATCCATTGTTCTTTTAGGACCTCTTAGTTGTCAAACCCACTTCATTTATGGGGGAATTGACAATCCACTTAATATTTCCAATTCCCACCCTTCACCTCAACCATTTACCTCTAACTTCTCTTACTTGGACAAACCCAAATTTGCCAAACTATATCTTCACAGGTGTGCCTAGAAGGGATTTGGTTTTCGATGGTACGAGTATGGCCAACACACATTGACTTTGATCAAGACCCACAAGCCTCATGACAAACACAGCCTCAGCTTAATCTTACCCAACAAGAATAAGGCCAAACAACCTACCCCAACCATTGTCGAAGAAGAAACCCCTTCCTCACCAACATCCGCTCCACTTATGAGTGAAGATGAGGACATCATCCCACCCAACTTTTTTTTTGTCAACATGATTACCCTTGGCCCCCTAGATTATCAATAGGAGGGGGCATCCATATCCATCCCTTTGACCCATCCTAAACTCATGGGAGAAGACTCTCCTACCATTAACACTATTTAGTGTCAAGATGATGATGTTATTCTCACCTACCTTGGTGTACCAAATTTCTCCATCCACAAATATTTACCTTTAGAAGCCTCAACCATGTTGAATTAATATACCATAGACATCAACATCGACACTCTAAAAAACCCCCACATCATCAAACTTGGCCAAAATCTCACTCCTGAAGAACTACAAGACTAATTGACCTTCCTCCATGAGCATAACATCACATTCACTTAGTTTTATGTTGATATGCATGGTATTAACCTGGTCATTTCCACCCACAACATCATCACCAATCATGATGCCAAACTTGTCAGATAGAAACTTCATTGAATGCATCCTTGCATAGCCCTCTTTATCAAAGAAGAGCTTCAATTCCTCCCTTCGATTAACTTCATTCAACCCATAGATTATCCCCAATGTGTTTCAAACATCGTACTTGTCACTAAAGCCATAGGGGGACTACATATCTATGTGGAATTTTATGACCTTAACCTCACCTACTCAAAGGATGAATTTCCTCTACCTAGCATTGACCAACTTATCGATCTTATAGCAGGCCATGAGATGTTAACACTCATAGATAGATTTTTAGGTTATAATCAAATCTTGATTACCCCTAAAGATCAGCACAAACCTACCTTCATTACCCCATGGGGGAATTTTTGTTATAGGGTCATACCTTTTGGCCTTAAGATGCTATCACAACTTACCAATGGCCCATCACATATATTTTTCATGACCTTATTGATACAATCATCAAAGACTATGTGGATGACCTTTTTGGGAAGTCCAAGATTCACAAATACCATTTAGTCATCCTTAAGATTATATTTGAGTGACTTATCTATTATCACATCTACTTTAATCCCAAGAAATGCATTTTTGGGGTCTTGTCAGGAAAACTTCTTGGCTTCATCATTTCCCTTCAAAGAATCAAAGTTGATCCAGCCAAAATTAAAGCCATCCTCGAGATGCTACCTCCGACCAATCTTAAACAACTCTGTAGCTTATAGGGGAATCTTTAATCTATTTGTCACTTCATCTCCCAGCTTTCAGATCGGTGTCAGCCCTTCCACTACCTCTTGAAAAAATATGTCTCTTTCAAGTGGAACATTGATTGTCAAAATCCCTTTGATGCACTCAAAGAGTACCTACTATCCCCACCTATCCTTACACCTCCTAAGGATGACCAACCCTTCCACCTCTATACATCTTCTATGGACCACTCCTTAGGGGAAATTCTTGCCCATCGAGATGAATAACACAAAGAGAAAGCCATCTATTACATTAGTCAGACACTGGTTAACTACGAGACTTGATACACACATACCAAAAAACTATGTCTATCCCTAGTCTTCATGGCCACTAAACTTCACCACTACCTCCTTAACCACAAGACTTTTATCATCACCAATATTTACCCCATCAAATACATGTGCTCTAAACCATACCAAAACCAATGTATAGTTAAGTGGATCATGCTTAGCTGAATTTGACCTCGAGTTTCTTCAACAAAAATTGATCAAGGGGTAGGTTATCACCAACCAATTAGCTGAGGCACCCCTAAAGGACAACCAACCTCTATCTCTTGCATTTCCAGATGAGTCCATCATAAACTTATCTCAAGCAAATTTTACCATTCAGGTAACCATGTTTTTGGATGGTTCCAAATGTCAGCATGATGGAGGAGCCAATATCATCCTTATCCCCTTTATCGGTGAACCACTTCCTTTATCTTTTAAACATGACTTTGAATGCACCAAGAACATTGTTGAATATAAAGCCCTAGTAATAGGTCTCAAAACTGCTTTAGCCTTAGGAGTCAGAACAATCAATATCTTTGGTGACTCCCAGCTTGTGGTCAATCAAGTTACTAAAATTTACCAATGTAATAATGAGGTTTTACAGTTGTATAAGTAACTAATTATAGAACTCCTAACCTCATTCAAATGTTACCATATTAAAACCACCCCATAATCTACCAACAAATTTTTTGATACCATGGCTTTGCTTGCCTCTAAGATCCCATCAACACCATCAGACTCCAAACTATCAGTCATTGTCCATCACCTAACCAAGCCCTCCTACACCAGGATAAACACTCAAACCATCTTTAGTGTGGAGGATATCCTACCCAACCTCTGGTACCAATAAACCTTTGACTACCTTCACCTTGGTATAATTCCCTCTAGCCTTTCTAGGAATGCCTATCGAGCATTTATTCAAAGCACCTCCTATTATACCATTATGGGAGGAATCCTATATAAATGAGGCTTAGATGGCCTCCTTTTCCATTGCCTTTGTCATCTATAAGCCTCTCATGCCATCAAAGAAATACATGATGGTATTTGTGGGGGTCATTTTAGTGGCCTTGTTGTGACCAAGTGCATCCTCTGCCTAGGCTATTACTGGCCCACCCTCAACCAAGACTGCTATGATTACGTAAAAAGGTGTGTCAAGTGTCAATGACATGTTAATTTACATTATGTACCTAGTAGTAGCCTTCGCATATCCATAGATTTTTGGCCTTTCTCATAATGAGGTATAGACCTCATTGGCAAAATCAACCCCAACTCTCCACAATGACATCATTCTATCATTACCACAACTAAATATTTTACCAAATGGGTGGAAGTTATTCCCCTTATCTTGATGAAAGCTAAAAATATTATCGAATTCATCACCCATTATATCATCTATCATTTTGGTGTTCCCTATAAGATTATCATCAATAATGGTAAATCTTTCAAAAATAAACAAGTTTAGGGCCTTTGTGATGTATTTGGTATTAAACTCAACTTTCATCACCTTGTTACCCATAATAAAATGGATAAGCTGAAGCCTCTACTAAAACTATTGACAACAAGCTTACTAAAATGGTCAATGCCTTAGCATGAGATTGGCACTTACACATCCCCTTTGCCCTATAGGCATATTGTACTAGCATCTGAACCCCCACTGGTGCTACACCCTTTTTTCTCATCTTTGGAGCTAAGGCCATCTTGCCTCTTGAAATCCAAATACCTTATCTTTGCATATCCTTACACGACCTCATTTCAAAGGATGGTTATCTTCAAGGATGTTTAGCCCAACTTGAGCTACTCAATGAGCGTCACTTAGCCACCCTTTCCCATCTTTGTGTCTATCAAGAATGAATCAAATGAGCCTCTAATAAACACTTAAAGTCTGTGAATTCAACACTGGAGATCTTGTTCTCAAGGAAAACCAACATGTCACTAATATAGAGAAAAGCAAAAGGGGTAAATTTTACTTCAATTGGCTTGGACCCTACATCATAACCCATAAGTACGGATCAGGAGCTTATCATTTATCCTCTCTCGAAGGCAAACCAGAACTTGAGCCTCTTAATGCTTTGCATTTGCATCCCTTTTATTATTACATAGGGATCACAATCATCATTTGTTTAACTTGAGCTCTTCCTTTGCAACCACATTCATTTCCCTTTCTTAGGGATAATTGACTAAAACTGAATCATGTGATTATCCATCACAACTATATCCTAACATTGAACTATGGATGCCATGGCTCTATCCATGGCATGATTTTCATAGTACTTCCCATCTCTTTGAGATTGGTTCCTATAGTCATTGTTACCTATACCACTTCTTCACCTACTGGCACCCCATTTCAGCTTAGTTTTACCTTCATAAAGCTAGTCTATTGAGCATGTATGAAATAAGTCTATGTCAAGCAAACTCAAATAAAAGCAAAATTCATATCAAAAAGTAAAAACAAACTATGGGCCATCTTTGGCATCTAAAAACTGCTCTCTTGAAGGACAACTATTGAAAACTCATTCTAAAATTTCAAAATGTAAGGTGGATTGCTCCCTTGAAGGATAATTATCAAAATCATTTGAGCTAACCATATAAATCCAGACCACTCCCTTGAAGGATGGCTAGATAAAACATTAGTCAAAGCTAGCAATTTTTTGGAAGCTTTTTGTATTGATCAGCTTCCTCGACCCACAACTAAAAGTCAAAAGTAATTTGAAAATACAACAATTTTGGTTTGAAGCCGCAATCAACTCTCCTACACAACAATAAAATTGGGAAAACTATAATTGGCTCTCTTTAGTAGACTTCTCATATTGATCAGTCTACACTTTATATATGGACATAGAATTGTTTATACCCCCTATTAAGACACCTATAGAAAAGGCATACTAATCTCGCTAATGGTTCTAGTTTCACCCATTCTCCCTCCACATATCATATGCACTAGACTATGAGCTCACTTGACACAATGTTATCATGATCCCTATCTATCAACCTAGGCATGTAAATGTAAAACATTTGAAAGGCTTAGGTTCATTCAACCAATCTAATTTTGGGTTTCCTGTTAGTTTTTACCAATGACAAGGTGTTGTGTTCTTTTTCATATATTTTATTAGTCTATGTAAGCCTATAAACACAAACAACAAACATCATACCAAAATCATGAACGTCATGAACTATGTCAAACAAGAAACATCATCTATCCACTAATGACCCAAGCACAATGTAAACATGGAATAGCCAACCACAAGCATTCAACTATCCATCACATCGTGTAAGCTTCTAAACATGTTATGGCACCATAAACTAAATCAATAAGCAAAACATCATAGCATACACCATTCACCAATCAATACACATAACCATAAAATGAGAGCCATAACATGTATCCATCCATAACATACCCTATCTAACCATGGACATAATTAAAACATCATAATTCAACTTTCTAAAACATCACATGCCTAAACTATTAAGTCACCATAAATCATGAACATCCATAACCATTAATCACAAACATGAACATCACATAAAACATCAAATGGCATATACCATATACATCGAATGGTCAAAGATAATACATGTGACAATGTCAACTCTCTCTCAAAAAATACATATCACTACATTGGCAAATAGTTTGGAATAAAAAATCATATATATATAACATTAATATCATATCAAGCCCTTGAAAAACTTTGATCACCTACACCACTACCACTGGTGCCATCTATAATTGTACCTAATGGTGGTCCCCTTAGGACCCCTATCTGAGCAACAATAGTATCCCACTGCCCAAGGGTATCTAGCATGGCACCATCCCCTAAACTAGCTTTGAGCTTTATAAATCTCATGGCATGGGGTAACCAATCTAGCACCATTGCCTCATAGTATCTGAGCTCCTGTATAGTGGCTAGATACCATGCTTATGGCACTGAATATGGTGCCCCTCACGCTATTGTACCTACCATACCCATATCAATCTACCCCTATAATGTGCCTAGCTGGCCTTGTAGACTAGTTATCTACCCTACACAATGATAACATGGGCCCATTCTTGGTCCCTCTCAGCTATCACAGCCCCCACCTATCCCTAAAGTGTCACAATATAGCCCTGTAGTGTGGCCACCTATCCCTATAAACTAGTTATCTAAGCCTGGGCTACTGCTAGAGTTACTACTGCCTATGAGTCACCCTGCCCCTATCCTACCCCTAGATCTACATCTATGGGTTGTTGACCTCCATCACCCCTTCTAAAATCAAGTGTAGTGTACTAGTACCAAGCCACATAGCCATCAGTAATATGAGCATCATCAATCTAAGCACCCATTGGTAGCTCCTTAAAAGCATGTACAATATCCATCGATTGAGGGTCAAAAAGCAAAAACTTGGCCTTCTCTCTCCTATATCTAGGGGTGTCAATTGGAATCCCCTATACCAGACCAAACTATCTCTAAACCTATTCAAACAGGATCATCTTTATCTCCATCTCTCTCCTACCATATACCCATCTCCAACTCTAGAGTCCTATGGTGTGATACTTGTACCTTATCCATTATGGCTACCCAACATATGATCACCACATAACTTATCCTAACACCAAACCCTCCAGTCTATCATGGAACCACTCAATATCTCTAGCCCCACCACCTGTTCCTATGTAATCAGCCACTCTCCTCTAACACATGAAGCCAGCAACATAGTCAGTTGGTGCATGTGTATCATATGCCATCCCCAAGGGTCTTAATACCCAAATGTGCTCAAAATCCCAATAGTGCAAAACAAGACCTACACTCAATCCATAACATTGATGCACTCTGAAACCCCACAACTCCCTGTAAATCTGCATAAGTAACACCTATGCCCAAATAAACATGGTCCCTCATAGAAGCATCTCTAATAGAACTCTAAGTAGAAAATAAGGGAAACAACCACCAACTGAATCTGATAGCACAAATCTCATCAGCACCATCATTATCATGGTAATTAAACACCTATCTCCAAGTGCCCTCTGATACAAAGGGCCATAGCCAAACCCACCAGCATAGAACTATGTATCTATCCAATCATCACCATAAATAAGCTCCATTTAAAAATCCCTCTCCTCACTCTCTTTATGATATATTATATCTCCTCTGATAGGTAATCAGGTAATCCTAGCAACATCCTCTAACATAATAGTGATCTCTCCTATCGACAGCTAGAAGGTGTTTGTCACAAGATCCCATCTCTCGATGAGTGTGATAAGCATGGGATACATGCTAGTAATAGTGCTTTATGACCAATCCAATAGCCTCCATGTGCCACCACTCATCATCTATCATTATATCTTGTACCTCATCAAATAGCCTTGGGACTCAGTCCCTCAATTGAATTTGGTCTCATGCCTGCAAAGCAACCATGTGGGTAAGCACACTTGGTTTTCCTAATCAAGCTTAGTGTAAAACCAACATCCAACCCTTTCTAACAACTAGATTGTTCTAACAAAATGTATCCTACCAACATGACTAACTCACTCTATCCTATCAAAAAAGCATACCACCTATACTAAACCTACACTAACACTTTTTTTCCCATTTTTCCATTTTCCCATCCTTTGGCAAAATTTTAAAAACACAAACAAATAAAACCTCTTTGTGAGGGTATTCTACTCTAGACCCTCAACCATTGACGATTGTTCCAACCATTGATGGTCCACCAGAAGGGTATGATCCCTCGACTCAATCATCAATGGTCACTTGACCGTCGATGGTCAAGTCTTGACCACCGACAGTCACTAAAGGTGACTACCAAAGGTGAACACCCAACCCTTAAGAACCCCCAAAACCCTAGAAAAACATAGAGGCTATTGTATACATAGATGATAATCTCCTAATCTCCCCTCTAATCCTAGCTACCATTCATTTAACAATAATAAGTAGTATTTTAACCAGTTAGCTAAAAACCTACAATCTAGGGTTTTGACAAACATTTCCCTCCAAAAACAAATAATCATCTGATTATTACCTAAGTACACCAATTTATTTATCTTTAAACAAATATTCAACCAAGTTAAATAATAACACCTACCTCATTTCATGAGCAATGTCATGGTTGAAGCTCAAGTCCCTCTACTTGACTATGTCCTCCTGCACTATCCATCTTAATCAAACATAACTCTAACTCACTTTCCACCTCATGATTACAATAGCCACATTTTGGTCCAAACACACTACTGTCATGAATGGAAAACTTGTCAAGAACGAAATGCATAGAGTCAAAGAGGGTAAAATGAAAATGACTTTTCATTTTTACTTTTTAACCTATCTGGATTTTTAGGGTTTCCCCTTTAACCATCGATGGTCAGGGTGATCGTCGATGGTTGACCATTTTGACCCATGACTGTCAAAGGTTAGGGGTCCCTCATTTTTTTCTTTGTCTCTTTTTTCCTTCTACTCTCTTGTAGCACAACAAAACCACCTAAATTGAGCCCTTTCCAAAGGATAACAACATGACACCCTTACCTTATAACAAATAACTCATCTTTAGTAACTATGTTTGACCACATCCACCTTGATGATGGGCCATTAACATCAAGAACTTGTGTTGCACACTTAGTTATATTCTATGCACATTCTCAATGATCTAGTCACCTATCAAACTCAACACTACCATTTAAGCAATAACTACATTCAACCTGAAGTGCTTGTGGGATATTATATCCCCTACACTATGTAGGTAGCATCTACTTGCCTAGTGCATGTAGAGTCAGCTCAGTTGTATCCTAACCCACCCATTTTCCCATGTCCACCTCGATGATGACCTTATTATCTAAACTATGTGCATGTATTGCATTGATTTTTGCCTAGGTCATTTTGACCACACCAACCAACCTTGCCAGGTTACTTATTTGCACCACCTAGTGCAATAATCAGATCATTTGTGCTTTCATGAGAGCACTTCCTACCTTGAATACCCATAGCACATTGACCCATTTGGTGTTTTTATGGGAGCACTTCCCACTTTGGATGCCCACTAAAAATGCTAAATTTGCCTTAGAGACTAACAAGTGTATCCAGCTACCATGCCTATAGCAGTCACATGATACATTGGTCACATATCTTCTTCATACCACACTTATTATTTATTAACATTGGCAACTTTAGTCTTTACATGATCTACCCTATCACACTTAGTCATTTTTTATTTTTTGCAGGTTTCGCATCTCACCCTACCACCTACCACTTATCAAACCTCAATCTAATTTGATTTGACCTCATCACATATCAATTTGAGGGGGAATTACCTCCTCTTAACTCAAGGAAAACTTGACTTTACCCAACTTCCATTTTTGTTTTACTGCTCATTCACAAGAGCAACACAACAAAAAGGGGTAAAATGTAGACACCAGAATTCCACCCGTATATTCCCAAGTGCCACGACCCCTAACAAGACTTTTAGACCCTTTTTTCCTTATCTAGGCCTATCTTCAATAGTTTTAAGCTTAACATGGCCTTTTAGGCTATTTTGGTACTTAGCCTCGATCGTCGACAGTCAGCCCAACCATCAACGGTTAGGTTCAACTGCCTGATCTTCCCACATGCAACCTACATGCAAAGCACCACCTTACTTTTCTAAATATGGTAGTCTAAATCTAGTTATGAGCCCTTTACATGGATGACGTATATTTATAATCCTTTTTCAAGTCTAGTATGGATAGCCACTTCCACCTCTTGCTTATGCCTATAAGAGAGAGAGGCTTGGGAGGTCAAACCATCTGCAATTATTATCAGGAGCTCAAGTACTCAAAGTTTTCTCTTGCAGGTAATTTAGTCTTATCCAACACTATTAGGCACTATTTTTGAGAGACAACTTGTTATTGCCTCTCAACCAAGTCTCCAAGCACTGTTACTCTATTGAAATTAGGCCAGATTCCACCCACAGATCAACAATGCCTATCACTCACCTAGTCCACTCCAAGTAAGACAAGTACTTGTTTAATGCCATCCACATACTTTATTTCCCTTTTGTAATAAATTTAGACATTACCCAACTCCTAAAATTTGTTTTAGAATCCTTGACAACCAGCTGTTGATAAAGTTCAAAATTAGACACAATCAATCATTGATGGTCAGCCCAACCATCGACAGTCAGGTCTAACCACTGACAGTCAACCCAATCATCAATGGTCACTTATGCTGATAAAATCCATCAAGCTTATTCCACCTCCTTGGCCTAATCCAATTCACTTTTCTATGTTTTTGACCACTCATAAGCCTTTTTCTAGATTCCTTGAATCACACCTTGACCCACTAGCACTAGTATTAATCAATTTATCACTAATTAGACCATTTCTAGCATATCTATTTTTCAAGTAATTCTTGTTATCAGTTTCAACACTTTTTTATCATTAATGCAAGTACTTTATTTCTATTTTATTAACTTAATTATTTAAAAATGGTGGACTGATAGCCCCTAAGGAAGCTCTCACTTTTGAGATCTAACTAAAGCTAGGCAATCCACCTAGCTAATTGTCTAACAAAAAAAATTGTTTTAGTGATTTCTTACATGTGGGTCATCCTCCCCAGCTAAAGAAGAGTTGTTTATAATCTTTTAATTCAGTGCCCATATAAACAAGTAGGTATTCCTACCACAACCTATATTTCTATTTTTATTGCCTTCTTCTGAATAATAGCAAAATTTGAATGAAACACTTAGATATAGCTTCCACTCTTTCAAAATCTATGGAGATCCCATCTTTAGTTATGACATGGCCTAAAAATTTTCCTTCAATAACATAAAAGATACTTTTCTTGGGGTTGAGGGAGATTCCATACCTTCTGCATCTCTCAAACACTTGTAAATGCATAAAGTGATCTTCCTTGTTTCTAGAAAAAATGGTTAGATCATCCATATATATAATGATACACTTACCAATCAGACCTTGGAAGGCATGGTCCATGGTCCTTTTAAAAGTAGCTCCTACATTATTAATCCAAAAGGCATTCTTTTGTAGGTAAAGGTCCCCATTTATTTATGAAAGTTGTCTTCATTCTATCTTCTTTGTCAACCAACACCTGGTTGTATTCTAAAAAACCATTAAGAAAAGACATCATGGTTGATCATGAAATAATTTGTATTACCTAGTCAAGAGAGGGAAGATGATAATTATCCTTTTTAGATGCTTTATCCAAATTTCTAAAGTCAATGCATAGCCTAATTTCACCATTCTTCTTTCTGACTGGCATTAAATTGGCGACCCAGGTAGAATGCCTAATGAGAAACATAATTCTAGCGTCTAGCAATCTCTTAACTTCTTTAAAGATCATGGGTTCTAAGATAGGGTTCACAGGCCTTTGTTTCTACCTGAAGGGTTTACAACTTTATTTAAGAGGTATAGTATTGGTGATGACTCTTGGATCAAAGATTGTTAAGTCATCATAAGACCAAGTTATCACATCTTTGTACTCCGTTAGCAACTCTTTGGCATTCTTGTTTTTAGCAATGGTGCAAGCTTTTTCAACATTAACTAGCTGGCGTTGATCCTGGGGACCAAGATCAATTGCATTATAATCATTCCCACTTACTTTCAAAATCTTAGAAACCTCAGCTAGCTTGTCTTGACCAAATAGCCTCTTTAAGGCAATCATGCCTTTGGGAATCTTATTGTCATTTAATTAAATGACTTTGCCATTAATTTTGTCTTTCTTAAGTATTTTTTCATCAATTTCATCAATGATCTGAGCATTAAATGCTCCCAAACTAGTCATGAAATTCAATATTTGTTGATCATCACTAAAGACCTAAAAATGATTCATATTATCTAGGACCAAAGGACAAGGTATCGGCTCAATACTGAAGTTGGGAGAGTATTGGTTAGGCATGAGGTTGGTTGCAATAGATGCCAACTCATCCACAGCTTTGTTCTCCTCTCTAGGGATGGGGATAATGTTAAAGGCATCAAAAGACTTAATTAGATCCCATATCCTAAACTTATACCTCTTGAGGTATGAGAGTTTGTATTTATATTTATTCTTTACTTAGTTGACTACAAGTTCTGAATCACCATAGACTAGTAATTCTTTGACTTTGTTTTTGATAGCAAATTGCAACCCTAGGATGAGGGCCTCATATTCAATAAGGTTATTGATTCATGGAAACTAGAACCTATGGGATACATGATATTTCTTACCAGCAGGATTAGTTAGGACAATACTAACCCCAGACCCATCCTTACACCTAGCACCATCAAAATGTAGCTTTCGTAGCCTAGGCATAACATGAGTACTCTTAGGATCATATACCTTGGTAGTCTCTAGGGTGAAAACCCCTAAGTATTAGTCAATTATGTTGACCCTCGCATTCATATCATTGTACTCAGTGATCATGTGCTTCATCCTTGGCTCTCTTTTAACCCTAATCTAGTTTGTAACTCCTTTCCAAGGTAGCCATAAATGTGAACAATCTATGGACATGTATCCATTTAGAGATTTGGTCCATTCCCTACTTAACAAGATCCCATAAACATTAGGAATGTCAAAAACTTGGATATCAATAAACTATCATACTCTAGGCTCAGAGGCCAATTGCATATAAACATTTAATAATTCTCCAATCACATTGACTCTAGATTTGTCTAATTGAGTAACAACTCTATCAAACTTAATAGGTGTCAAGTCAAGTTATTTGCAAATAGTTATTGGCATGATATTGGTAAATGCACAAAAATCCAATAAATAATTGTGCAAATTCTTACTGAACATCCTAACTATGAGTAGGAAAGGAGGAGATTTTGTCTTAGCTTTATGCAAAACCTCATTAGCATTGTCTATTTTGGTTGGATTATCGGATTTCTTTAATAATGATTCTAGTAATAGGTCCCTTTGTTCTATGATCTACGTCAATTCATATAATGTGATGTTGGATTTTATCTTCTTCATACCTTAAACAATATTATAATGAGCCTTATTTTAATAACTAGGAACATCAACATTATGCTTAGAGGTACTCCCTTTGGGTGATTTTGGATCATTTCTTGAAGAAGTGTCTAGAAGAGTTCCAAGGTTATTTGGAGGTGTTGAGGTAGTCAAGGGCTACCTCTACTCTCTATTCCTCAAAGGATAAGTCTTCTTCAAGAATTTTTAGAAGGCCTAGATTTCCTTAGGGATATCATCAGGCTCATTGTCCTCTTGAAAAGGGAAATCAAAAGTCTCCACCATGAAGCTTTGATCAATAGGCTTGGATCCTAAAGTACCTGCACCACTATCTTTGTTAGGGACTACTTAAAATGTGTCTAACTATTTTTATAAATCTTAAAAATCCTTACAAAACTTAATGCAATCAATCTCGCCATGCTTGGTCGTATAATGCACCCTACAATAATAAAGCAAAGCAATATCAATAAGATTAATGTCCATAGTCCTCTTTTTAGAAGATGGTTAATTGTTCTTATTATTGTACAAACTATCATTCTGAAACCTATTAGTAAGCCTATTAAACCTTTGGAATGAGAAGTTTCTATCAGAGTTCTCTCTAGTATTGCCAACTTGTTTTTGCATTTGAAGGAAATCAATGCTTAACTTTTGGACCATTTTTAGAATAGAATCATTCTCATTCTTGGGAGTTTTAGAATTGTGCACCTATTATTTTTAGCATTATTAGATGGTACCATAGCTCTTTTATCATTTGTATTGAATCCATTAGCAATAGGATGACTCAAGAATCCTAAATTCTGATTGGGAGCAACATTACTCAGCTGTAATTGATTCAGATTTGGGAGTTGATTCAAGGCTGGAACATTCTAATTGTTGTTGGGGAAGATGTTTAGAATGGTAAAATGTGGATTGGTATTTAGGACATAGTAGACCATTTTTCCTTCCAAATGCATTTGATCATTGATGATCACTGCTTCATAATAATCCCTAGCTAATGAAATTATAGTTGGAAGAGATCTTTTCAAAAATATAGAAGTCACTGGATCTACTGCATCCTTGTAGATTTCCAAAGATTAAAAACCATCAGGTTTATAAGGGTCTATGATCCTCCTATACATTTATAGAACTTGGCATTAAAGGACTTTATGCGCTCACTTTCATCCCTCCTAATGGTGGTGAACTAGTGATATAGGACACATGGACTAACAATTTTGCCAAACTAGTCTATGAAAACTTTAGTGAAACCATGAAAAATATTAGTATAATTGTCAAAGAAACTGAGAAACCATTCATATGCAACATCTTTAAAAGTAAAGGGGAACAGTCTACATGCTACATCTTCATGTATGACATTTAGCAACCTTAAAGCAGCTTTGAAAGATTTAATGTGATCTTCAATAGTTACAATACCAATTGGACTAAATGTTGGAAAGTATTTTTTAGTATTATGTGGGAGATCATTTACCACACCTGGGACGTTGATTGAAGAATCTTCCAACCAAGCCATACCTAGATGAAGGTTGAAGGCAGGGATACCTTGAAGCGGTGAGGATGGAAAATATTTGGAATGTCTACTTCTACCTTTACCTTGTTTGGTTCTTCTATGGACTTCAATCTCAAGAAAAGGTTATCTTGTCTTTGAATGGGATCTTATTTGGATCCTTGGCAATTCCATCTTGAAGATTGAAGATCCTATTTGAAATACAATATGTCAGGTTAATATTTATAAAGAACAAGGATTAAACCTACAAATTAAGCTAATTTTGTAAAGATTTGTATAAAGAACAGTAAAGGATGTAAACCTTTGACTAAGATAGCTCAAAGATGTGTCCAATTATGCAAATATGGTCTATCTTTATAATTCTAAGCTCAAATAAACCCAGATCTATGAAAAATATACCAATCTTTGATCAAAACAAGTTATTCTAACCTCAACTACCATGGATTATTAAATCTTAAGCCATATTTACCAAAATTAAGCTTCAAACTTCAAAGAACTATGATCTTTGTCTAAAGGAAGCACAAAGATATGTCAAAGACCATAAAGATCAATGATATTTACACTTCTAAGCAAATAATTACGCAAAAGTGTAAATATAACACCAATCTTAGATCAAAACACCAAGATTAACAAAGATTCAACTAATTAACAAATAGGCCCTCCTTATAGTGCTAGCGAGGGCTTGTTGATGCCTCTAAATGTAACACAAGTGTCCTTAGTGTTCAAATAACACTTTTCATTTTAGAATTCTAGGAATTTAGAGCATGAGTAGTAGGTTTTGGTAACTTATGTTACTTGTGGTGAAATAGCAACAGAACAATGTTTAACTATCTCACGAAATTTATATTAATTGATGGTTGGGAGCTACCATGGACCAAATCTTTGCAAAGTGTAACTATCTATGTTAATAATAGTGAATTATGATGAAATCTTAAACTACAAACTAATCTAAATGGACATTTACAATGAAATATAAACTAAAGTGATATGGTTAAAAAAGAAGCAAAAGAGAAGGATAAGGATGAAAGAGAATAAGTGATTATTGATCTTAGCCTCAAACATTATGACAAAGTTTCAATTATAACTGAGTATACATTTAACCAGTATACAGTGCAAAATAGCATAAGCTTAGATCTCACTACAGAATAGGCAAACCTCCAAGGATGATATAAAGAATTACAAGTAAGAACTAAATTTACTTTAAAGATTTACTACCCCACTCAAATAGCATTTGTACATTTTAATGCAGAGCAAATAAAATAAAGTAAATTCAAGATCATTCAATTAATCTAGCACAAACACAAATTAGCAACCCTGTAATTAAAGATGTAACTTAGAATATATAGAAACTATTCAAGTTTAAGACTTAAGACTAGCAACTGAGAGAAAGGCCATATAATAATTAACACAAACAAACTTGGACAATCCTTTCAGAATTCCTTGATTGTATTAACTACTACAAGTATACCAATTTTGCTCAAAATTCTCTCCCTTTACAAGACGGTAGTACTACCTTTTATAGGAGGATAAGGTAGTATACCGGTTAGTTACAGGATACAATGCACAAGAAGTAAGGACAACTATATTTTTTCTATAAAGTTATAGAATACACTTACATTTCTAAACTAAACTGACATGGAGGTAAATATGCTAATAGACTTTGCAAAATACTTATTATTGTATTCCAAATGGTCTCTAGATTAATTTTTTTGGTCTCAAATTGCAATTAGACTCTTTTTTATCTTAATTGTGATCATTTCGAGCTCAAATTAGGGCTTTTATGCAAGTTTGGGGGGTCTCTTGAAGCTTTAATGGTGATGACTTACTTGGACTTTAGCTTATACATGCCTTTTTGAGCATCCAAGAGCTCTATTTTTGTTGCTTTGTGCTTGTGTGGTGCTTATTTGGCATCTATCTATCAGTTTTCATGGCATTTTTTATAAAATCCTTCAAAGCACTAGCCATTTTTATTTTAAAATTGCCTATTACTTCACATGATTCAATCAAGATCCAAAGATCAACATGGGTTGTTGATCATGATCGGGGCCCTCATATGTCATTGGTCATATTTGCATTAAGCCTTATGATTGTGCCACTTGGTATCCCCATAGGCTTTCTGAGCTTTGTATCCTACACTAGTCACATATTGAGCACACGTCTACAACGTGTCAAGCCCATAGGCTCTCATAGAACCATTGAATAGTCATCAATGATTTCATGCCATTGGATCATCTGGGCCTAATGAAGCATGAACCATTGATCTTATGAGATGCAAGGACTTTAATTAATGCATAGATTATACAAAGGACTTCGGATAAAATATTTTAATCTAAGTTTATTTTATATCCATAAATACGCTATATACTAAGATTAAGATATTTTATGCTAAGTTTTAAAGCATAATATCAAATGACCCCTTGAATAACATAAATCATGCCTCATTTATCTAAGTAAAATGTTCAAAGAGCTTGAATTTGATGGCCTCACAGACGTTAATGACGGCCTCACAAATGTCAAATGACGTTCATGAGAACGTCAAATTTAAGCTCATGAAGTTCTTTAGGTTCAGTGGGCTTAAAGTTGATGGTCATGTGGACATCAATGATGGCCTCATGAATGTCAAATGATGGTCACACGGTCATTGATTTTAAGCTCATCAAGTTCCTATATTCCATGGATCTTATATTCAATTCGCTCCATCTGATCAAGAGCTATGATGAAGCAAGAGCCATTTGATCAAGATCTAAGTGAGTGCATGCCATTGGTTCATTCAGTCCTGATGACTGCAAGAGTACCATATGATGGATTTACAAGGCTTCTTGGGCCTTTTGACTTTTCAATGTTGTCTTCACTCCATTGGATATAGATTTGTGAGTGAACATGAATCATTGATCATGATCTGAGCACTTATACATGATTATTTCCTTTGATATGAGGGACCCTTTTTTATCAATATTCGAATACAAGAGCACCATGTAGCAACCCCACAGGGCTTCTTAGCCTTTTGAATTTTTGTCATTGCATTTGCTCCATTAGATCCTCGATCTCGATAAGGCATGAGTCATCGATCATGATCTATATTCTTACATGTTATTAGTTTAAAGGACCAAATGCTCAGGTTTGTCAAGTTTTCTTTGATTCTTCAGATTATCCCCTCGTGATGAATTACTGGCTATCGAATCTACAAAGAAGAAAGTTTTTTAAGTTAAGACCTAGGATGAAATAAGACTTAGGCTAAAACATTAATACTAACATCTCATTCATGTTGATAAACACAAATGGGACCTTAGCGTTTAAGGCTTTAAGCTTAATAGGTAATAAAGGGGACCATACTAGAAAATTAAAAGGATCCTACCAATCATGAATGCTAAACTTGGTTAGAAATATAAGGAACAAAGCGGCAAAATAAAGGGGACTAAGCCTTAGCATAAAATTAGGCTTGAGTCATAATTTGAAATATCCTCACCAAATGTAAATTTGAACCAAGGGTTTATGCTAGGGTTTTTTTAGGAGAGCTTTCAGAACATGAATTCAGATCTGAATTTTCACAAACCCAAGGCTAGTGAAAACTTGAATAGAGTTATTTTGCAAATTTTAAGCATGATCCATCAGTAAGAGCTCCATGAAACTTGTATATTTAAGACATGAAGACCAATTATTAGCAACATAAGCCAAGCTCAAAGCAAAACCATAAACCAACTTTATCAAAGTGGATGATCTTCAAATTCTAACAATGATCTAATCACATTGAGTTTTGTTGGGATAAATAACTGGAAGCACACAATTGATTACTAAGCAACTTAATATGCGGAAATTAACCAGAATACACAAGTAACTAGAATTCAAAAATAACACATGATATGAGAGACAATACACAACTTGTATTAAAATTCTTTCAGAAGGAAATACAACAAAGAAGGCTGCCACAGTTCTTCTTCCTTACACACCTCTAGGGCTCCCACACCTCTAGGGCATAAACAGTAAATCTTCCCTCAAAGCTCTCTCCCTTAGGTCCCAACACCCAACTCAAATACAGAGTTGGTGTTCACCTTACACCTGTGCTCCACGCACTCCACAAGTGTTCCACGCACTCCACAAGTACACACTGTACTCCAAGTAGATCCCACCTGATTCTGCTCCCTGTTGTGTTGTTGTCCTATCTGATCTTGCACACCTGCAAATCAATCTGGTTCTGCACACTTGTGAACCTTGACCTTGCACACACATACACCTGCAAATCAATGATCTTACTTACCCATGCATATCTCTTATCGCAGCGATGCTCACCTGATGACCAAGATCATACATACATGAAGAACCCTGCTGATTCTCCAATCTAGCACCCACACTTGGTACTGTGGCACTAGGAGGAACACACCATTGCTCTCTTCTCTTTGAAGAAGCTTATTTGCTCTCTTACTCTTTAGCACTAGTTTACAATACAACCAATGAGTCTCTTAAATAGATCTCATGCAAACAATAATTAGACACCTAATTACAATAATTAGATCCGCAGCTCTCAGTCTAAAATTAACTCTTGACATGCAAACACTTGGTTTGTTAGCTAACTACCTGTAACACACACAGCTCAAACCACACAGGTGACCGACGTCAGTTGCCTTCCTGTCTCCTCCCTGTCGACATCGGTTGGCCTGACCGACGTCGGTGATAGTAACACTCCGCAACCCTTCACAACCTCCTTCCCCGCTTGCATTAGTGAAGCTTTTAGCTCCACAACCTAACAATCTCCCATTTGGAGATAAACAGCTGCACTGTACCTGTACCTGTACCCCATCTAATATGTTTCCTGGCTTGTATCCCTCTTCAAGCTCAATCTTGAAGACAACCCACCACACAACCTGTGGTGTACCTCCTATCATCCAAGTACCCTGCCGCATCCGCATCTACAAATCCATGTAGTGAAGTCCTGACCCTGAATAGCATGAATCCCTGCTGCTGGTCCCTCTCAAATACCTGAGAACCCACTTCTCTGAATTGGCTCTTAACTCTCTGACAACTCCCACTGCTTGGGCAAACTCAGGCCTATACCAGACCTTATGTGATTTTAGACACTAAACTGTCCAGCCCTTGGTGTGCTCCGATTCTGCGTCCTGAACCTCACCAACACCTGATTCACATCAGCTCCCACTGGAGACAAAATCAACCTGTGATCTCCCATGTCCCCCATGCCAAAGAATTTCGCTGCTCCAAATTTTTCATAGCAAACCACTGAACTAATCTTACCCTTAGCTCAGCAAAACCCTGTATGTACAAACCTGCTAGCAAACATACCACCTACATACAGCAACAGAATGATGTTGCAATCATCATCCACCTGGTAAGACAAACCATAGTAGTTATCCTGACATTGACTAAAGTCATGCTTTGTCATCCCCCTGTCAAAACCTGTACCACTGTCCTACAGCTTCCTCAAGACCATATGCCCTGGTCTTCCGTCTCACGTGTCCATTCTCTCTATTCTTGAACTAAGGTATCCATTCGTCTCTATGCTTTCTTCCCGCTGGCAACCCTACCAAATCTCCGCTTGGTTCTGCAATCTCTCCATGCCATGTGCCCACTATTTCTTAGATCCTTCCTGCTCTGCAGTCAGTAACAAGTATAAAGAAAAGGAACAATGAATTTGAGGCTTACTTACCATCTTCAGTCCTCCATATGGGCGTTTGAGACTCCTTGACAGCTCGTTGTTTACCCAAAATCTGTTACAGTGACCGACCTCGGTCACCACACAGTCTGCATCCAATCGACGTCAGTTCCTGCGCTTGTCCTGACTACCAAACCTACTAACGTCGGTCCTTCTGACCGACGTCGGTCTTACCTACTGCCGATGTCAATTTTTCTGCTGACGCTGGTACCTGTGTTCGCCTGTGAGTGATGACTTTTTACCCGCGAGCTCCTTTGAATCAAAAACCCATGTCAAACTGCCCTGCTCAGGAGTATCTAGCCCCATCCACTAGTCTCTGTCCGCCATCTCCTCCATAAACACCAAGGCTTTCTAGTTCTTAAGCCTGTTAAATATATCAGTCTTCCTCTTAAGAACATGCATCTCCTTCCTGCTCATGTGACCAAGCCTACGAAGCCACGTCTCTGTAACAAAAGAAGAATTAGTAATATAAACAAGTAGATAAAGAGTACCTATTTTCTTACCACCAGCTAATTCAAGTGCATCCGTTGTGAGAGTTCTTGTGCATCTCTCATCACCCAACCTTTTTGAATAAATTAGCCATATCTCCAAACCTAGGACCTGCATGACCTCCTTCAACACCCATGTGTTGGCCGCCTGCGATTTCAGCTTCACTTCCCCTTTGCCAATTCTTTGGCAAGGCTCACTAGCTCCTCTCCCTCGGGTTGCATGGAAAGAGGCAACATAATCTGTTATCCAAGATTCAACTTTATCCAAGAAACCTCCCAAAGCATCCTGTGCAACAACCCCTGCAACATCTACATCTTCAGTTCCTTCATGCTGATCTGCTACCAACCAACAATATTCTTTTCCCTGCTCTTTCTTTCCATAGGACTGTAAGTGACCATCTGTGCTTTTCAACTCCTCCATTCTTAGCTTACTTTGATCTGCCATTGCTCTACTCCCACTCGATCAGAAACCCCTAAGAGTGACCTGTAACCAAACACAAAACCTGCTCCCTACAACCTTAGCTCTGATACCACGTGTTGGGATAAATAACCGGAAGCACACAATTGATTACTAAGCAACTTAATATAAGGAAATTAACCAGAATACACAAGTAACTAGAATTCAGAAATAACACATGATATGAGAGACAATACACAACTTGTATTAAAACTCTTTCAGAAGGAAATACAACAAAGAAGGCTGCCACAGTTCTTCTTCCTTACACACCTCTAGGGCTCCCACACCTCTAGGGCATAAATACTAAATCTTCCCTCAAAGCTCTCTCCCTTAGGTCCCAACACCCAACTCAAATACAGAGTTGGTGTTCACCTTACACCTGTGCTCCACGCACTCCACAAGTGTTCCACGCACTCCACAAGTACACGCTGTACTCCAAGTAGATCCCACCTAATTCTGCTCCCTGTTGTGTTGATGTCCTATCTGATCTTGCACACCTACAAATCAA
Organism: Torreya grandis; assembly: GCA_037957365.1. Lineage (NCBI taxonomy): Eukaryota > Viridiplantae > Streptophyta > Pinopsida > Cupressales > Taxaceae > Torreya > Torreya grandis. Next base: position 613,187 of record JARHVA010005495.1, on the reverse strand, counting down.
TCTGGTTCTACACACCTGTGAACCTTGACCTTGCACACACATACACCTGCAAATCAATGATCTTACTTACCCATGCAGATCTCTTATCGTAACCATGCTCACCTAATGACCAAGATCATACATACATGAAGAACCCTGTTGATTCTCCAATCCAGCACCCACACTTGGTACTGTGGCACTAGGAGGAACACACCATTGCTCTCTTCTCTCTGAAGAAGCTTATTTGCTCTCTTACTCTCTAGCACTAGTTTACAATACAACCAATGAGTCTCTTAAATAGATCTCATGCAAACAATAATTAGACACCTAATTACAATAATTAGATCCGCAGCGCTCAGTCTAAAATTAACTCTCGACATGCAAACACTTGGTTCGTTAGCTAACTGCCCATAACACAAGCAACTCGAACCACACAGGTGACCAACGTCGGTCCCTGTCTACCTGGGGGGTGCCGACGTCGGCTGACTTCTGACCGAAGTTGGTTGCCTTCCTATCTCCTCCCTACCGACGTCGGTTGGCCTAATCGACGCCGGTGATAGTAACACTCCGCAACCCTTCGCAACCTCCTTCCCCGCTTGCATCAGTGAAGCTTTTAGCTCCAAAACCTAACAAGTTTTCAGTATTTAGGGTTCATGTATCTCAAGGGCCCTAATTTTTAAAAATGGGGGGTATGTTGACCTCAACACAAGGACCCACTGTCAAAAATACCAAGTGGTTCAAAAATAAAATCCCTCATATTCATATTCTACCCAAATGGGCAAAATAAATAAACCAATAAACACTCAATCAAATACCTACTGAACCAAAATAATCAATCTAAAGGAAAGCATATTATAGCTATTAAATAACAATGAAATAGCCATGATAACCTTCTCACCAACATGATCCATAAAAAAGACAACCAAAATATAGTCGAGTAGTAAACCCTACTCCAAAATAAAGCTTGAGTCTCCATAATACATTCTAATAATAACACTTCATTCAAACCAAGATTAAATGCAATGAAGACTACATACCCATAATCACTTAAATGCATGGAGTTCAAAATAATAACCCAATAATACTTAATTAATACCTCATCAAACCAAGCAAAAAAAATAGAAGCCCATTGATTTCCAAGGAAAACCCATTAAAATCGAGTTTTAATAAAGCATCTTACTAAAATGTAGGTTCAACATTAATTCTAAATGACTTCATAATGCACCTACAGTGTTTCCAATAGTATTACCAATTATACAAAAGTAAAACACCCAACTAAAAATAAGCATTCACTTAATTACTTTCACCATAATGTATAAAGTCATGAAATTGTGTTTCCTATTCGAAAACTTGCTTTCTTCCTATCCCATGAATGCATGGAGAAGAATGAAAAACTATGTCCTCCATAATACCACCACAGGCAGCATTCCAATTACAAGAAGCTAAAATAATGGGTTGATAGAGTAACTCTATGTTCCCCACAACCCATTAAGTTCTAGATAAAATTCAACTACCAATACCCAAAAAAAACTCCATAGTCTAGTTCAATACTCGTTTGAGCTCCCATGGATTACACCATCAAAACTAGTAGCATAAACCTAGGGTTAGGTCGAGTTCAACAAAATAAAAGCTAAAATACAAATGAATTAAAGGAAGATACTTGATGGAGGTAAAATTAAAAGGTCGTGCCATAATGAACTAATCCACAATAAGGTCAACCCCCTTAACTTCTAATCAATAACTAATTACCATTCTATGGTGGTCAAATTATTGCCCCACTAAATGGTTCCATGGTATAATGACCCTTTGCCAAGTTAACAGCTTTGTTGTACTAATTTTTGGATAAGGGTTAAAATTCAAAATGTTAAGTCTTCTGAATTCAATCAATCAAATGAGTTCAAACCAAGTCATAACTTGTTATCAAAATACCTAGTTCAAGTTGACCCTCATGAAGATTCATCATTAGAAGTCAACTTGGTAAAAATTGAGAAAAAGTGAAAAAAAAATGTCTTTAAATCCTATCATAATTTGGGTGTTTGATAAACATTTCATGGATTTTTGTCTATTGTTTATAAATCCATTGGCATCTAACATGTGCTTGCATACATAACCAAACTTGATGCATGCTTAAGCACACATTAGAACTAGACACCCTCGTGAACCACTCTCGCAGAATATGATCCCCTTGTAAACTAACCCTACAAAACTTGTAGCATGTTCCAAATTTGTCAGAACCTAACATCCCTACCTGCTCCCACATGCTTGAAGGTTTTTTAATTTGGCTCAAATCCCTTATTTCGTTCTTTTTCCATCTTCTCTTGTATTTTTCATCCTTCCTTGCAATCCTTGTCCACCCCACTCCTTGCTTTCCCATGTTCTTTTACATTGCAGGTCTCCTTATTTTGGTCTTCCCAATTAATGAATAACTAGGGTTTACATTCTTCTACTCAGCATCAGGATCTGAGCTTCTCCAAAAACATGGTAGAGTCCACTTTTCTCTTGGTATATTCATCATATTTTTTCATCAGTTTCTACATTGCTCACATCTTGATTATTCCCTAATCCACCTCAATTTTTCATCATTACTTACACCATCATTAGAATCTGACCCCATTTCAATCAACCTTGTTGGACCCTAACCTTATTTCAGATTAAGGCAAACTTTGAGCCTGTTTAGGACATCATCATGTCTCAATCTTCTACTACACCCACTCTCATATCCTGCCTCTATTCGAAACATAGCGAGACTCTGACCCTCCCTAGATCATGAGCAGATCCTAACCATTTACTCAACATGCTATTAGGATTCAATATCTATTTGTACACATGTTGGAACCTAACCTTTTGTTAGAAAAACCTGTGAACCTTGATCCTTATTCAAGCACATTCTAAGATCCACTCCTTGCCTGAACATATTTAGTTTTTTACCTTCTATAAGACCAATTCAGAGCATATGTTTATTCACATAAGCAATTTTTTTACATCAGACGTCAATATTTAGGACTTCAATCAAGAGAACCCTGAAGAAAGGTGCTCTAAATAATACTTCTCCAAATAAGGGCCCCTAGGGATAATAAGGTACATATATTAAATATCAATTTCAAGGAGTCATTCTTCCATCACCCTTGAACTCAAATGTGGAAAACATATCTAACACCGACTTGGTCCATATTGACATGGATGACTCCTATAGTAGAATCAATGGTACCATTAAGTTAGATTATGGTCAAAGTATACATGACAGTGGACTGGCCCAAGTAGCTACCTTCCCAACTTTCATGTAATGCCCAAAGTTAGTCCTAACCATGGCCAATCACTATGATCCTAAAAGGAGGGAAGTCAAGAACTCAAGAGGAGAGTATGTTATGTCCCTATCAACATAGTGCATTGATAATTTGCTCTAGTTTGCATGTAAGGACTACCTTGTTGATTTGAATCCCACCTCTTATCAACAATTCTAGGAGGATAACACTAGTTCCTATTCTAAATGGGTCAAAAAATAATGGTTGATAAAATCAAATCATTTAGTGACAAGGTTTACCGAAATGATATCTATATTTGAATTCAAGAATGAGGTCAATGACATGATCACACTCTTGCATAGAGTGGTAGGGAGTCTAGTTGCATAAAGTTCCTAAACTTTATGGTACAAGTATATATGGATCATTCACAAGAATGATATTACATCAATTCAGGGCAGTTCATAAATTATTTCATAGATGTTCACTTGACTATATATAGTTTCATTGGCCCACCCCATATATAGAACAGAACCAACCCCTCTGATCTATATACTATACTATACTCTACTCTATATAACTTAGAATAGAACCACCCCCTCTAGATAATCTAGTTATAGGTATAATAGAGGGCCTTATCTCTATATGTGGGAACTGGATCATATATAGAGAGAGGGCCCTAAGTTCTACATGAATTCCTACCTTGTCTACATTGTTTTTAGAATGAAGTTTTACAATGGGTTGAATATGGTAGGAAATATCAAGACTACAAAGATATATGAATTATATCCTCAACTCACTTTGAAGGAGAGTGCTCATCATTTTTTTAGGGTCAACAATGCATTCCTACAATATATGATCTATATGTTTGAACATGACCACTATAATATGAAGATATTTGTGAAAGCTTCTACAGAGATCGCCAGATGGAGAACATGATTTACATAGTCCAAGCAATTAAACAAATGACATAGTCCAATGACCAAGTCCCAACCCAATAGCATAGTAAAAATCATCCATTAATATGTGTAATAAAATAACATATAATTGTTCATAACCTTCCTTGATTCATGCCACAAAATGAATCCAAAATCAAAATTGACCTACCAAGGACCCACCATCAAAAATACCAAGTGGTTCAAAAATAAATCTCTCATACTCATATTATACCAAGATGGGTAAAAAAAATTAATTGAGAAACACCTGGCCAAGGACAAACTAAACCAACATAACTCATTCCAAAAGAAGCATATTATGGCTATTAAATAAAAATAAAATAATCATGATAACCTGCTTGCCAACACGGTTGATAAAAGAAACAATCAAAATATATTTAGGTAGTAAACCCTACTCCAAAATAAAGCTTGAGTCTCCATAAGACATTCCAATAAAAAACCTTCATTCAAATGAAGCTTAACTACAACCAAAACTTCATACCCATAATAATTTAAATCCATGGAGTTGAAAACAACAACCCAATCATACTTAAGCAAAAACCAATCAAGCCAAGCAAAAAAAAAAAAGAAACCCATTGATTTTTAAACACAAATTATTAAAGTTGAGTTACAACAAAACAACTTAGTGCAATGTAGGTTCAACATGAGGTCTAAATGACTTCATAATGCACCTACAATGATTTCAATAGGATTACCAATTCCACCAAATCAAAATACCCAACTCAAAATAAACATTCACTTACTTGCTTTTACAGAATGCAGGTAGTCATGAAATTGTGTTTCATGTTCTAAAACATGTTTTCTTCCTCTCCCATGAAAGCATGGAGAAGAATAAATAATTATTTCCTCCAGAATACCACCACGTGTTATAGTATAGCTACAAAAATCTAAAATCATGGGTCAAAAGAGTAATTCTATGTTCCCCACAACTCATTAAGTTCCGTCTAAAAGCAACTTCTAATAGCTGACAAAAGATCCATAGCCTAGTTCAACACTTCATCATGCTCCCATGGATTCCACTAGTGAAACTGGCTACATCGACCTAGGGTTGGGTCAAGTTTAACAAAATAAAACCTAAATCCAAATGAACCAAAGAAAGTTACTTGATGGAGGGAAGCTTCAAAGCTCGTGCCATCATGACCTAATCCATAACAAGGTCAACCCCCTTAACTTCCAACCAATAACTAATTTCGATGTCATGGTGGTCTAATCATGGCCCCACTAAATGTTTTCATGTATAATGACCCTTTACAAATCTATCAACCTTAAGACTTAACAAAAAAAGTGAAGAGATAATAACTACCAAGAATCCAACATGAAAGGGTGAACTAAGTCCCCAACAAGACCCATTAAAAACTGAATTCTAAGATCATTAAACAAGAAAAATAAGAATGTAGTTAAAGACTCAATAACTTGCGACTAAGATGACCTCAAAAGATAGTCCAATTCAATTTAAAAAGGTTTATAACTAACATCAAGATCAAATAAGAAAAATAAGACATTAGGCAACAATATGACAATTCATGTCAAAGTTTGCACATGCTAACCAATACCTATCAAAAGAATGAGAATGAAAATAACAAATAAGAACACTTAGAATGAATCTAAAATAATCGAAGGCTTAGAATCTAATCATTGCTCAAAATAATTTTGAGAGTCTTTTTTAATACTCTATAACATTTTCATTCCCAGGCTATCAAAATCCACCATTGAGCCTAACTCATTAACTTGTTCTTGCAATCACAAAATAGGACATCAAAAGTATCTAAACAAGGTACAAATATTCAAGTAAGAATAATCAATAATCATCTAACATAGTGATGAATCATAACTGGTAGTTTAATGATAACATAAACATAACATCTAAATCATGATTAACATTTGTAGCAATATATAAAAGTTCTAAAGATAATCAAATAGAACATGATAAAGTAATTTCTTAATAATAATTGAAATTACATCAATTAAATGGTCTTGATATCCTCCCCCTCTTAGAGAGGAGTTGTCTCGATGACTAGTCAAACAACTAGGGATAATGTTACCTAAAAATATGTTCATCTTCCCATGTAGCACTTATTTCACTCAACAAATCCCATTAAACCAAAATTTGTAAAATATATCTATTTCATAGTTTAATGTTGTGATGGTTTAGGATCCTCATACGTTCCAACTGCATCTTTTCTTCTTTCATAACCTAAAGATTTTTAAAATCTAAAATATGAGAATTATCTGATATAAATTTTCTTAATAAAGCAACATGGAAAACATCATGAATCTTAGACAGAAAAGGAGGAAGGGGTAGCCAATAGGCAATATGGCTATTATTTTCAAGAATGTCAAAGGATCCAACAAAATGTGGAGCTAACTTGGAAGTCTTTCCAAATTTGATTGAGCTTTTTCAGAGGTCTAACATGCAGAAAAACTTTATCACCAACATGAAACTCATGAGGTGCTATTTTTTTATCAGCATAGTTCTTTTATCGATATAAAGTAACTTTTAGATTTTGGCATATCAAAGCCATTTATTTATCATACTCCTACATTACATTTGGTCAAATAATAAATATGTTTTCTAAGTTATCTCATCCAAGAAGGGTTCTACATTTATGCCCATATAGAGATTCAAATTGATCCATTTTAATTACAAAAAGATATATGTTAGTGTAAGCAAACTCAACCAAATGTACATAATCCTCCCACTTAGCTTACTACTTATGACATACATTATTAGCATGTATTCTATGAATTGATTAAGTCTTTTAGTTTGACCATCTATTTTTGAGTGATAAGAATAATTTAATTTTAACTGAGTTCTAAATATTGTAATTAAAGTTCGTAAGAATCTTGAATTAAACAACTTATCTCTATTTGAGATAATTACTTTTGGAATACCATGTAGTCAAACTACTTTCTTCACAAAATGTCCATGAACATAGAAGCATCATCAATCAAATGTATAGCAATTAAGTGACTGACCTTGGTAAATTTGTCAATCACTACCAAAATATTATCATGTTTACTATATGACTTAGCTAGTCCAAAAATGAAACCCAGCAAAATTACAACACATTTACCTCTTGGTATATCATGAGGATACAACAAACCTCCAAGGTGACATTGTTTATCCTTAATCCATTAACATTCTAAGCATTTTTCCATAATAACAACAACATTATGCTTCATACAAGCCAAAAATAATGCCTTTTTAGTTCATGTGCCATCTCTGTGACACCTAGATGAGCAAAATGAGGTGTTATATGCATTTATTTCAACACTATAATCTACAATCCTCCAAAATCGGGCCCATAAATTATTTTTTATGCCTTACAAGGCCATTTGTTTCAATAAAAAATCAACAAACTCTTTTCTTAAAGGCTCGTCAGCCAAACTTGATCTTACCTCATAGAAAAATTCATCAAATTTTGTTTCAACACAACATTTTTGAAATCAGACTTAATTACAGAAATTGTCTCAAGGTACATGTCTCGAGTGAGTGCATAAATAACACAGTTTCCTTGCTCTTGACATAAAAAATATCCATGTCAAAATTACTGACAAATTATAGCCATCAACACTAGCGTGTATTCAAATCATCCTAAGTAAACAAATGTTCCAGGTTGTAGTGATTAGATCTTACCTTAAAATGTTTTCCCAATAGATAATGTTTCAACTACTTCAAATCATGAACTATGGCAATAAGATCCATATAATGTGTAGGATAGTTATTCTCATGTTCCTTGAGCTTTCATGACTCATAAACCACCACTTTACCATCTTGGGTCAAAATGCTACCAAAACTATCCTTAGAAGCATTTGCACAGACCTCAAAATTACCATTTGGATCAAGAATGACCAGTACAAGTGTTGTAGTTAATAACTCCTTAAGCTTTTGGAAATCCTCTTCATAAATGGGTGTCCAAATAAACTTCTTGCATTTACACCACAAGGAAGTGATTGGGTTAGCAATGTTGGAAAAGTTCTCCACAAACCTATCATAATAACCAGCCAAGCCCATAAAATTACTCACCTCATGTATGTTAGTGGGAGCAGGCCAATCATGTATTACCTTGATATTTGTCAAATCTAAAATAATACCATCTTTATAAATGATATGGCCCAAATAATGAATTTTAGAGTGGAAGAAAACACATTTAGAAAGATGCCCATAAAACTCATGATATCCTAATGTCATAAAACATAACACATCACATCAATATCTCATCATATATAATAATCTTAAATGTCCACATGAATTCCATGTCAAAAAATATATACAATATAAGGGCCTTATGGGCATAAATGTGTTACAATAAACAAAATCTATATACACTATCTCACATAGTCTTGTTAGGCTCTTGGTTATCCTTTGGATAATTGTTGTACTAACTAGGATGAACTAGATCTGAATGTAAGTGCATGTCACTCTAGTGGCACTGCTGCCTCATACAAGTCTTTGTAATATTATGCCTCGTGCATCAGCCTCATAATGTTTCACATATCACCCATCCACCTGCTAACATAGCTATATTTGCCTCCTTTTTGGCCCTCTCAGCCACCTGAACCTCTCCTATCAGATCTCTAATCTGAGTCTGCATCTGACTAATCTATGCCTATAGCCCAATAATCTATGTGTCTTGACTCTAGATCTAGCCCTGTAGTATAACTATCTGAGCCTGTAAAGAGGTGACTTGTCCCTGTAAACCAACCACTTGTCCCTATGCCCAAGCTAACTACCCATCCTTTTATACTATTTATCCCTATAACTGGGCCTGGAACTGGTCTCTCTTTATGTTAATCCCTATTATCTTAAAGAGTCATTCCTACACCTTTATCCTGAGACATGTTAATAAAGATCTCTCATCCTCTATCAATGATGACTAGGATGGTCTTGTCCCATCATCACTCCCACTAGCTCTAGCCTATGTCCCACTCACCCCAACCTGTGTGTTGTTCCCTCTAGCCTGGGTCCTACTCCCTACAACTTGAGTTGCTGAAACTGCCTAGTCCCCATCTAGACCTCCCTAGTCCCCACCATCTACATCCATAACATTTGTACCTCTTTGTCCATCCTAGGCATTCTACACTATGACCCATCCTCTCCTCCATCTTTGTAGCCTCTCCTGAGCCTGCAATACCCCCTAACCACTCTTCTCTCCACCCTATCCCTACACCTGAGTAGTCTCACTAGTATCCTCTAGGCCCACTAGGTAGTATAAGTGGTAGTCACCCCTAGGTTTGGCATGGGTGTCTAAAAATCCCATGGGATCGAGGCAAGGTTGTCATAATATGCACATGTCATGGCTCTATCTGCCACTCTCCCCAATTGTGTCCTCTCTCGATCACTTTAATAAAATATATACTCCTCACCTGGAACATCTTGTGGGAGCCCAAACTATCTCTACACTCTATTAGGTCTATATCACTTTGTGATGAAGACCCTCTGCCCCGTTAGGTAACACTCTGATAGCATGTACTATATCACTTATACCTCATCTTCCCATCCAATATATAATCGCATGTATGACATCCCAGTGATATGCCCATGATGTAACCCATCCAAGTCCTATCTATATAACCTCATCTCCCCTACATGGCCTCTTTACATGCCCAATAAAATATACCAACCAAACACAATTGACTCATGTGGTTATCTCACTGCTTGAGTACCTAGTGGTTACTAAATAACTATGTGCTCCCAGCTCAAAATCTATAACAAAAGTGATAGACCTAGACTCATATCCCCTTGTAGGCCCCCAAATACAATTGTTGGTACAAGTGACCCAACACTATTAGCCCCCAAACAAACACCATGAAATCCTAGACCATGTTTGACACAACATCCTTAAGTCCCAAATGGAACCATTATCTAATCTTGTTTGGCAAGAGTATGTCAATAACAAGAGACATCACAACTAACATCAACCTATCAATGGTCACCTCTCCTAGACATCTATCAATATCCACCCATCGGTCCCGCACGCCAACCTACAATACCCTGCCAATCTCTACACTATCGCACTCAGTGTGTATGATCGGTAGTAGATCCTATCTCCTATCATCAATAATCACATGATTCAATATACATCTTCCAACATAACTATCCTCTCTAGTCATGAAGTGGAAGGTACTCATCCCCGAGTATCATTGATCTACCAATGTATTAATCAATGCATGATCAATCTATACCATCAACATGGTCATTACATAGTACAACTCCACTAGTTTTAGCACATCATAATCTGCCAAAGTCAATAGGTGCATCTCATGTAGTACCTCAGGATGTCATAGTTGAGTTGCCATCATGCCTAAATCCACTTGTATCGATCACGTAACCCATCGCTAAACACATCCAATCCCACCTTCATTTTTAACTTATCTCATCTAATTGCCTCACTCACTAAACTACTTTTTGCTAACTACATAATCCTACTTAAACTCACTCTAAACCCTAAGCCCTAAACCCCATAATCCTAACTAATTATTCCCCTCTCCATCCCTAACCTAACTAACACCACTTCCTATCCAATCATCTAACCTAATCTACTCACTTCATACCTATCCTAAGTCCCTTCCCTAACTCACTTACACCCCTAATCAACTAACTTCACACCCATCCTATTTACTTCTAACTCACCCACTAAATCAGAACTAACCTAACCACTTTATTTCCCACCCTCCCAACCTATTCCTCTCATCTAACTCCCTCACCACCCCTCCTTATCCCTTAAAACCCCTAGCCTATCCTTCCCTTCTCCCATCCCTTTATTGTTTAACTACACCACCATAATACTGTTACTTGTGTTATTTCCCTAACTAGCGGCATTGCCAATATCACTAATCATGTTTTGTTATTTTGCATTACCATGACAATAACCTTACAGTTATGTAAAATCATGATTCCCTAATTTATGGTATCATGACATCATGACTCGTGACTTGTGGTATTATAATATCACAATTCCATAGTTGTGGTACTGCAATACCGCAACTCATGAGGGTATTATCACTAGTCACGAGTAAAATAACATGAATGAGGGCATTGTCCTCAATCATATTTCACCCATGTCACCTCTAATTTAAACACCATGAAATAAATGCAAAAAAAAAAAAAAACACTAGGTTAGAAGCTAGATACATACTGGTGGTCCAGCATCCTCAAGCCTCTAAAACTCCTAAACCCTCTTGGCACGATGTGAAGCTCGTGGGATGCAATTCATATTTTCAGCTTAGAGCACTATTTCACCAAGGTAAGAATTTAAAATAAACCCCTTTTCACCACTTTTGTCCTATTTGACCCCCCTTTTTACCCCCTTTCATCACACCTTTAACCCCTAAAACCCTGCTCTCTCATCTTGTTACCTCCAAATCCCATCAACCTCATCCATTACCCCAATTAATCATTAATTATTATCCCTAAGTCATCTAAGCCATGACTTTTCCATCTCTCCATCATTTAACCTAATCCTGAGTCAGAACTACATCGGCTTGAGGTCTTCTAAGACTATGTAGGTAGCATATGGCCATGATTTTGGGCCCAATGATAGCTCAGTCATTATTAATCCCTAATTCCCATCTCATTTTAGATCAATCACTTGATAATCATATATCACTTTAAGCTACGCATCTCATATAAAGTGGATTTTTATCATCAATCAACTTATCCAATTGCCATTATTAGCTTTCAAACACTCCCTGGCATGTGTCCTTATTATGGGAATTATCATCCTGTCCCATCTCTTTATTTCCTAGACCATATCTTCATCTTGGGAAAGTCATCTTATCAATCAAGTCTTCTTTCTAGACATTGATCATTTTTCTAGAACCCATCTCTCGAGATTAAGCCACTTTTTCCCTAGCATCCATGCTTGGGGCATCTCAATAATAGCCACATCATTACTCAGGGCATCCTAACCCCACATCATTGTCTTGGTTTTATCCCACCCCCAGGACTTTTGTTCGAGTGACCATCTGGGTCATTTCTCCCCACATGTTCCCTCAAGGGGCATCATACACACTAATTAAATTTCCATTCATGATAGTAGCTATTCTTTGAAAGAGCATTACTCCTACTTTAACCACTCATAATGACCTTTTAAATAGGGCAAAATGTATTCACCTAAATCCACTAACCCTAATAATTCTACTAATTTTGTTAATTTAACCTATAACTATATTCTCTAGCCAATTAGCTAATATCCCAATCCCTACATCAAATTTCCTACATCCCATAAACCTTATTCTACCCTTGTAACTAATTAATCACCTTCATTAGCCTATTAACTAAGCCTACTTAGCCACGAACCTACTCATTAAGCCACTTGCCAATTTAAAAATACCTTTTATTCACCTACCCATATACCACCCTAATAAACTAGCTATTCCTAGACCCTACTCTTTAATGGAGATTCTAAATTGGAGAATTCTTTAATCTCCTCTAATTTAACCCTTCCCCATCTAAAACCCTCTATTCTAGAGGTTTCCAAGGACTTAAAAATTCCTTGGAAAATCCCCAACCATTGATCTCAATGAGCTCAATATTAAATTTGAGCCATTGATTTTTCCTCCCATGGATTATATAAACAAGCCATACCTCCATGACTAACTAATTTTAAACTTGTAGTCATAAATATCCCTCATACTTGCATTATCCAAGCACTCATATAGCCTTATCAAAGCCATCACTAAGACAAAAATCCATTGAAGCCATTCTCAATCTCAATCAAGCAATCCAACAATCCACTCATTTTGCATTCCAAATAGGTTTGGCAATCTTGGAAAGGAGCTATAAGAGACCAAAGGATGGTAAGTGATGATAATGTAAGTATATGACTGTCTCTTTATCCTTTTCTTTGAAGTTGTTTGTATTTTGGGTTTTTATTTCTAAAATTAGTAATATAGAAAAGAATCCAAAATTCACTCAAACAATAATACAATCATTATGTACAAAATTCATAATTAGCTAGCTCATAATAATGAAATCATTAAATCCAAGTAACATAAATTTGTCCCATAACAACATATATCTTAAAATTTAGTTAAAAAGTAACAAATCAATTTAACAATCATAATAATCCATGGATAATTAGATAAATCGGCTTTGTGAGAAAATCAAGATGTAATAGCTAAATTCCACCATCGAGCCTAACTCATTAACTTATTCCTACAGTCACAAAATAAGACATCAACAATAGATGAACAAGGTAAGAATATTCAAGTAAGAAAGTAAATTCTAAACTGAACAAAATATTTATAATGCATCCAAGATACCTTCAAGTCAATAATCACCTAACATAGTGATGAATCATAACCAGTAATTTAATGATAACAAAACCATAACATCTGAATAATGATTAACATCAATAATAATACATAATAGTTCCAATTAGAATCAAACAAAATGTAGATGATATTTATGAATTATATAACACCTGAATCTTGTGCACTCTACAAACTCAGACCTTGGTTGTTCCTCTTAATTTTAGACCTTTCCCACTTTTGAAAGTCTTGTATTTTCTCTATGTTGTGCCCCTTAGCCTATCTCTTGGTTCGACTAGTCTTATGTTTATGACCTAGACCTTCTATCTTTCCTTGAATGCTTAAAATATGTTTATCTTATTCCTTTACAATTTTTAAACTTGTACCTATTTTATAACTGTCAAGACACATGCATGAGTCCTAGACCCCTATGTTGATGCTAGTTTCCTACCTTGATGTAGGTGTTCAGTGCCTTAAAGTCATCTAATTTTCAAATAATACATATCCTAACAATTATCCTAAGTGATTTAATGTGAGATATTTCTTGATAGGAATGATATATATTCAAAATCACTCCTCATACATTCCTCACCTAGAAAAGACCTAAAGATACCAAGGCAACTTATCAAAAGAATTATATCAAGCATTGAATTGAACAAAACTTCCTTATTTTCCCCTATTTCCATCTCATTCAATATGGACAACACATCTACAGGTCTAAAGTATTGAAGGAGTAGCATGAGAGCTAGATTTGCCAAGTTACAAGCTAGGTTATTGTTGTACTTGCTTATCACACACTTCAAGATTCGCACACAAGTTTAACACATAGGGCAAATTACATAATTATGAGGCCCTATTCAAAGTATTGGATATGTAGGCAACACTAATTGATAGAGGGGTCTTTGGGGCAGCTTAACACCATGAGCCCACTAACCCATTTTTCCCAATATCACTATGAAGATGAAGAATTAGGGTTTTGCCATTTCATGAGGAGCAATAGTCCATGACCCAGATTTGAATACACCAAATCAAAGGTGAAGAGAAAACCAAAAGCATCCAAGTGGCCATATCCTTTTTTATTAGGTATTTTTTACAGGACACCTGCATCTAGTTTAGATAATAACATCAATGATGACATCTAATGCATATGCTAGTGTCTAAAGCTCCACATACACTCAATCTAGAATTTGGTGACTATTCTAGAATCCTATTCCAGTCCAATTCTTGCTTTTTTTAGATCTAGAACTATGTTAACATCAAAACTAGTTAAGTTCATTATTTCTTTGTGAGTTCCATATTTAGCATAATTGTACTTACTATTTTTAGCCTATCTCATTTTAATGAATTCAACATATGTTATATTTGAGTTTAGCATTTAATTGGCATGTTGTGATACGGTTATCACCCTTGTGCATTATCATTTATATATTCTTAACCCTATCTACCCAAGTAAGATCTACATCTAATTTAGGGTTAAATATTTGGTGAACTTGACTTTTGAACACCGAACCCTAGGTGGTTTAGGGCTATGTGTTTCTTGTTTTCCATGATTGTTGTACTTTGTTGAAAATTCTAAATTTTTCATTTGTCAAGCAATGGAAAATGTTAATCCAAAAACCTGATTTCAAATGGAAGATAAAGAATCATTGATCACTCATCTCAATAATAACAAGAGCTTTAAGGATGTATCTTTGTATGTTATAAGAGATGAAATAAGCAAAGATGATAAAGCTATGGAATTTTCACCTTGTAATGATGAGTCCTTAGAAGGCACTACAACTAATTTCATACCAATAAATCTATCTACATCTAGTGGTGTATAGATTATGTCTTCCAACCCTTGTTTCCTAAAATTAATATTGCTACATCTACCATGGGGCTAACAAATGTTTCAACTCAAATATAAAATTTTATGCATATTCAAACCAAGTTTACATCCCCTTTGGTGACTACTCAAGTTGGTAATTTACACCCCAATAAATATATAATTCAAACACTCCAAATTATAAAGACCTTGGAGGACAAGGTTACAAACATCGAACAAAACACTTTAAAGTCTCCTCATGCTATTTATTCCCAAAATGTGTTACATAATTTGCTTTCACCCAAGATACCTTTACATCCTTTACCAACTAGTACTTTTGCACATAAGTTCACATTTTATGATGGCAAGGGTGATCATGAATGGCATCTTTGATCCTTTTATGCAGCATGCCTTGACTATGCCTCCAATGATAAAATTTTGACCAAACTATTCCCAATAAGCCTCAAAGGTTATATTTTGAGGTGGTTCTATGATTTACATCTCCAGTCTATGAAAGCATTCAAACCTTTTGTAGATTAGGTTTTGGAAAACTTTTCCATTAATATTTTTGAAAAGGTTTCTTATGCTCAAATTGCCAAAATTAAACAAGGGACAAATGAAACTATCAATGAATATGTCTTGAGGTGCAAGTCAATGTTGGCCAAAATGACTAATATTATGGTAGATAAAGAGTTACAATACATATTCAAGAAAATTTTGCTTGCTCCCTTACACGAGTCCACTGTTTTCAAAAAGTTTAAATCTTTCGATGACTTATGCCATGTTGCTCGAGACCATGAAATGAAACTTATTTCAATGAACAAACTTAAGTATGTAGCAAACACACTGACTACATCTACATCAAAGCTAAATTTATAATCAAACCAAGTTATAAGGTAAAACCTCATGAGCCTAAAAAGGAAATAACCACCATGGTTAATGTAGTTTCATAGCAACCTAATTGGCTTGTCTTATTTAATTCACTAAGGAGACAATTTACACGCTTACATGAGTCTCCCATTTCATTACTCTCATGATTAGCAGAGTATCATCTTATATCTCTCTATCATATTTTAGATGTTGATATGAATAGACCTCTACCCAAAGGATCTGATGGGAATGCTTATTGTGATTATCATCAGACACTAGGGCATTTTATAAACAAATGTTTTAACTTGAAGCATAAGATCCAAGACCTCATTAATGACCAAAAGATTACATTGGATGATCCTCCCAAAGAATCAGGTTCACAACTTGGTGACCGCCAGAAACAAAAAAAAAATTAACAATCCTTTACAAGCTCATTTTAAGAAGGAACCAAAAGTGCAAATGACATATAATGCACATCCTCCTCCATCACATTATGAGCTCCCATTGGATGGGATTATTAATACCTATATGTGGCATACACATCCTATGGTTCATAGACCTCATATTACTTTCAATGATAATGATGTTAAGGATGATGACTCTGGTCTTCATTCTTTATTCATTCGAGTATTCCTTGATCACTAGCCTATACATATTTTATGATTGATAATGGTGCAAGTGAAAATGTTTGGACCATGAAATTACTTAAACATCTGGGTTATACTCATCATGATTTGCATCCTTTTACTATATTAGTTAGAACATTCGATGAGACTTCCTAAAAGGTTTTTGGCAAGATTGACCTACCTTTAATGTTGGTCCTATACATATGGTTGTGTAGATGATATTTATGGATCATATAACACCTTAGTATTGTATAATTGGCAAACTTAGACCTTGATTATTTCTCTCAACTAGACTTTTCCTACTTTTACAAGTCTCACATCTACTCTATCTTGTGCTCATTTGCCTATCTCTTAGTCTGACCAGTTTTATGTTGATGACCTAGGTCTTATATCTTACCTAATATGCTTAAAATGTACTTATCTTCCACCTCTACAAGTTTTGAGTTTGTACCTACTTTCTTACTCTATGAACACTAATGTCTGGGACAAACACCTATGTTGACGCTAGTGTCCTAATCTAATGCAAGTGTTTAGTTCCCTAAAGTCATCTATTTTGTAAATGAAACGTATCCTAGTGGTTGACCTAAGTATTTTAATGTGATTTACTTCTCTAAAGGGATTAATATAAATAAAATATAAACCCTCATTCATTCACCACCTAACACATACCAAATTAACTTATCAAAGAATTTTAAACAAGCACTCAAGTGAGTAAAAGCTTCAATATTTTATCCTAATGTCATATCAGTAATAGAGACAACACAAACATAGGTATGAAGTATTGAAGGAGTAGCTCGAGAACTAGATTTTCCAAGTTACAAGTCAGGCAACTATTGTACTTGCTTTCTATATATTGCATGATTCACACACAAGCCAATGCATAAGGGAGAATTACATCAATCTATGGCCCTCTTCAGAGTATTGGCTACATAGGTAGCAGTCACTGATAGAGGGGTATTTAGTGTCAACTCAAAACCATGTGCCTACTAACCGATTTTCCCCGAGGTCACCATAAAGATGAAGAACTAGGGTTTTCTAAATTCACGAGGAATAACAATCCATGACACATATTTGAATGCACCAAAGCAAAGGTGAAGTCAAGCTCAGAAACATTTAGGTGGTTGCATTATTTTCTAGTATATATTCTGTATAGTACACTTAAATCAAACCCATACAATAGCATTGAATCAACCATCCCAGGGTGATGTTAGTGTTCACAGTTCCAAAAGTGTTAGATCTAGAATCTGATTATTGTTCCAAAATCATCTTCCAATCTACTTTTTGCCTATTCTAGATCCAAAATTATGTTAGCATCAAAACCAAATAAGTATATTAATTATTTGTCATTTTCCACTTTATATATTTAGTATTCTCATCATAAGAAATTTAGAGTGTGTTTATATCTGAGTTGAACACCCAAATGGCTGACTTTAGAGATAATTTATCACCATTATGCCATAGGCTATCTCTATCCCCTTTAACCCTAGATAATCTCAATCTAAAACCATTTTAGGGTTAAAAATTTAGTGAACCCAATTCATATAAATGCAATTTTTTATGTTTTACAAGTTTTTTAGATGGATAGGGTTTTAGATTGTTGTACTTTTTTATTTCCTCTTCTATTATTTTGCATGCAACCTAGGCATAACCCTAGATTGGGAGGTTTGTCTATCGAACACATTAAGCTTCCCTTCCCACCATATAATATGTCTCAAACCAATGATGGATCTCATACTATGGATCATGATGATACCCATGTTGACTAAGAAAAGCATATTGATAAGTTTATCATAGAAGAAGACTGAAAAAGAAAATTGTGAAATAAATGAAAATGAGTAAATAAACCATGATCAAGTGCAAGAAATTGCATTATTTCATGAGCATATTTTTTCAAAAACCTAGAGATATTGATGAGATCCTAAAAATTATATTAGAAACAAAAAGTTTGAAAGGTATAGTTGAAACATCCCTCTCCTTCAACACATTATAACATAATACATCTAGTGGGAGCACGGGTTATGTGTTTAAACCTTTATTTCCTAAAAATGAAAACACTATTTCTACCTATACCATGGAATTACCAATTATTTAAACATAAATACCGGTTCTAATGCCTGTTATTGCTCAACTTATTAATCAAAACCCCAATGGGTCTACAGTTCAAACACTCCAAGTTATAAAGACCCCAGAGGACAAGGTTACAAACATTGAACAAAATGCTTTAAATTTCCTCGTGCTATTGATTCACAAGATGTGTTACAAAACCCTCTTGCACTTGAGATATCTTTGCACCCTTTTCCAACTAGTTTTGTTGCACCTAAGTTTTCATTTTATGATGGCAAAGGTTATCCTTAACATCTTTGATCCTTTTATGTGATGTGCCTTGACTACACTATAAATGATAAACTTTTGACCAAATTATTTCTAAGAAGCCTCAAGGATTATGATTTGAGGTGGTTCTATGATTTACCTCTCCAATCTATGAAAGCATTCAAACCTCTTGCATATTAGTTTTTAGCACACTTTTTCATTAATTTTATTGAAAAGGTTTCCTATGTTCAAATTGACAAAATCAAACAAGGAACCAATAAACCTATCAATGAATGTCTTGATATATAAGAAAATGCTAGCTAAAATGACCAATTTTATGGCAGACAAAGAGTTGCAAGACATATTCAAGCAAAGTTTGCTTGCTCATTTACATGAGTCCATTATTTTTAGGAAATTTAATTTTTTGATGATTTATGCCATGCTATACATGACTATGACAAGTATGTAGAAAACACACTAGCTAAATCTACATCTAGTACCAAATTTACCATTAAACCAAATTATAAGGTAAAACCTCTAGAGCCTAAAAAGGAAACAATCACCATAGTTAACACAGTTTCATAGTAGCCTAATCAACTTGTCTTATCTAATTCACTAAGGAGATAGTTATCTCATTTACCTGAGTTCCCAACTTCATTACTCATATAGTTATTACAGTGTTAACTTATAACTCTCTCTCATCCTATAGAGGTTTATATGAATATACCTCTACCTAAAGGATATGATGTGAATGCTTATTGTGATTATCATCATGGACCAGAGCATTCTACGAACATATGTTTTACCTTGAAGCACAAGATCCAAGATCTTATCGATGATCAAAAGCTTGCATTTGATGATCCTCCAAAGGAATCAAGTTCACAATGTAATGATCACAAAAAATAGATAATATTTAACAAGCCTTTACAAAACCATTCTAAGAAAGAACTATAAATGCAAATGGTATATAATGCACATCCTCTTCCATCACATTATAGGTACCCATTAAATGGGATTATTAGTACTTATACATGACATATACCTCCTATGATTCAAAATACCCTTTATTTCTTTCAATGATAATGAAATTAAAGATGATGACTCTAATCTTCATTATTTATTTATTTGAGCATACCTTGATAACACCCTATATGCAGTTTTATGCACTTAGATCATACTCATTGTGATTTTCATCCTTATACTAGATCAATTAGAGCATTCAATGGGACCTTCCAGAAGGTTCTTGGTGAGATTGACCTACCTTTATAGGTCAGTCCGACACATGTGGTTACTACCTTTTCGGTTATACCTTTCATGGGCATCTTTGACATGTTATTGGGAAGACCTTGGATCCATACACTTCTAGAAGTACCTTCTAAATTTAATGGGTGAGTAAAATACATTCTTTCCAATTGGGTAACTACATTTTACAGAATTCTACATGAGCATCCTCTTGAACAAGAAAAACTTATACCCAAATAATTAATTACCAAGCCTACTAAGACTCATTCACTAAAAAAGGGAAAGCAACATGAAATCCCTTTTACTAAGCGACCAATGCTTGAGAGACCATTACATTAGAGACATACAATGGATTCCAAGAAATTCCCATAGACTATGCATCATGATAAGATATCTAAAGCACCTACAGATGTTCATATTATGATTATTCAAAAGAAACCACAAAGCACTCAATGATGGGTTCCATGAATCCCTACTCTTATTACGCCTACTACTACTTCACAATCATAGAGTCCTATTTACATACATAGAGTGTCACTAATACTACAGTGACAAATATTGAACTTATACATGCTCTTCAACAACATCACAAAATTATTACACCAGACTCACAGTGGGGAGATATCTATGACTATCCATTGGATGGCATCATAGGATAATATTTCCTCTTCAAATACTCCCCAAAATACTAAAAAATCAAAAAAGTTCAAAAATATTTGTGGCACCTACATGTTTTATTGGCTTTTAAGCATCTATGTGTCAGTTCCATGTTGATGGATGGCATATTCGGTTACTTCTACATACATAATACACAATCTATTCATATTTCACATGTTGGGACTTCCCTTTACTCATGTCATGAAGAAACTAGGAGCATCCACTTATTTAATCTTGATACACAAAAGCTATATCATTATATGATCACATTTTATTATCATGTTTGAGCTTACATATGTACTTATGCATGCTTTTAATCATGATTATATCTTACATGGGGTACTTGATATGTTATACATGTGACATTTTTTTCCTAACACATTTGATCCATGGGATATTATGACATGTTTATGTTGGTTGTTTATGCTTTCATTTATGCACTTCCTTGATTATCTTGCCTTGCTATTATATTTCTTGTTTGATTATTTGAAGATGATCCATTGCTTTTGGCCCGCATGCCTATGTATGCTTTCTTTGACATTTGCATTTATCATTGTTTGGTGTATGGACATTTAAATATGTCATTATTGCCTTAATGTACATTTGATTAAGTCATGTCCCTTCGATTGTGTGGCATTTAAACATGCCCCTTGTTTTTGGTCTCCTTGGACCATTGCCTTTTGACTTGTTTTTGAATGCTTTTGTGTGTGTGTTTGTTTACTTGTTGAGTTTGTATTATTACTATCTAGATGTTACCATGATATTTATCATGCATCTTAAGCCTCCATGTGATCACATTGGTTTTATGTGCTTCAATGCTATATCTACCTAGACATGTTCCTTGTATATGTTATAGGTTTCCATTCACATATTATACAGTTTTCTTATCCTTTTGAGGTGAGGTAACTACCATTTCCTTTATTTTCCTCACCTCAAAGGTGGGGGCATATTAGTGGGGGCATGTCATAAAGGTATGCTCTCCACACTTGGAAAAAAAATTAGATTCAATAGGGGCATGCTTTGGAAGTATGTTCTCCACACTTATTTAGTATTTAACATCTCCATATTATAGTGGGTACATGTTTTGGAAATGTGTCCTCCACATTGGTCCTTATATTAATTTTCATATTTCTCCTTATATAGTGGGGTTATGATTTGGAAGTATGTTCTCCACACTTACATAGCTTCCAAATTGGCCAAAACACAAAATTATATGATTTAGATTCATAGTTGTGGCATAATTATATACATTGGTACCATTGTTATACTTAATTTTAGCACAAGTCATATCTAAGGTGCATATGTTATGAAATTTATGCCTAAAATTTCAAAATTCAAATCCATTTTAGATTCTAAAACTCTTTTATAGACTGTTACCACATCACAAACTTTTATGTATTAATACACTAGTCAGACTTTTGCAGACTTTATTGGGCTAATCTACTGCAGTAGTTGGTTCACTTTATGATATGGGTGAGGTGATTAAATCACTCAATCTTGCCAAATTTTAATGTTGGACTTGATTGTATCATCCAACCTCATCAGGTTATAAGTATGATTAGGTTACATGGTTGAGCTAATCTTAATTACGAGGTAGCAACTCACCTTTGCTCCAAGGTTGGAGGCACGTGCATTCCAATCTCTCTCACTCTCTCTCCATCTATATCCTTGGACATATGCACTTTCAATATTTGTCTATAGTTGTCCAAATCTCTATTTTAGGGCCTTACAATGATACATCTCTTTCAAATCAACTTGTTAATAGGCAAGGTAATTACATTGACACACATGTGTACTCTTAAACTTTGTTGTTTTAATTTCAATCTATTTTAAGTACTTTCAATAACAGATTATATGCATTGATTATATACTGTAACATTCCCTTGGTTATAGGTCAATCACTAATAAATCATTCAAGTTAGGCACATGTAAATACAAAGTATGTTATACACACCTAGGTACACATTCCTCTCCTTTAAACTAATGATTTAATTACTAGATTAAAGGGGGGTAAATCTAGATGATATTTATGGATTATATAACGCCTCGATATTGTACACTTGGTAAACTCATACTTGGTTGTTCCTCTCAATTTTGGATCTTTTCCCACTTCTGTAAGTCTTCAATTCTGCTCTATCTTTTGCCCCTTGGCCTATCTCTTATTTTGACCAGTCTTATGTTGATGACTCAATCCTTCTATCTTTCCTAGAATGCTTAAAATGTAATTAAATTCCACCTATACAAGTTTGAGCCTATACCTACTTTCTTATTCCCTAGACATTAATGTTTGGGATAAACACCTGCATCAATGCTAGTGTCCTGACCCTACGTAAGTGTATAGTGCCCTAAAGTCATCTATTTTACAAATGAAATGTATCCTAATGGTTGGCTTAAGTTCTTTAATGTGAGTTACTTCTCCAAATAGATTGATATAAATATGTAATCACCTAAAAGTGGTAATTGAATTCTAAGAGTGTCGCTTTAGTCATCCTATCCCTAGGCTTACCATAGACCTATTCTAGAGACTTAGACTTGCATTTCTAACCATTTAGTAGACCTTTTTCACTTACAGACAATCAAGACATAGTCCTTAAACTGTCACTCTTGACCTAAATCTTTCTCAGAATTATATCAAAAGGACATTAGTGCCATATTTGGGACACTACAACCACATGAAAATAGTGTCCCTAACTGGGTGCTACTTTCATTAGCCCTAACTCTTCCTAATAAATACTTTTTCAAATGAGTACCCCTCATAAAATTAGCCTAAGCTCATTTTATTATCTACACAAGAAACAAAACCCTATATATATAAGTTTAATCTACCTCTATTCATTAGATGGAAAATAAATGCAAAATTTATTCAAACCTAAGACAAAGTTATGCAAAATCAAGGTACATTATCCCTATTATGCCCTACTTTCTACATACTACCATCTACAACAACCCTAAATTCAATTTTCAAGCATTTAAAGGCTCAATCATATTCAAGGCATCCAAGGCCACTCTCATTATAGCATTCACTTGCACATGCATCAAACACTAGGTGAAAGAACTACATCAAACTTGATCCATCTTTAGAGTATTGGTATGTAGGGAAATCTATACATAATGGGGTGTTGAGGATGTTTAGTTCATCCTAATAACACACTCAAATCTTCTTCATATCACACTTGCAAAGAGAACTAGGGCTTGCACATGAAACCAAGTTTTCCAAGTATAATACACAACTACGAGTTTTGGTCTCAAAGGTACAAAACACATAGACACAGGTGTAGGTGTTCCCCAAAAATAGGATCAATCATATAAATAAGACATTAGCATCCCATCTTAGACACTACACACATATGGCATTACTATCCAAACTAGGTGTTCTTGTCTAGTGAACAGACAAATATCATAAACCTACTTGTGATACTCAAAGCTACTTAGATCTCCAATTTCAAAACCCATATCATCTACGATAGTCTATTTTTAGCTAATTTTATCTTTCTCCCTATTTATTGTTATTATAAAAAATTCAATCAAGGTCAAATTCATTTAAAAATCATTAGGTTAATTATTGTAATTTATTAACCTGATTTAAACATCTTAGCTTTTTAATCAAACATATATAATTACACTTGTCAAACCCTAAAAGGTTAAATCATTTAGTGAACCCATATTAACTCGAATATTGCTTCAAACCCTAGCTTGCATTCATCTAAATTTTGTGTGATAAATTTAGGGATGAATACTTCTATTTTTTTATTTTTTTAAACAACCTAGCTAATTAAAATCAATATCACATTAGGGTTTCAATTTAGTTTACATATAATTTAAATTATTGCAAAGAAACCCTATATTCAAAAACCCTAACCCTAAACACACTTAGGGTTTGTATCCTTTTCTATTTACACTCAAATTTTATTTCTAAAACTTAGATTTTAGATTCACATATCTTCTAATTCATATCATCATGATAATAATGATAGAAGAAACAAATTACTTTTCATTGTAAAGTTTCATACTTTCATTTGCATGTTTATTCCCTTTAATTCTGAATGAACTAAGAGAATACATCAATACATGTATAGATGATGCTTACTATAAAATATAACATTCATCATATTCCATATCATGTTATCTTTCTTTGGTGTGCAAAATAATTAAGACATTATTCTTTAATCACATAGACATATGCATACATGATGTTTCAAATCAACTAAAATATCTTTCATGTTACATTCTTTCCATATCATGTTATCTTTATTCTATGTGCAAAATAATTAAGACATTATTATTTAATCACATATACATATGCATACATGATGTTTTAAATCAACTAAAATATATTTCATGTTGCATTATTTACATAGCATGTTATCTTTCTTCTGTGTGCAAAATAATTAAGACATTATTCTTTAATCACATAGACATATGCATACATGATGTTTCAAATCAACTAAAATATCTTTCATGTTGCATTCTTTCCATAGCATGTTATCTTTTCCCTATATTGAATTACATTAACAAGCAAACCCATACACACATAGATGATTTAACAAACAAACTAACCACTATGTTTCAAGTTTCAATGTCATATCTTATGCATAGGATTAAATCTCCTTCTCCTCCTCATCTTCATGAGGGTGATAAATACTTTCCCTTTAACCAGGTCCATGTTATCATTCCTCCACAAGATAATGAAGCCTATAACATTGTCAATAATCCCCCTACTCCACCTACTCACACTTCTTCCCTACAGGGTGTGTGCTTACATGTTCAAATAGAAACAACTAGGGTTTGCACTTGTGAGACTCTATGTGATCAAATTATCAGTATGACCAAGATAATTATAGGTTTACAAAATCAAAATAAACTATTACATGAAAATATTACAACATTGGAAAAGCAAATTACGAGATAAAGGCCTCCAAGGCACAATAGTGTAAATCATGTATATGCATCTTCACCTAGTCAATTTATGGAAAACAATGTTACATCTCTAGATCACAAATCAAAACAAAGTACATTTACAACTAGTGATTCAAAAATGATTCAAAGGTCAAACAAGAGTTCAATTGGGACATTAAGGGAAATTACTAAAGCTAAGTTGATCAACTTACCTCCTCTACACCCAATGAGGAGATCCAAAAAAATTTGTGCTTATCATAGAATGCATGGGCACCACACTGACTCATGTTTAACATTGAAAAATAAATAAAATAGATAATGGATACATAACTCACACAGTGACACTTCATCTAAACAACATACACTGACACATCTACCAATTCAAAAAGGGTCAAATTCAAAAACAGTACAAAAATGGTTACCAAAGTATAACTCAAAACAATGAAAGGTTTTAAAAGCACAATCACAGTAAGAAATAGTACAACAAACATAGATAAATCAAGGAAAGCTACCTCTCCAAAAGGAGGATTAACATTCAATATGGTATGGGTTTGCTAAAAAGTATTTAAAACAATATGATTATCATGGTCAAGGTTTGGGCAAACAAGCCCAAGGCATCACTCTCCTATTCTAGCAATTGATAATATTGGTCAACAAAGTTTGGGGTTTATTGAACATCCTAAGGCACATCAGTCACATGTATATTTTATCAAGTCAAAACATCTAGATACACATGAAATGTTACATAAAGAGCCAGATCCTAAGTTGCAAAGTCAAAATCATGTTCAACCAACAAGCATTCTCAAAATAGATTTTCTAACAAAAAGAGCCTCCACAACACAACATGTCTAAGATAAACATAATTTCAAAGGGAAAAATCACAATCAATATGCCAAACAACAATTCAAAAAGGTCAAATCCATAGTATCAGATAGTTCCATCCAACATACCAGGTTATTATGATTTTTATGTGGAGCAATATTATAATTTTGATGATGAACAATACTCAGATTTTTACTACAAAATCTTTCAACTACAACATAGCAATCACACTACATGAGAGATTACCATTCCTATTTTTGACACAAGCCATAGTGATAGTAAGTTTCCCATAAGACTCATTGGTTAGTATGGTTCTTACCCTTGTACATACTTCTTTTTCTCTCTCATTCCTTGTACATTTTCATTTGCTTGTACATAGCTTATACTCATAAAACACAAAAATAATATAATATGTCAAAATGAAAAAACATTAAAATATTTAAAAAATCCAATTTTTTTTTATAGATTATATGCATTGCTTTGTTTACATTTATACTACTTGCTAGATATTGCATATTGCTAGCTATCCTAGTGTAGTTAATTTTATCATACATATATGCTTCACTTGTTCTTGTCAAGTGCTTGTAGATTATAGATAGGACTCCAATCCACCATATTAATCTAGGCCAGCTATAATCTACCCATTGGGAGCATTCCAACCGATCCAAGTTTATACATTTCTACGTCTACCCACTTGGGGGTATTTATTACATAGTTACTATAACTAGGTTTTATCTTACATATTATACATTCCATTTACGCATTGATTTGTCTTTATATCAATCATTGCTATTCATTGATTAGATTTTATCGATTTTCACTAGTTTGCTTCAATATGTATGCACCCTGGCATCTACATAGATTTATATTACACAGTTATACATGCTTTCATTTCTAATTCCTATATTAGACTTGATTGTGTTTCCTATGCTTATTCCATCTTTGAGGGAATTTGAATATGCCATTACTCCTTGGATTTTATGTCACTTCTTTATTTTTATGCCTTAGACATGTTCCCATGTCCCTTGTGCGTGTTTTTCATGCTTCTATTTGCAAACACTTGAACATGTCCTTTTATGTGTCTCTATGCCAAATTTCTTGTTGTTTGCATATGTGGACATTTGAACATGTCCTTATATGTCTTCATTCTCAGATTTAATGACATATGCCCATGTACCTTGTATTGTGGCCCATTGGCCTACTTTTTGCATGCCTCATGTGCTTGTATGTTTGCTTATTTGTATGCTTCTACACCACAACACTTGTATTTGTGTGCTACACACAAACACACACAAGTTTTCAATGGCATGAATGATCTCATGCATCTACCTATCCTACTTAGGAGCCTTGATAGACAACATGCCCCATCCCCCTAGGTAGTTACTTAGATATTACTATTGTTATACATTGCTTACATTTATCTTGACACTCTTGTTTAATGCTAGATTACAACATACACCTTACATTTCCTACTATTACTCAGATACATTTACATTTTGATGTTATGTTTGTAAATTATATTGGAATATCAATCTTCAAATAACATATTTTGCAAAGCTAATTCTTTAGAGGGTAGTTTTTCCACATATTTCACAACTACCCTCAAAAGAGGGGGAATTTATAGGGGTTTCCATAGAGATCAAGATCCTATTTTGCTTTTCACATATATATTTAAGCACATAGGCTTAGTTTTAGATATCAAACTTAGGGCAGACACAAAACATAACATAGACTCAACAGTCAGTTCAGACCACATAGAGATCAGACCAAGTAGTAATTAGCACCCACATTAGGACACTAGCACCACAAGGTGTTACTATCCACTAAAGGGTGTTATTATCTAGTAGCCCTATATTTAGGATAGTCCAAATCATTTAGACCAGTATATAATGTACAATACATATTTGCACACATATAGTCATAGGTTTGGTAGTTATGTTCAGATTTAGCTCAAATTTAATCATTTCAATCTAGATTCATACCAATTATTTAGAATTGGGGGCATCATGTGTTGTATGATCACCCACACATTTAGATGATTACACATTCAACTACTACATACTTGATTTAGATTCAATGTACTTAGATACCAAATTGGGGGTATGTGTGCGGCACATAGTTTCCATATACTCAGCTTCAGACAAGTTGATCAGATGAAATGACAAACTCCATGTCATTCTCTACATTGTATGTACTTATTATCACATTTTATATTATCACAAGATTCATGCCTTACTCCATCTATGGTGGTTGGCATTCCTGAGTGGCCTAGAACTGCTAATATACCTGAGTGGCTGTAGAGCCAAATACACAGTTAGATTACTGAGTTATATACTTTTAGCACTTTATATCATATAGTTATAGATGCATCTACTTCACACAGAGGGAAATGATGGAGTCATGGCCTACTTGAGTTATTGAACCACCTACATGAGAGGTTTCAACACACATACAGTCTAATCCAAGTTATTCATAGAGATCAAGATCCACCAAGTAGGGGTGGGCAATGATAGAGTCAAAATCAGATTAAGTTCTTGATCCACCCATATGAGGATTGAACAAGCCATCATCTCAATTCAAGTTATTCAATGATATGATCGCTATGCACAATCACACACACAGGTTGTCGCCAGGCTCATACATTGGTTTGCATACCCAATGAGGTGTATTATTTCTTTACTCTTTCTTTACTCAATTATTTCATTTCAGCATAGTCTTTTGCTTTTGATTATCTCGTTATTAAGGATTTATTTTTGCATGTTTCACATATATAGACCCAGATTCACATATTCAAACTCAGCTACATGGGCTTCACTTCCAAGGTAAGTCTAGGTACGCTTCTTTTTCATTTATACTATTCATTTCACTTTGTTGCATTACTAGCATAAACGGGGGGGGGCAAATGTAATCACCTAAAAGTGGTAATTACATTCTAAGAGCCTCACTTGAGTCACCTTATCCCTAGGCTTGCCATAGACCTATTCTATAGCCTTAAACTTGCATTTCTAGCCATTCAACATACCTTGCTCCCTTGCAGCCAATCAAGACAGTCCCTAAACTATCACTCCTGACCCAAATCCAACTTTCCCAGAATTCTACCAAAAGGATATTACACCACATTTGGGACACTACAACCACATGATGCTAGTGTCCCCAACTGGGCACTACTATATTTAGCCCTAACTCTTCCCAATAGATACTTTTTCAAATGTGTGTCCTTCCTAAGGTCAACCTAAGCTCATTTTTTTATCCGCACAAGCAACAAAACTCTATATATATAAGTCTAATCCACATCTATTCATTAGATGGAAAATAGATGCAAAAATTATTCAAACCTAAGACAAAGTTATGCAAAATCAAGGTATATTATCCCTATTATGCCCTACTTTCTGCAACTACCATCTACAATAACCCTAAGTCTAGATTTCAAACATTTAAAGGCTCAAGCACATTCAAGACATCTAAGGCCACTCTCACTCTAGCATTCACTTGTACATACATCAAGCACTAGATGGGAAAATTGCATTAGACTTGATCCCTCTCTAGAGTATTGGTATGTAGGAAACTCTCTACGTTGTGGGGTGTTGAGTATGTCCAGTCCATCCTACTAACATGCTTAAATATTGCTCATATCACACTTGCAAAGAGAACCAGGGTTTATACATGAAATCAAGTTTAGGTTTAAAGTATTGAAGGAGCATCCCAAGAGCTATATTTGCCAAGTTACAAGCTAGGTCACTATTGTACTTGATTTTCACATATTGTATTATTCACACACAAGCCAACATGTAGGGGAGAACTACATCAGTTTGAGGACCTCTTCAGAGTATTAGATATGTAGGCAACTCTCACTGATAGAGGGGTCTTTTAGGTCAGTTTGACACTGTGCACCCACTAACCTATTTTCCCCCAAGGTCACCATAAAGATGAAAACCTAGAGTTTTACAAATTCACAGGGAGTGATAGTCCATGACCCAGATCTGAATGCACCAAAGTGAAGGTGAAATCAAACATAGAAGCATCTAGGTGGTCACATTATTTTCCAGCATGTATTCCATACATGACACTTGCATGGAACCCAGATAATGGTGTTGGCACAACCGTCTTAGGCTATTATTAGTTTTTGTAGCTTTAGAAGTGTAAGATTCAGAACCTGACGACTATTCTAGAATCATCTTCTAGCATATTTTTTGTATGTTCTAAATCCAATACTATGTTAGCATAATAACCAAATAAGTATAGGACTTCTTTGTCATTTTCCATACATAGCTTAGTTATACTTTCTATATTTGGACCATTCTTAGCATAGGAAATTCCATGTATATTTATATCTAAGTTTATCACCTAATTGGCCTACTTTAGAAATAATATATCACCCTTGTGCCCTAGGTTATCTTTATCCCCTTTAACCCTAGATAACCCCAATCTAAAACTATTTTAGGTTTAAACATGTACTTGAGACACCATTACATTAGAGACATGTAATGGATTCCATGAAATCCTCATCTTTTATTACACACCATATCTAGACATTCAAAGCACCCATACATGTTTTTACTATTGTCATTCTAAAGAAACCATAGACCACACAGAGATGGGTCCACGAATCCCTATTCCTTATATTCCTACTTCACAACCTTAGAGTCCTATTATACATACACAAAACATCACATACTACAGTGCCACATATTGTACCTATACATGCTCCTTGGCAGTACCACCAATTTCTTGCACCAGATTTTGAGTGGGGAGATACTTGTGACCATCATTTGGATGATATTTCCTCTTCATATATTCCAAAAATACCGAAAAAATAATAATAAAACTTCAAAACTCCAAAAATATTTTCATCATAAATATATTTTATTGGCTCTTTAGCATCTTTGTTAGTTCCATGTTGATGGATGGCATAGCAATTACTTATACATACACACATGTTTCATGCTTCTATTGGAGTGTGATACATGCATACACAAATACATGATTTATGCATTTATGGAGGTCGGGGTTTCCCTCTAATCATGTCACCAGGATGTTGGAGGCATCCACCTCTATGATCACGATAATTCTAGGTTATATCATTCTATGGTCTCTTCATTAACATGTTTGAGCTCTTATATACTTACACATGACTTTATCCATTAATATATCTTATACATGGTACTTGATATGTCATGCACTTAACATTTTTTGTTGACACATTTAATCCATGGGCTACTATGATATGTTTATGCTTTCATTTATGCACTTCCTTGAGTATCTTACCTTGTTATTATCTTGCTTGTTCAAGCATTTGAATACACTCCTTTATTCGTGGCCCTTATGCCTATGTGTGCTTTCTTTGACATTTGAATATGTCATTGCTTGATGTATGGACATTTAAACATGTCATTCTTGCTTTTGTGGACATTTGACTAAGTCGTGTCTTTTTGATTGTGTGGTATTTGAACATGTCCCTTGTTTGTGATATCTTAGGACCATTGTATGTTGACTTGTTTTTGAGTGCTCTTGTGTGTGTACTTATTTATTTGTTGAGCTCATCTTATTGCTATATAGATGTTTCCATGATCTTTATCATGCATCTTAAGCCTTCATTTGATCATATTGTTCCATGTGCTTCAATGTTATATTTACCTAGACATGTTCATATATATGCTACATGGGTCCATTCACATATTATATAGTTGTCTTATCCTTTTGAGGTAAGATAACTATCAATTTTTATTCTTCCCTCACCTCAAAGGGAGGCATATCAATGGGGACATGCCATAGAAGGTGTGTTTTCCACATTCATCGTAGTTTTTAGATTCAATGGGGTCATGTCATATAGTCATGGCTTCCACACATTCAAGGTTTCAGATTCAGTGGGGGCATGTCATATGGGCATGGCTTACACACATTCACAGTTTCAAATTTAATGGGGGCATGTTTTATAATCATGTTTTTCACACTTATTTAGTATTTGATACACCCAAATTCAGTGAGGGCATGTTTTGGAAACATGTCCTCCCCATTGGCACTTATATCAATTTTTAGATCCAATGGGGGCATGCTTTTGAAGCATGTTCTCCACACTTATTTAGTATTCGGTAAACCTAGATTTAGTGGGGCCATGTTTTAGAAATGTGTCCTCCATATTGCACTTATATCAGTTTTTAGATTTATTTGTATATAATGGGGGCATATTTTGGAAGCATATTCTCCACACTCACATAGTTTTTAAATTGGCCAAAGCACACAAACATATGATTCAGATACACATTTATAGTAGAATTATATACTTTAGTACCATTTTTATACATAATTTTAGCATGATACATATCTAATGTGCATATAATATGCAATGTGAACCTAATATTGCAAAATCCAAATCAATTTCAGATTCAAAATACACTTAGGGACTGTCATCACCCACCAGGTTAGACTTTTATTAACTGTATTGAGACAATCTACGATAGCAATTGGTTCACCTTTTGGTATGCTTGAGGTGATTAAATCACTCAATCTTGCCAAATTTTCAAGTTGGACTTAATTATGTCATCCAACCTTACCAATTTGATAATATGAGTTGACTTTGTTCACTCATGCTCACCAGGTTATAAGTATGATTGAGTTACATGTTTGAGCTAATCTTTGCCAGAAAACTCAGATTTTTTCCAAGGTTGGGGCATGTGCCTTCCAATGTCTCTCTATCTCCTTAGATATATGCACTTTCCATATTTGTATATTTTTTATGAATCTCAGTTTCAATGGTTCATAATGATACATCTTTGAAATCAAGTTACCAATAGGTAAGGTAGTTGCATCGATACACAAGTGTACTCTTAAAATTTGCTATTTCAATTTCAATCATTTCAAATTCTTTCAATTTCATATTATATGCATTGATTATATGCTAACACACTCTTAGTTGTAGGCTAGTCACCACAAAGCACTCAAGTTGGGTTCACACAAAGGCAAGGTGTGTTATTCACACCTAGCTACACATTTCTTTTCCTTTAAACTGATAATTTAATTTCTATATTAATGAGGGGGAAATGTAGGTGATATTTATGAATTATATAGCACCTGAATCTTGTACACTTGGTAAACTCAGTCTTTGGTTATTCCTCTTAGTTCTGAACCTTTCCCACTTTTAAAAGTCTTGCATATGTTCTATCTTGTGCCCCTTGACCTATATCTTAGTCCGAATAGTCTCATGTTGATGACTCAAACCTTTTATCTTGCCCATAATGCTTAAAATATGTTTATCTTATGTTCCTATAAGTTTTGAGCTTACACCTATTTTTTAACTACTAGGACATAAGTGTTAGTTCTAGACCCCTACATCGATGCCAGTGTCCTACCCTAACATAGGTGTCCAGTGCCCTAAAGTCATATAATTTGCAAATAAAATATATCCTAATGGGTGACCTAAGTGCTTTAATGTGAGATATTTCCCGATAAGAGTGACATACATTCACAATCACTTATTCATTTCTCACCCAGAAAAGACCTAAAGAGCCCAAGGTAACTTATCACAATCATTCCATCAAGCATTCAATTGAGCAAAGCTTCCCCATTTTCTCCTATTTCTATATTAGTTAATAGAAACAACACATCTATAGGTCTAAAGTAATGAAAGAGCAACCCAAGAGCTACATTTTCTAAGTTACAAACTAGGTCATAATTGTACTTACTTATCACACATTACATGATTCACACACAAGTCAACATGTAGGGGAGAACGACATAAGTATGAGGCCCTCTTCAAAGTATTAGTTATGTAGGCAACGTTCATTGACAAAGGGATATTTGGGTAGCTTAACATCGTGAGCCCACTCACCTATTTTTTCCAAGGTCACTATGAAGATGAAGAACTAGGGTTTTACCATCTCATGAGGAGCAACAATCCATGACCTAGATCTGAATGCACCAAAGCAAAGATAAATACAAACCTATAAAAATTTAGGTGGTTGCATCCTTTTCTAATAGGTATTTTATATAAGACACCTACGTCTGATTCAGATAGTAGCATTGATGCTAAAGTCCAAGATTGATGCTAGTGTTTGAGGCTCTAGATGCACTCAATCTAAAATTTGGTGATTGTTCCAAAATCCTCTTCTAGTCCGCTTCTTGCCTGTTTTAGATCTAGAACTGTGTTAGCATCAGAACCAACTAAGTACATTATTTATTTTTCATTTCCATATTTAACATAGTTGTACTTACTATTTTTATCCTATTTCAATTTAATAAATTTAACATATGTTATATATGAGTTTAGCATTCAATTGGCTTGTTGTAAATCTGATTATCACCCTTATGCATTATCATTTCTATATTCTTAACCATATCTAGCCAAGTAGAATCCACATCCAATTTAAGGTTAAACATATAACATGATAAAGCAATGTCTCAACACTAACTGAAATTACATCAATTAAATGGTCATGACAATATATCAATCCTTAAGTATTGTATTCTTTTATCCTAGGATGTCTCCTAACTATTTTTTTTTTTTGAGCGAAAATCAATTCTCGAGTACTTGTATTCTTCCATCACTTCAGATAAACTTACTTCCCAAAAAAAAATTTCATTTATTTCTTTTTGGTTGGTATAAAATTCCAAACTCTTGAAAAATTTGTTAATTGTAAAGGAGCTCGAGTGTTACTATGAGAAAAAAGACAATTAATAGGAGTTGGTTCTCTTTGGCTAAGAACAAATGGATGAATGAAAGTTTTTAATAACGTTTATGAGACCAAGCAGTCTATGGGACCATGAGCTACAAAAAAGTTATTTCATGCTAACATGACCACTTGACACAAGAGTTGTCATACTTATCTTGCAAATTTTCTAATCCCTTCTTGATGCTAACTCTTCTATTATAGATATTGATTAAAAAGCTTTTTGTTTTATTTAACCTTAGCTCTTCAAACAAGTTAGCTAAATTGTCAACCCTTAAACTATCTTTGTACTTGATATGAATGTCACTATAGGTTGCACACTCTATAATAAAATGTCATTCTGGCTTCACTACTCTTTTTCACAGAATACATATGTTCTCATTTTCCATTCTTCCTTGGGCATTGTACACGTACCGGTTTCACATCTAGGATAGTGTGAGCTAGTCCTTAACTATGCCATCAACATCTTTGTTTTCCATTTGATTTCTACCTCTATGTATGTCTTTTCTTTGTAATCCCATGTAGAAATAAACTCTTTAATTGTAGTATATTTTCTTATGTCCTAATTATTTTGTCCACGTGGTTGTTCTAGATTTTGCCCTCGCATACTTTTTTATTTTCTCATTAGTATTTGGGCATTCTTGTATGTTGATGTCCCATTTACTCATCTATTTATTATTTTGTTTCATCCATGTGTTTTTAATTCTACTTAGCTCTTCTTGTATTACCATTTTGGGCCATCAATAATTCTCTATACTTTGCATCTTTTTAAAATAACTTAATATCCAAGTCATTGCTAATGCTTCCAACATAATGTTTCGACTAATAAAATATTATATGGAATTGAAGCTTTGAATTTGAGGTTGTTTGTGATTAAATATTTTTAGATTATTTGTATTTGTCTCGAATTTAGGTCAGACACATTGCTACCCCAAACTTCACATCCATATAAGATCACTAGTGTGACAAGTAGGCCGAACAAGGTTCTCTTGGTTTTCCATTCCCATAATTCTGCATTCTTACTCCTGTTTTACACTAAGTATAAAGCCTTTCACCCCTCCTGAATTATTTTTGCCTTGTAGGTTTCCCAACTTAGCTTGTTGTAAAAGTCAAGTCCAAGATACTTGTATTCTTCCATTACTTCAAGTGGGCTTCCTTAAAAAAAAAACTCAATTTATTTATATTTTATCCATATAGAAAATATTATGACTTTTGTTTTGCTAGTATTCACTTGCATTCCCACCTCTTTGCATAAGAGCTCTAGAACCTTCAAATGCTCTCTCAAAATATGTGTTGTTTTTACAAATAAAATAAGATCTTCTGCATATAAATACAAGTTTAAAACACATTTAGATAGGTGAATGCCCCCTCTACCAACATTATTTATCCACTCCTTTAGTTTATCAATATATATCCCAAACAAGGTGGGAGATAGAGACATCCTTGTTTGAATCCAACGTCACTTCTAAAGCATTCTGACATTCTTTCACTTGCTCTAATTTTGGCCCTGAGTTGTTCATAAAGTCTATGCACTACTGCTCTATACTCATATGAAACTCCAAGCTCCTCCATTCTACTCCAAAATTTACTTTTAAGGACCATGTAAAATACTTTTTTTAAAGTCAACAAAGTAACACAAAGCTTCTTCTCCCTGAGTATCCCATACTTTTTCGATTAAGTGTCAAAGAGTGATGCAGTAGTTGATAGTGAAATGTTTCCACCTAAATCCTACTTGAACTTTTACCTTTTTATTCTTTTTTTGTCCAATTGCTAATTATATGCTCTTTTTTTTTGCCCAATTGCTAATTATACACTCTATCATACTACCAAATAAATTTCAAGGAGGGTATTAGCCATAATAGTTTGGTACTTAGACAAATTATTGATATCCCCATTTTTATAAAGAGGGATAACAACACTAGTCATCCAATCTGTGAGGAAGCCTTTCTGAATAATATCATTGAATACTTTTGATATGCAGTGTAATGGTTTTTAAGCTCAACTTTAGATATTTAGCTTGCATCCCATCTATGTCTTGCACCTTACCCCCTACTAGTTTCTTTATGCCTTGAATAATATCCTTCCCCCCCAAAAAAATAGTTATGTTAATTTGAGGGTTATCTTTATCCCAAACTCTTTCATACAGTAGCTTTGCATGCTCTAACCATTGAATATCTGTAATATTGTTCCTAGTTATTTTATTTTATTTTATCGCTGTATTTCCTTTTAAAAACCTTTAGAATTAGTTTTATAAAAAAAATTAATTCTTTTTCCCTTATATTCATGTAACTTTATTTTTTAGAGTGAATAATTATTTCATAGATATTTTTATTTTATTTAATTATTCCAAATTTTCTCAAAATTTTTTTTTACTTTATATTTTTCATCATACCACAAATTCGTGAAAAACTATTTACATTTTTAATGTACATTTAAAACTTTTTAAATTAAATAAAACAACATATTGTTATTTATGGAATTATTATTCAAATATATTATTATTTACCGAATTATTATTCAAATATATTATTATTTACCGAATTATTATTCAAATATAAAAGACTATTATTTATTTCCATTTTAAGAATTTTTTGATTCACTTGAATCACAAAGATTCTATCATAAAGAGGTCTCTTTCTCTGGTTGTAATAATATTGTTTTTCTTATTGTGATTTATGTGCAAATTGAAACTTACATATATTATTAGATCGTGATGTTGATGTTTTAAAATTCATTAATCTTCAAATAGAGCTACCTACATGAACAAATCAATAAAGAGTTATACTGCAAAGCGGTCAATTTCATCGAGAATGGTGGTGAGTGGAGCAGGGTTAATGATGGCATGACACGACACCGAGGGGTACTGGATTGCATTGCATTGCATTGCAGTGTTTATTTGAAGCCCTTCCTAGTTCCATCCTCTCACTCAGTCTGAGAAGATGGGGAACGAGAGATTCAATAGAGCTCTCAGAGCTATGAAGGCAATTGGTCTCAGCAGCAATGCCGTCAGTCCTGTTCTCAAGCATCTTTTGAAGGTTTGCTGGGCTCTGCTTTTTACTTGTCCGTGTTTTTTTTTTTTTTTCCTTCCTTTAACACTGTTCAGTTGTGTGTCTACACCCAGTTGTATAACAATGGATGGGAGCTTATAGAAGCCGAAAATTACAGGGTTCTTGCAGACGCTGTGTTCGACTATGCGGAGGAAGAAGACGACGATGAAGAAGAGGTGGTATTACCTGTGCATTGCAAAGTAGCATGCAAGAATTTAGGGTTTGACTTGACCGTGTACGAGTTTTGTGTTACAGGAAAAGAGAAAGAAAGTAAAGAGGAAAAGGAAAAATTGCAATAGCGACAGCGAGGAAGAAGACGAGGACGAGGACGAGGACGAGGATGAGGATGAGGACGAGGGAGAAGTGCAGAATGAGTATGAGTACGTGCCTCCTCTTACTCGAGCTCGAAGTGTGGTTATTACCCGTGTAGTCCACCAGGAGAAAGAAAGAGAACGAGAAGCGGAGGCGAGCCTCGAACCTGAGCTCCAAATTGACGACGCTTCTTTCACCTCTCGTAGAGGCAGAAGAAGATGCACTCCTACTAAAAAGAAAATTAAAGTCGAGCCAGAGCCAGGGCCAAATCCTGAGCCTGAGGTTGTTCCGGAGCTCGTGGATGCCAAGGGGAAAGGCAAGATGACTGGTGAACATCAACATCCTCACCCAAATGAGGATGGTAGGGGTAAGGGATTTATAAACAAGGCAGCCTTGTCTACGGCTATGCCTCTGGCTCTGCCAGCGCCTCCGCCTCCGCCTCCGCCTCCGCCTCCGCCTCCCTCTGTTTTGAAAAAACCTAAAATGGAGGTGATGGACGAGGAAGTGGATCCAAGTAGTGCCATTACCTGTTTTGGTACCCCCATTGTTGAAGACAAGAGTATGAATACTGAATTTGAATGTGAGACTGAGGGAGGGCTTCCTGCAAGTGCGCCGAAGAAGCAGGACGAGCATCAGGCTGGCCAGAGCAAAAGCTTTGGCATCAAGAATTTGGTTCCAGTAGCAGCTGTGAGCATGCCTTCCAGCCTCCATCAAAATGGTATGTTTAATAATTAATTTTCTTCCTATTGGAGTCGTAAATTCCACACCCACATGCAACAGTGGCTGCTTATGTTGTCTTGACTGCACATGTATATCAACTCAAAAAAACGAAACTTTTCCTGCTTTTTACATTAAGGGAGTGTTGGATAAGCATAAATGATTGTCTGTGAAACGATAGGCAAAACTACTTTCAAGAACAAAGAGGTTTGGGTAGTAGTAGTGGGTATCTGCAATCAATGGAAGGGCCACACTGGGGGTAGTATTGACTGTTTTCATATGCAACATCATACATGGGACTTCCCTAGTTTGTGGGTCAATGTGAGTTCTATTTTTTTTTCTTTTTTCTTTTGGGTTGAAATTGTAAATTGCCCTTACAGGGTGGCCTTTTGGTCGACATGCTTTCTTCAAATTCACCCAGGACTTGCACCTGCCTTCGTCCGTTGGGTTATGCCACACCCGGAATTGCATGTGGTAGTTTACCTAATTTCAACATTTGTAAATTTTAAATATGTAACATGACTCCTGGGGATTTGAACATGGTTCTCCACCATGAAAGCCCTGATGATTTACCATTTGAGCTCATCCCATTTGACATTGTGAGTCCTATTTGTATTTGGTATACGCTTTGATCATTTTTCCAGCATGTTATTAGCTAGCATCATTACCTGTTTCGTTTTATCCTTGGAGGTGCATCATTCTACGTGATGATGATTGTATTTCTTTCGTAAACAGCACATCACCACTGTGATTCTGAAGGATTACAAAGAAATGAAGAAGCCTATGAAGTACAGGGTTATTCGGAGCAGTGTTTTGGTGCCCTAGGGGCGATAGCTGAAGCATATATGGAAATGGATGACGGAGAAGATTTGTCATCTGAATTTCAACCAGAAAGGCCAGAAATCCAGCTGTCAGTTATTAAGCACAATGCAAATGTTCCTTATCTGGAACAACCATTTTTACATTACAACAATGACCTTGAAGTATCAGGCCATATGCAACTTTGTCTAGAATACAATAATGGCATTGAAGAATCACTATCAGGCCATATGCAGCCAGGTATAGAATGCAATAATGATGGTGAAAAATCAGTTCATGAACTGGCATGTCTAGAATATAACAAGAGTCTTCAAGTATCAGGAAATGGGCAAGCAAACTTTGACTATAACACTGGTATCACAGAAACAGATATACCACGGCTAGTAAGCACAGATCATGTCCTCAAAATGATTGAAGTCCAAACACTCCAATTATTCAAAATGCTTGTACCAAATTTTCCAGCTATGAAGTTGATGGAAAAGTTTTGTCAGCAGTTTTTGAAAACGAGGAATAATAAAACTTGCATTGAAAACCATACTCAAGCTGTCTCAGTGGCAACCAATCTTTTAATGCCAAATGACAAAGTCAAAATTTGCCGGAGTCCAAGAATCAATGAGAAAAGTAGGGATTTTCTGGTAGGTGATAAAGGTAATGATCAGGCTGACTCAAAGGGTAATGCTGCCATGTGTACAACATTAATTAGTCTTGAACCATGCAGGCTAGATGTTGAGCAATTAAGACGAATGCATAATCTGAATGACATATCTAGGGGGGAAGAGATCATCCCGATCCCAATTGTGAATGAGCTATCCAGTGAGAATTCCCCCCCTCCTTTTCAGTATATACAAAAGAGTATAGTTTATCAAAATGCATATGTAAATTTTTCTCTTGCTCGAATTGGCGATGACGATTGCTGTTCAAATTGCTTTGGCAATTGCTTGGAATCGCCTATAACATGTGCATGTGCCAGAGAGACAGGAGGTGAGTATGCTTACACGAGGGATGGTACTTTGAAGAAAGACTTCATGGACGATGCAGTGTCTTTGTATTTGAAGCCTAAACAACATCATTATTTCCATTGTAAGGATTGCCCTATTGAGAGGACAAAGAATGAGTGCAAACCTGATCCTTGTAAGGGGCATTTGATTAGAAAATTTATCAAGGAATGCTGGAGCAAATGTGGCTGCAATAAGCAGTGTGGAAACCGTGTGGTACAGAGAGGAATTACTCGTAAATTACAGGTAATGTTACTATGTGAACTAGGACAAAGCTCCAACTATCTTTTTTAGTTGGAAAAATAAAATTACTTGTTTTGTTAGCGAAGGAAGGGTAAGGGAAGCTTTGTGGTGATATGCTTATTTTAAAACACAGGAAAAGATGAAACGTTATTATTTTATAGAATGATTTGTTTTATAAATTTTTTGAAAAACATGGTATACCTTTTAGCATGGTAGCTTGAACAAGTAATGTAAGCTCCACAGGGCTAAAACTATTGCAGTAAAATGAATATTAGCAGAAAATGAAAAATCAGTTGATTGTTCCAGTGTAGTGAGTAGAGGAGTGTGAGAGGGATGATTTAGACATGAATTTAGAAATTTTATTAATATGTTTCAGTGTTATTATGTCAGTTTTGGGTCTTTTGCATTAGAGATCAAATAGATTAAGGCATTGCAACTCTGAATTTTGTGCAGGTCTTTTTAACTTCAGAAGGGAAGGGCTGGGGTGTTCGCACACTTGAAGAAATACCTAGAGGTGCTTTTTTGTGCGAGTATGTGGGTGAAATTTTAACAAACACCGAGCTATACAATAGAAACAATGAAAGGATGGGTGATGAAAAGCACCACTACCCAGTGCTTTTGGATGCAGATTGGTGCTCTGAAGGCGTTCTTAAGGATGAAGATGCCCTTTGCTTGGATGCCACTCATTATGGAAATGTTGCAAGATTTATCAACCATAGGTAACTA
Source organism: Torreya grandis (assembly GCA_037957365.1). Lineage (NCBI taxonomy): Eukaryota > Viridiplantae > Streptophyta > Pinopsida > Cupressales > Taxaceae > Torreya > Torreya grandis. Next base: position 571,009 of record JARHVA010005495.1, on the reverse strand, counting down.
AGCTGCATTTTATTATATTTTGCATGATACAAAGACCAGCCTTTGCAATTTTATTATTTTGGAATTAAGTGAAAGTGACCTGAAAATAAAGTCACTCCATAAAATAAAACAAGATGATGTTTCCAACAATAAATAATGTGAAAAGTTATTTACAAATAATTCTAATTGACAATTTCCTCGTAAGTTTTGTAAACAGAAGCCTCTGATGTTTTGCTTTTTTTCTGTCCATACCGATTTTATTTCAAATATCTTTACACTCCTGTTATATATCATTTACACTCTTTCCATGTTTTTCATACCTTTGTAGATTATCAGCATCCGCATGATACCAATGCTAAACTTTCTAATTTGCTGTCAACTTATTTGGTTGAAAACATGGAACTAATATTTGGGTTCTTATCCATTGGACAAGATTAAGGACTTTCTCAGAGTAACATCTTCTGATTTTATTTGGATTCCAACGCTTGTTTCTAGAAGTATTTTCCTAGGAATCCTTTTATAGCCATCATTTACATTCTCCCCATGTTTTTCTTACCTTTTTTAGCCAATACTGCTCGTGACTAACTTTGGGAGATCGTCATCATTTGCATGAATTCAAATTGTGCAATAGTGGGAAAATATAGGTTTAGCACTTATTTTGAGGGAATAAATTTTAGAATTTTGGGGGATGTGTAGAATAGATGAAAGCCTTTCTTTTTGAAAATCAATTATGTGTCATTCCCAGGGTTGGCATCCTTTAGAGCGAGTTTATTGAAGTTGTTGAGTTAAAAAAAAATAAAAATAAAAATTAAAGAAAAAAAGATCTTCCAAGATATTAACTTCCTTGCCTTTCAACATTTGCTGTGCCACCTTGGAGGAAGAAAAGTCTTTAAAATGAAATAAATGACCCTGCCATGCGCCCCCAATCCAGAAAGTTGTCTCCTTCATAAAATTTAATGCGCTTGTGGAGTTGGAAAACCATAAGGGTGAGTCCTTTTTGGTGGGTATAAATAAATAAATAATAGAGCAAGAGCAAGGAAGGATGCATTAGAGGAGGGAAACTGGAATCTTGAACACCATTTTGGGAGCTTGGACCGAGGGTAGGACATCCCTCCAGGAAGAAATAATAGCAGCTCTTAATTCTGGCATTCCTGCTACGTATTTACTTGTCTTTGATAGCTCTTAAAATGGGAATTCTCCTTGTTAAGTCATAAGCTGGATGTTATTCTTCTTAGAATTGTGTTTGAGGTATTCACACCTTTTTAGTCCTTGGTTTAATGCGCCATGTATAGTTGCTGTTGCATACCACTGTCTCACGTTCTGCGTAACTGCATCCCTAAACTTAAATTTCTTCAATTGCTCTTAAAAGTATAGGGAGTTGCTCTTAAATTGTAAAGAGGTCTTATTCCAAAATTGATTTAAATCTGAGCATTCCATGTGGGATTCGAGTGGTCAAATGCACAATAAAGATTAAGGCAGATTTTTTTTGAATTACAACTTAGAGACTGTTGTTCCTTGGAGTTTAGGATGCTACGTTATCAAAACTCACAGCCATTTCAGATCAAAAATTGATTGGCATCTTGCTGTGCTGTTTATGAACATTGCAATGCATATAAATGTTTGAATTCGAAGTGCTTATGCTACAACAATATTTACTTTCAAGCTGTATGCGATTCCATTGTCCCAAGACCTCAAACTTGCTTGATTTCACCCTTTGCACCAGTAGGTATCAGATAAAGAGTTTCCCAGATTTCAAGTACTTTGCATTTTTTTTTCATTATATTCAGATTAGCAGGCTACCTCCTTGCCGACTGCTTGTTATCTCCGTAGAATAAATTGTTTCTTTTGTTAAGAGTGCCATGCAATCATGTTCTGCAGAGGTGATTGTTGTGAAGGCCGTATTTTCATTTTTTTTTTCACATCCCTTTTAGTAATGTCTTCACTCTTTGGATACAAACGTGCTTGGATGCTTAGGCATGTGATGAATTCTGTATAACTGGTGGCTCGTGGTAAATTCTTTATTGCTGGTCTGCCTGATCTAAATTCAATATGCATATGATTAATCAAATATGTTAAATATGCAAATAATGTAGACATTACAGAATTCGAAAATATTAATAAAAGGATAGCGAATTACTCTAAAAGTTTTAAGGAGTTTTAAACTCTAAATTCACTGGGAAAAAATAAATTTGAGTGTAGCATATGGGACTCGAGTTTTCAAATGTGTAGCGAAGAAAAATATTTAGTGCAAACACATCATGATAATACACATCTCTCCTTGTGGTGCACTGTGATTATTATCCATGCAAGTGCAGAGACAAGTTAGTCTCAAGAAAGTAAATACTTAACAATATCAAACTTGTTACTTCTGGTTTTCATTTGTTTTTCTCAGAATTCAATCATGAACCCTAATTTATCAAAACTAAATCGTGTCTAGTTCTAAGATGCAATACAAGTAGGATTTAAAAGGATATATAAGGATGGAATTGTAATCGTCGTTCACGTAACACATTTCTCATAGACCTAACTACCAGTTTAATACATTATATGCACTACCTTTTAGAGTCAAACGCCATTCATTGGTCTAACTTCATCTATATTAAAGGTAACGGAGACAAATTTTGTTTTTGCTGCAAAACTACTCAAAGTTTTCTAGCAGCATTCCTTTTCCATACAGCGGTACATTAGTTCTAGGTTGACTAGTTCTTAAATGTGACACAAATAGCTCACCTTAATGTTAGCACTTATGGTACCATATTAACTTCTTTTTACACTTTCAAGAAAAGGAGCAAGGATTATATAAAATCATTGTCTGAAGCATCTCTTATTATAATTCTACCTAGTAACATAATTTACCTATTCAGGTGTACATTTTCTGGGCCCATATTCAGCATTAGCTTTAACTATTCATAACCTGATCTCAGTCTGAGCCTTTATTAAGATATATTGCATTATGCTTCTAGCTTCATCTTTTGGCTCCTCTCACCTCAAAACATTAGTTTGATGCTTTTGAAGGTCCACAAATTTTGTAAGGATCAAATACTTAGACCCAGCTTAACAACATTTAAGGGGCTATAAATTGATAGAGCTCATGCAATCGTGCTTTCTTAGTTTATATGTTAGAAGAGCATATATCTTGGAATGGTTGGTTGAATGGAATTTGTTCAATGTTGCACCTCCATTCTTAATTCACGTTGTCGCTTCAAAAAGTATTATTGTCACGTTGTCAAGGATGAGGTAGTTGATTACAATACTGTTACACATTTTGTTGATCTTGATCATATATTACATGTTTTTCAAGACCTTGAATGTGTGTGTATACATAATTGACTAATAAGTAATCACAGATGATTAGTAAATATCTACGTTGCTGATACAAATATGGGTATGAGATTTGGATACATGGATACAGGGATTGTTTTTGGGGGCTTGGATACTTTTTTGGATACGACAGTACAAAAATATATATAAAAAATACAAAATATAAAAAAAGTATAGGACTGATTCTATGTTTAATAGCTGCCTTGTATCACGGCTATTGTTTATTATTCATAAATGTTGTTACACCTTGTTAAATATATCTTATTAAAAGACAATCTATACTGGAAGGAGAGCATCTTAATTATTTGTCTTTCCTTGAGTTATGATATTGCATGGACTAGGGTAGTTTAAATAAATCATTTGGTTCCTTTTACTTCCACGGATTAAACTTGGGCTACAAGTAATAAGCAATAATTATTGTTTAATGGCGATTTTGACTTTTTCAATAACCTACAGTTGGTAAATTGAAGCAAGGAGTTGTTCGCCTTCTTTCACCTTGTCATGTTATGGGCGTCGCAAGACATAGGTTCTTTATTTGTTTTAAGTCATCAAGGATTTGAGTTTTTCCTTGGGAATAGGACGTAACGGAATAAATGATTGATCCATCAAATTATCTTTTGAACTTTCACCAAAGTATGAGAATTTTACGCTTAACTTCTATTGAACTTTTTGAGTTTATAGAAGCTCGTTGGAGTAGGTTAGGTCTTCCTTTGTTCGCATATTTTGCCAACCCTGTTGTGATAATGTCTCATAGAAGAGACTCCTCACAAGTTCTAAAGGAGAACTACATCTGGGCCTGATTCCGAGAAGCAGATACATAGGCTGCTATGTTGAGGTGGCGCATCGGTTCTAGGTCTTTGGCTAGATTAGGGTTGGCATGGTTGCGTAGCAACCATGCAACCATTTGCATTTATTCTTGTCTTTTGGCATGTTGAGTTGTGTTGACATTTTGTGTGTATCGTGCCACAAAAGTGGCTAGTCAGTGGACATTGTTTGTAGTGATAGTTGTAACTATTGTCGCTATGCATTGCACGCATCTTCGTAGATAGCGAATGTTCGGCATTGTAAGTTGTTCATTTCATTCTTTATAAAAAAGAAGAATGAAAATTGTGTGTTTTTGTGTGTGGTTCAGTCATACAAATTTTGGGTACGACATTGTTCCCCTGATTCATGAGAGTTTGTGGGAGTGTATATTTGTATTATTCTGCATGATTAATTTTTTTTGGTTAGTGGAGTGAGTTTGTGTGAGCAAGCAAAAGCAGAGAGGTGTGGAAGCAGCAGCTCTAGGTGTCTATTGCAGGATTGGCGAGTTTTATTACTGCATGCAAGAATAGCATCTAATGTTTAACATTGATTTTTTTTTTTTAATGTAAAGTAATCTGTGCGGCAAAAGATTCAACAATTCTCTTTTCTCCTGTCGACAGGGCATGAATTTGTAGCAGAGATGCCAAAGACTCAATAATGGCATCATTTTAAAGAGAGGCATATGTTGTTTGCCTCAAACAAAGACATTGCCGATTTTATTAAGTGCATAACAGCAAAAGTGCAGCACTAAGTTGTCGTCAAACAGCCATAGTGCAATAAATAAATAAGAGCTGAGATCAGCTTTAAAAACTGGCACTAAGGCAGAAAAAAAAGTGCAGAACAGCAAAAGTGCAGCACTAAGGCATTGTACAACAGCCATAGTGTAATAAGTAAAAAGGAAAAAAATTGAGATCAGCTTTAAAAGGTGGTGCCCAGGCAGAAAAAGAAGTGCAGATAAATGAAAAGAAAGGCATGATTGCCTGTATGCAAATATGAACAACAAATAAGAAAAATGTCTAACCAGTTAGAAATATGTAGAAAAGCTTTACAACAAGAAAAATGCTTGCAAAACAACAAATTTTAGTTTGATCAAGGAAAGAGGCATTGAAGGTCAAATAAAATGGAGCACCCATGAGGAGGAAAGCGTGATTTGCAGCATGCACTTAAATTTTTTTTATTATAAACTATTGATAAAGTTTGTGCTTCATTCAAATTTAGGGCCGATATATTAATTTAGGGCAAATGCAATTTTTGAGTTTATTTATTTTTAATTAAAGTTTATTTTGTGAATTTTAAAAAAAATCTGTTAATTTTTGCCTATAGCTTACATGGGAAGCTAATTTATTTGCCTATTTCCTAAACCAGGAGTCTGTTCGTTGATATTTTGCCACGTTGTGCCAAATATTCATGTTAAACATCCCCTAAATTTTATTTGCTCTATATTCTTTAGACTTGTAGATTTAATTTTTTTAGAACATTTTTAGGCATTAAAACTTGCTTGAAAGTTTGTGGTAAATTTTGTAACTCATAAAACGGGTAGAATTTCTAGTTGAATATTTGCCTAGTAGGTCCATCTTATCCTACTTGAACACCCACTAAAAGAATTTTTTGTAAAACCTTATGGCTCAAAAGATTAAATTGTTAGACCGTAAAATGGTACATAAACATTTTGTGTTTGTACTAAAAAGATTTATTTTTGTATGGGTACATTGTTGGTTGTCCCTGACACCCATAATATTAAGAGGGGAATCTCACTCATGAACAAGACATGTATCAGGAAAACAATGTTGGAACCATCGGATTGCATCATCAAACGATGTATGGTCCACTTAGCTAGTTGAGTTGAATCCAGAGAAGATTGCAGGATCACAGGAGGTTGAAGGAAAATCTCTAATCTTGAGTTTGCGACTAGCTCAATGTCTAGTTCATTCTTTAAGACGGTGATCAGTGGTAGTGATGACAATCCTCCAACTGGTGATCAGTGGTAGTGGTTGCATACAAGATAATTTTTGAGGTGGGCAACATCCATTGAGAAAAAGTAGTGAGGACCCAGTGCCACTATAGATATTTTGTGCTACGCCCTTAATCTTTAGTGCGTATAGGGATATGTGTCGTTGAGTTGTGGCTTACATACCTTTTCTATTATCTTATTGCATTTCTCTACGTTCTTAGTAGGGTCGGCCTATGGAATAACTATGGCTAAGTAGAATATATATAGAAGGCAGTTGTTAGTCTTTAATCATCATTTTACGAATTCTGCTCTTATTGCATTGTTGTGGACGTTGACACCTCGAAGCGACTTAGTCATATTTATCAGGTATTATGTTCTCTCATTAATTATTGTTGTGGATATGCTTATTCTACTCTTAATTCTATAGTATTTTATTCATAGTTACCAAGAAATTCCAATTTTTAGACAAGGACCTCCTACTAGTCCTCGTACCCACATTTTTTGATGACAACATTTACATACAATTCAATTGTACCCTTATTCATTTACTCATATACCCTGATTTAAATGGCGTCTCCATCCATGTACCAGTGCCCGTACCCCCACGACTCCTGGTAACTATGATATTATTCAATTGTTGCGAACATCTAAGTAATTTCATTACAAGTGGTATCAGAGTGTCAATTTGGGCAGGTTTCTGTAGGGTGTTTTTTTAGAATTTGGTGTTGATTATTGTTGTGGATATGCTTATTTTGCTCTTAATTCTGTAGTATATTATTCAATTGTTGTGAACATCTAAGTAATTTCATTACAAGTGGTATCAGAGTGTCGATTTGGGCAAGTTTCTGCGGCGTGTTTTTTTAGGATTTGGTGTTGCAATTATCCCGAGAGTTGAAGGATCGAAAAAAATAACTTGCGATTCGAGAAGAATTTAATTTTTTCGTCACTGTAATATTGTTCGAAGTATTTTTTTGAAAGAAATTTTAGAATTTTTTTTGCACCCTTGTGCAATTAGCAGTCATTGGATTCATCTCGGCGAGACGATTACAATAATATAATCTGTCGGTACACTTTTTCGGGCCCGAAACCCTCCATCCTAGGGTTATGCATGGCTAGTCCTAACATTCGCCGCTGTAGGAAAGGGCAAGACCCTCCAAAGACTCCTCACAAGGACAACATGGAGTCCAGAACTTTAGAGCCTTAGGTTTCTGAGGTGGTTCACCAACTGCAGTCAGATATACAAAGCATGGCGAGGAAAGATGATCTTGATGTGGTGAAAAGGGACATGAATTTTATGAAGAATCGGTTGGCAACTCTGAGTGGGCAATTGACCAATATTGTTGCTCAACGTCCGCAAAATAATCCTCCACTCCATTTGGGTTCTCCCATTTCGAACAATCACAACTCCAATTCTGGTTCAAAGCGTATCTTGCCAAAAGTGGAAGTGCGCAAGTTTGATGGTAAGGATTTACTCGCATGGATCAATTAAATAGAAAATTTATTTGATCTACATTAGAACCCATGTGTGCAAAAGGTGATCATGATATCTTTGTATTTGGAACCGGAGTAGTTCATTTGGTATAAGTGGTTGTGTGCTCAAAAGAAAAAGAAGGGCACTCCGATTACCTAGTCAGTGTTTATTGAGGAGTTGCAGATGCACTATCGCAATTATGTCTCAGAAAACTACTTTAGTCAGTTAGCAAATTTGCGATAAACAAGTATTGTTAAGGATTATATTCAACAATTCTAGAATCCATCCTTACGCGTGGATGACATCATTGAGGACAAGATGATTGACTTGTTCTTGGGGGGTTCAAGTGTAGCATCCAACTTGAGGTTTGCATTTTTAATCTAGCTTCCGTTTCTGAAGCCATACCATTTGCACGCTAGGCAGAGGAAAAAAAATCAATCAAAGGGCTTTTGTTGATGGCCGCGAATGCAATTTCACAACACCATCATTTTCTCAACCAATCAGATTGACCCCTCAACAATTTGAAGAGAAGTGTGCTAAAGGGTTATGTTTTGGTTGTGATAGCAAAGCAAAGGACATAAATGTGCAAAAATGTTGTTCTACATTGAAGGCGCCAATGAAGATGACAAAGATGATGCCTCAGGGGAGGGCATTGAAGCTCCAGAGGAGGAATTTGAAGATTCTAAACGTAATATTTCATGTCATGTCCTTTCGGGTATTAGTACCCCTCAAACTCTTAAGTTGGTGGGGTTCCTCAAGAAACAATAGGTGACAGTGTTGATTAACTTAGGTAGTACATATAACTTCTTCAACAATAAGTTGATTGCTTGTTTGAACTGTTTTATTTATCCCTCTTTAGAATTTAAATTCATAATTGCAGATGGTGGCATAGTCAACTGTTCTGGAAAATGCCATAGTAAGATTGCTATGGGGGACTATATGCCTAATTCTCCTATGTTAACTATATCCATGGATGGGGTTGATATCGTTTTGTGAGTACAATGGCTCACGACTTTGAGCACAATCAAGATGAATTTCCAAGAATTGTTCATGTGCTTTTATTTTGAAGGTAGGGCATTTAAACTACGAGGATTACGAGAAAATCTTTCCAATTGGTTAGTTCACACCAGATGACAAAGATTCTTAAAAAAGGGGTATAAGGATTTGTAGCATGATTGTTTTCCATAGAAGTTCAACGAACGAATGTGTTTACACTTCTTGATTTACAAATGATTCTTGATGACCACCAAACAATTTTTATTCGCAATCCCAAAAGGACTACGACCAAGCAGACAACATGATCATGCCATAAGACTAATTCCAAGTACTACACTACCAAACATCAAATCATATAGCTATCCATATGCCCAGAAGAGTCAAATTAAAAATATTGTACAAGAGATGTTGGAGGTAGGAATTATCCGACATAGCCAAAGTGAATATTTGTCCCCAGTGGTCATGGTGCGTAAGAAGGATGACATTTGGAGGATGTGCCCCGACTACAGAGAACTCAACAAGTACATCAAATATAAGTTCCCTATTCTAGTAATTGATGATCTCTTAGATGAATTACATGGTGCTGTTTATTTTATCAAACTAGATCTTCGTTCTGGGTATCATCAAATTCGGATCAGAGATGAGGATATCCCTAAAACAACTTTCAGAACTCATGGAAGCCATAATGAATTTATGGTCATGCCTTTTGGTCTCACAAATGCACCAAAACTTGATGAATTTTATGTCTTTTTTAAGGAAGTTTGTGCTGATGTTTTTTTGATGACATCCTAGTATACAACAAAACTTGGGAAAAACCTTTAAAGCATGTGAAACAGAGAATGTTAGTTCTGGGACAACATCAACTGTATGTTAAACCTTTCTAAATGTGCTTTTGGAGTCCACGAGGTGGAGCACTTGAGTCATATTGTTTTACAGGGAGTCAAAGTTGACCCTAAGAAGATCAAAGTTGTGATGAAGTGGCAAGTGCCAAAAACATTCAAGAACCTTTGTGGAGTTTGTAAAAAATTATGGCAGCATAGCAACACCACTCACAACCTTGTTAAAAAAAGATTCTTTCCATTAGACTGAACCAACTACCAAGGCATTTGAGAAGTTGAAAGAGACTCCATGCACCACTCTAGTTTTGGTGACCCATGATTTTTCCAAGATCTTTGTTTGAATGTGATGCATCAGGTTATGGCATGGGGGCAGTACTCATGTAAGAAGGGAGACCCATTGCATTTGAGAGTCGTCAACTCAAGGAAAAAACAAGCTCAAGTCAATCTATGAGGAGAGAAATGGCTATTTTTCATGCAGTCAAGAAATGGAGATCTTATCTGATGGGTAGTCACGTTCAGGTAAAGATTAATCATGATAGTATAAAATATTTTTTGAAACGATGATTGTCATCAAAAGAACAACAAAAATGGGTTACTAAAATGTTGGGATATAGTTTGAAATCGTCTATAAGAAAGGAAAAGAGAATGTAGTAGCAGATGCACTCTTTAGGAGGGATGAATTAGTTGAGGTATTTTTATGCGCAATGACCATTTGGTAGGAAGATTGGTTAGAAGAAACAAGATTTGAATGGGAGAATGACATGCATACATATGTTCTGCTTCAGAATCTTCAACATGGTTATGGGGTTTATGAAAAATTTGTGTGGAAAGGGAACACATTATGGTATAAAGATAAATTATATCTATGTAAGGATTATGTCTTCAAACACAAGATCATTCAAGAGCTTCATGCTTTTTGAAGACATCATTGAATCAAACAAGATTTTTTTTTGGGAGGGACTCGAGGGGGATGTACACAGGAATTTGTGGTAGAATGCATGGTTTGTCAACAAAACAAAGGTGAAACATTTAAGACATCAGGTCTTCTGCAGCCTTTATCCATCCCTAGCCAAAGGTGGGAGGAGGTTTCCATCGATTTCATTATAGGGTTGCCAAGGTTTGAAGGTAAAAATGTCATCATGGTAGTTGTGGATATGCTCACAAAATATGCTCTATTTTGTTCCTTATCACAACCATTTGTAGCCAGTACAATAGCTACTGCTTTTTTGTATACAGTTCAAAAGTTGCATGGTACTCCCAAAATCACTGTAAGTGATCATGATCCTATCTTTACCAATAACTTTTGTATTGAGTTATATGCATGTTTGGGTACTCGGTTGGCTCATAGCTCATCATATCATCCTCAATCTGATGGGCAAATAGAGGTGGTCAACAAATGCCTAGAAAGGCATTGCTATTGTTTTGCATCAGATAAACAAGAATGTTGGGTTCATTGGCTGCCACTAGCAGAATAGTGGTACAACACTTCCTTTCATACCTCTTCCAAAATGTCTCCCTTTATGACACTACGGTTTTCATCCTCCATCCATCACTTCATCTTTGAAAGTGCAACCTAAGGTTGGAGCTGTTGAGGAACACATTTAACATCAACAAAAGGTACTAGTTAGTTTAAGGGAGAATATAGCAATGACAGAGAATCAAATGAAGCAACATGCTGATCAACGCTATAGTGAGAGGCATTTTGATACAGGTTATTGGGTATTTGTGCGCTTGCAACCATATAAGCAGATGTCTTTGAAGTAACAGAAACAAAGATAACAAACTTTCTCCCAAGTATTATGGCCCTTATCAGATTCTGAAAAAAATTGGCAGTGTGGCATACAAGCTAGAGCTAAGCCAATTACTCGCATACATCTTGTATTTCATGTATCTTGTATGAAGGTCATTGGACAGAGAGTTTCTACCTAGAATGAGTTACCCGAACTGAATGTAGAAGGTAGAGTCATTCTAGAACCTGAGGAGATCCTTCACACACACTAAAAGGCTACAAAAAAGAGAGCTTAAGGAGTATTTGATCAAGTGGAAGAGTTTGAATTGTGAAGATGCAACATTGGAGGATGGAGCTTTCCTACAACAACATCCATAGTTGATTCATTGTTGAGGGCAACACTGTTTTGAATGGGAGGCACATGCAATGCCTTTTAACTTTTAATGCGTCTAGGGATATGTGTGGCAGACTTGTGGCTTACATACCTTTCTTATTATCTTATTGCATTTTTTTGTGTTCTTAGTAAGGTCAGCTTATGGCATAACCATGACTAAGTAGAATATATATAGGAGGTAGTGGTTACTCTTTGATCATCATATTATGAATTTTGCTTTTATTGCATTGTTGTGGAGGTTGCCCCCTCGAAGCGGCTCAATCATATTTATCAAATATTTTGCTCTTTCGTCAATTATTGTTGTGGATCTACTTATTCTGCTCTTAATTTTGTGATGTATTATTCCATTGTTGTGAACATTTGAGTAATTTCATTACATTTTGTAACTATTCGGTAAGGCCCAATCCAACCAGAGGAGTAGTTGTTCAAGTGGGGCCAGTCCCATTGTAGATTTGTTGATGTGAACAACGTAGCATGTTCATGTTCACGCATGTAAGTGTGTATGGACTAGAGTGTGAATCCCAATCCATTCTTTGTTGGTGTTGAATGATGTGTTTGTCTACGTTCACAAATTATTAAACGAGGCCATTTTCCGTTGAGTAGATGTAGTGAGGCCATTTGCTCTACGAGTGTGTTTGTAAGTATGATGCCCCGAGACGTGTTCCAATTTATATACGTGTTTGATTCTATCCCAATGGTTTGAACTCTAGAGAAACGAGACTCGGACTCGGCAAAAACTCGGCAATCAGATTTTTGACTCGGACTTGGACTCGACAACAAAACTTGGCCAACACTTGGAAAATTTAAAAAATCATTAAAAACAACGATTTTTAGGAGGATTAAAAAAAATGCATTCGTTATCAAATAAGCTTAAAATACATTTGAAACTAATCAATTACATCTAGCATACACATGTATACACAGAGAAGTAAGTAAATATTGTGATATTGAATATTTGAAGGTAACATGCAATGTTAGGTTACTAGATAGCATTAGATTCATGCCATTTGAAATAGACACGACAAGATCAAGCCTCATTTCTTGACATAATTGAATGAAAAGAGCCTTTGTTAACACAGAGTTGATAAAGGGAAAGAGCCGGGCAAGTTACAATCTACAGACTGTTTGAAGCAGAAAGAAAACTTTATTCTTGAATTCTTGTTGTGCATGAAATCAACAAAAGTTCGGAAAATAATACATTGTTCATTTAAAACCAGTAAGGTCTTGGCTGCATTTTGTTACTGGTAAGTGTATATCATGCAACAAAGCATTACAATGTGTGATATCATAAGCAATTAGAAAACAGGTCTGGACCATGTAAGACATTACAAAGATTGCATTAAAGGCAAATAAAATCTTATCTTGAGAAACAAACAATACGTTGTGACATGTTAATTGTTCCAAAAGGTTTCACACAATGAAGGTAAAGAATTTGTGGGTTATTAAGGAGACCGATGAAAAACACATATTCCAAAATATCAGTCATCCATGTCATTTTCTTTAATATTGGCGATTATTTAAAATTTTGAAATTAAAAAAAAACAAAAAAACAAAAAAACAAAAAAACAAAAAACACAGAATTGTAGAGTCTAGGCACAGGGATCGCGAGTCATGTCATTTTCTTTAATATTGGAGATTATTTAAAATTTTGAAATAAAAACAAAAAACAAAAAACACAGAATTGTAGAGTCCAGGCACAGGGCTCGCAAGTCTGGCTGGGCTCACCGGACTTGTCAAAGGACTCCATGATTACTGAAAAGACTCGCAATTCCTTTGTAGGCTGAAGTCTTACTCGGATTGGCGAGTCCTCGCCAGAACTTGCCGAGTCTCATAATGATGGTTTGAACTATATGTAATAAGGGGTGGAATGTTGGGAAAATAGAATTAATTATTACATTATAGTTTTATTAATGATATATATTTAAATAATAAACCTATTATAATAAAGTTAGTCGGGTTGTTTGGTTGTTAGGAGCAAATCTTTAATAGAATGGTTGTTGAGCCATTCACGTAGATAGGTGAGGTTGAGTGATTATGAGAATTATATCCTAAATAATAGGATATGTTATTTTTATAAATATGTGTGGATTTTATTAAATGTAAGTGAGAGTGTTATGTATTAGTATTGGGTCGATCATTCACCGTGTATTGTTTGAATGGATCTCTGATCAAAATTTAATTTTTGCTTACCGATCATGTGTATAAGCATCTGGATGTACCCACATTGGTTGACCTTAATAGCTCCAAACAGCCTCATTTGTTTGCAACATCTTAGACGAGTAGGCCTTAGCATATGCCCTGTCTAACCTCATTTGTTTCAACACCTTAAAGTGTCTGTTGAGTGTTGCAGTTAGATGTCAGTTTCTTACAATATCCCAAACAGGTAAGAGGTATAACTATGAAACAAGATGTCCCACAAAGTATAATGACAGTTGAGCCTTTCAATTTCTGCTGACTATAAATTTCCATTCATGGGTCCATTCTCCTAAAATTGAGGATGAGATAGGTAGAGTGAGCTTGCTTTTCTATTTAAGACAATTCAATCAAAGAATTGCGGTTGCATATGTTGGTAATACACAATAATACAAATAACCATGACATGTTCAGGATTTCCTAATTTGTAGACTGGCTTTCAGGTGTTATGATGCAAACTTAATAGAGATACCTGTTGAAGTGGAGTCCCCAGATCGTCATTACTACCATGTATGGAAATTTGAAACTCTCTGGCTGGCTGGTGACATTCTGGACTTATTCATTTTTGCTTTCATGGTTCTTCACAGCAGTGTTTCTGATTTGACACTTATCTATTCTCTCGTAAATAACAGCTTGCTTTTTTCACTACACGAAAGGTAGAAGCTCTGGAGGAGCTCACATGGGTATGTTTTAAATGTCATCCACAGTTGCTTGTATTTACAATATATCTTTACCTGTCTGCAGAATATCCTCTCTACATTTTGGACATATTCAACATTGAGCATGGATGCTTACTTTGCATTACTTAAATCTTCTATGTAACTTCTTTGTAGTTCTCTTTCAGACTTGAGGAAATATGGTTTGAAATTTTTATTCCTATTATGCTAAAATGAGATAGGCAGGAGGTGCATAAACCTTTATTTTCTGACATTGAACTCACTTGTTACATAAGGATATATGTATTCTTTATACATTTTCCATTTAATAAAGGTGTTAATAAATTGATTTGCCAAATGTGCTTAATTTGCATTACTTGAATCTTCTATGTAACTTTGTAGTTCTCTTTCAGACTTGAGGAAATATGTTTTGAAATCTTTGTTTTTATTATTATGCTAAAATGAGATGGGCACAAGGTGCATATGCCTTTATTTTCTGACATTGAACTCACTTATTACAAAAGGATATATGTATTCTTTATAAATTTTCCATTTAATAAATGTGTAAATAAACTGAGCCAAATTTGGATTTAGTTGGCATCTGGTTTTTATATATTTTCAATTTATATTGGCATCATGCAAGCAATAATTCGCTGGCATTGGGGTTTTTGGACATTTACTGTTCTCTCTCTTTTGCTCAAACATCAAAACATGTGATTTAATTGCCAAATTCTAATGAAGATTAAAATATAATTATGAAGTGCCAAAAATATGGCTTATGCGAACTTCTCATAGCAATCCATTATCTCCTGCAATGAAGCGCCTCTTATTTTTGACTTACTTTCATATGGTCATTCTTCTATGAAGCTGGTTCTATTGAAGTTAATAAATTTCAATTCCACACAAAGCAGTAGCTGTTTTCAATCCAATCTTGCAGCGGCGGAGATGCTTCAGAGCCATGGTTGAGTATATTTAACAAGAGAAATCTTGTTTGACTTCAATGTATTTATTTCCCAACTTCTAGTGATAAAGGAAGTTGACTCTCCTACAAAGATGTCACCATAGCACTGCAAATATAGGGCTATCTCAACTCTGTAATGATATGGTTCAGTTACAACAGTTACAAGCCACAACTGGAATGAAGCTGTTGTGCACCTTTTCCCTTTTTTGCGCTCTTTGAAGTACATCGCAAGCATTAAAATATACCCTAAAATGCTGGTACATCCTTGTTTACAGAAGAGATGTCATCCTTCAATAGGGAAGGGCGTCACGCCCAAAGTGCAAAAGAGGCTAGGGGCAATCTAATTGCGAGCAAAAATTTGTGTGGGTTTGGAGACTACTATTTGGGCATGTTGTAAATTCCTTTAATGTGCATAAAAAGGTTACAGTCCACAGCAGGCAGTTATGGCAACCTGTGCACACACTCCTGAACTAAGTGCAGCGCTGTATGGACTACAACCAACAATATGGGATAAGCAACTATAGAGGACTATCTCTAAGCACGTCTACAGGTCTCCATCTTGCATCGTAAAGCTGACACACACACAACTATGTATTTTAACAAAAATACCGCCATTTGACATAACACAACTACCAACTACAAAGAATACCATGACACATCCTGCCCAATATAAATTCTACTCAACTGCAACAAAATGTAAACTAAGCATAGAAATAGAAATATATACATGTTGTGACAGAATGAGTTCTATTTACATTAACGTTTACCAAAATCCTACATACGTGGTTCCTCCTTTGCCCCCAGGGCCAAGGGAGTAAGCTAAGCTACAACTTACTCCTCAAGCTACTAACTACTAGGAAAATACATGTTTCCCGAATTAAGTATGCATTTTGGTGGACAACACATTAGTTATGGAGCTTAATGTGTCATAGAAGTAGAATTGAAATTGACATAACTAATGGTGCAAAAACAACAGTATTTTATTGCAAATGAGTGTATGCAAAGAGGGCAATCTCTGTAGGAGAGATATATGTCTTGAACTATGGGTTCTTCATCCCACATTAACAATAGCTATACACTACAAAAACTGAAAAGCGACTAAAAATTTGGATTGCAGGAAGTGCCACCTAGGGCCCCTGTTTCTGGTACGAAATGCTGGTCCGAAACAGTCTGGAAATGCACTAGAAACACAGACCATTCCTGGGCACATGCTGGAAATGGCTCATGCCTGGGCATTTCTGAGCCGTTTGGGTAATTTTAAAAAGTGAAAAAACTTAAAGAAGTAACTATACTTAAAATTAACCCTTAAAAGGATAAAACAAACCGCTTAAATGCTTAAAATAAACCCTAAACTTAAGACATTTGGTGCTATAAAACACACTAAGCAAATTTACGAGTTTCTTTAACAAAAGTTCAGGTTTTCAACTTTCAGCAGTTTCGAGGAGGAATATGAGCAGCTTTAAGGAGGAATAGGAGCAGTTTCAAGGAAGATTAGGAGTCGTTTCATGAATACTATATTTTTCAAGTGTTTTATCTTTTATGGATTAAAAATGAGTATTTAAAATAAAATAAAATATATTGTACAGGTGTTTCCATGCTGGTTCGTTTCCAAGGGTTTTTTGAAAATTCATGTTTCCATGTTTCAGACCAGTTTTCATTTCTAAAAATAGTAAATGAAGGGTCACCCCATGTGGAAATGACATGTATCCACCTTAGAAATGGAAATGAATGACCAAAAGTTGACAATTAGCCCAATTTTGATTGATAACATTACTATTTTAGTAGTGCCACATATTGAGGTTATATCTCCTTGCTCGTTGATGGGAAGTTGAAGTTGTGATATGTGTTGGAAAGCTCATCTAGCAAACTAGTTTAAATTTCCTAAAGATATAGCCTTCGACAACTATTTGTGGCATATGACTAAAGTTTCAAAGCCAACTTTTGCATCGAAGGGCCTTGAAAATGCAAAATATTGATATGAAAATGTAGAAAAAGCCAAAAAAGTAGATTTTTGATTTTTTTTAGAATTCTTCTTTGAACAACCATCTGAGTCACTTGCTTCTCCTTCAAAAGCATTGGGCCCCATTTTGTTTAGTTTTTGAATCAAGTGGAATTTTTTACCGATTTTGGTTTATGATGAACCACTTTCCTCGGAGTGCCAATTCCCCTGCCTTCACCACCCGATAGAGCGGGATCTGTTGATGCTTCATTTCTTTGACCACTCTATCAATGGTCTAATCAATTGTCATTGATGTCACACAATTTGGTTTCAACTATGCGCTCTGCAATTGCTCATCAACATTTGATGTGTCCAAGAGTGGTAGAAAGTGCAAATAGAGCAACTCGACATTGAACATTGGATGCGACTTGAGTTAGGGTGGCAAGTTGAGCTCAAATGCATTTTTCATTCACTTGGTTGACGATGGTTTATGGCCCATATCACAAAGGTTTGATCTCTTGGTTTGGACCCTTGTGCTTCTCCTCTTGAAGATGTAACCAAGCATTGTTACCCACCTAGGAATGAAAGCATTGTTAGTCATTTCTTTCTAAGCAAGGATTGGATGATGCTTCCTCTAACACAACGAGCAATGCTACATTGATAGGGGCTAGTGGTTGAAAGTTGTATTTCCTTAAAATTGGCTATCTCGTGGAGCGATAAAGAGCGCGATTGTAGCCATGTTGGATATATGGAAGACTTCCATCCCATGTGTGTGGATGTTTTGAATGGTACATCCAAAGAAGATGCACAATCATGCGATCGAGTACCTCTGTTTGTTCATTTGTTTGAGGATGAAATGTTGTTGATTTGTTTAATTTTGTGTCCATAATGGACCACAATGTCGACCAGAAGATGCCAAGAAACTTGTCCCTGTCTAACACGATACTTTGTGGCAGACCAAAATGAACACACATGCTCGAATAAGAGTTTGACAATCTTTGCCTCAAAGACCCCTTCTTGTAGGGTGTTAAAACTGCCATCTTTGAGAACCCCTTGACCATTAGTAAAACACGATAGGGACTTTCCCTGGTTGTGGGAAGACTTGACATGAAATCCATTGAGATGGACTCCCAAGTTTTTTCTAGAATCAACAAATGTGTGTAGCTTCGAGATTCCATAGGTTGTGCAAGGCTTGATGTATTTGGTGACACCATGATGAAGCTTCGATCAATAGAATTATTTTTACAAAATTGTCACAATTTTTTCCACTTCAAATTGCCCTGCCACTTTGACTATAATGATCTTCGGAAATCATTTTGTGATGCTCCCCTATAGGAACACAAAGGTGTCCCATGTAAACAAAATTCCCTTGTGCAAATGATAGTCAAGAACATGTCTACCCGTTGGCAGGTTTTGGTATATATTAGAGATTTAGTCTCTTCCATAAAACTGAGGCCACTCTAAAGTCTCATGTTTGTAGGACTCAAGAATCATTGTCAATGTTGCAATTGGAGGACGACTTAGACAGTCAGTGACTCGGTTAGCATTTCACTTATATCATATGTTGAGGTGGAACTGTTGTAGATAGGTGGCCCTGTTGATGCTTAATTTTGCAACTAATCACCAGAGACGTGGGAAGTTTCATAGATGTGGGGCTTGACCCTTGAAACAACCTCCAGATTTTAAAGAAGCTGGCTCTTCTCTTGGGGTTTGGTGTAAAGGGAGAGAAAACAATGTATAAAAGGAGTTTTTTAACTACTAAGACGATACGCCAAGATTGAATTCCTTTACTGAACGACACAGTGAAGAGTGCTAACAGAGGTTACTGAAAGATTAAAGAGCTTAAAGCATGATCAATAATTCCAGCAAAGACTATAGACTAACCAGAGGCTTATAATAGAAAAAGTAACTTGGAGCATCATTTATCTCTAACAACATAGTATTACTTTCAACAGTTTTCCCTGAAGAGATTAAGGAGTATGCAACATGGTTAATATTTTCAGTAATTATGTGACACTGACAAAAGGCTTATAGCAAAAAATGAGAAGCAATACTGAAAAGCAAATTATTATTGCACAAAACACCACTCTTTCTTTATATATGAACAAAGTACATAAGGCAAAAATGCACAGAGTACAATTTTCAAACTCTTAAGAAAGGCAATTGCTAAGGCAGTCAAATGCTTTTCCAGAACTAGCTCCTAAAACTCTGTATACCATCCAGATGAATCCCTTGTTTTCCCATTTTTACAGCTACTTATAGCCCCACAAAATATCTACCGTGAGTCTTTGCCACTTGCCCAGGGTCTAACCGCTTGTCTGCAATTTTTGGATCTGAGAAACTGCATGCCGTTGGAGTTGAACCACTTGGGGCTAATTTTTGTTATTTTTGCTAACTGTCCCTCTCATTTTGTTTTAATTGTTGATCTTCGTTTGTCTTTAACATGTAGTCTCCCCAAACATGGACACGTGGAAGCTTCCGCGGCCTTTTAGAGTCGCTGAGACTCTTTCCTACTCTTTACTTAGCTTTTAGTCTTAACGGCTCTTGGAGGTTCCGCACCGTCAGATCCATAGATCCCAATCGAGCCGTTGATCCTTTTCCTACTGTCTGCAAGCTACATGTGGAAGCCTTTCGCAAGTTGGGAGGTCTTTGATATTTTCCTTGGCTCGAAGGAGCGCAGTGGCGACACGTGGATACCCTTTGAGTGTTTCATACTCTCCTGTTGCCTTTTGACTCAAAGTAAAACGCTTTTTATCCACATGTCAGTCTTGCGCTCAACAGAGGTTTGTAAAAACTATTTTTTCTTTGAGGGAGCGCCGAGGTGACAAGTGGCATTAATCCGTGTTCATTTGAATCTCAAAGCCTTTTTCTAAGCTTTATCAAAAGGAGACTCCATGAAGCTTAGTGCCTACCGCTCGACTTGCTGTTGGGACTTTTACTTTTATAAAAAGGACCGCCATTGTGCCACGTGTCCGTCATGCACAAGCTAAAGGCTCTTTTTCATTCCTTTGAGCTAGAAACAACGTCGAAGCAACGTGTGGATACCCTCCGCGTGCTTCATACTTAGGTTATTCCGGCCCCGAAACTTAAAACGCTGCTATGGTACTTATCAAAAAGAAAATGAGAGTCCCAAGAAAAAAATAAAACTTTTTAGAAAATAATTCTACAGTTTATGGCGACTCACCAGGGGATCCGTACCTGCATGGAAGAATCCTTAGCCTTGATCGACCAAAAATATGCCCAAAATTGTGGTTCCCGTCACTATTCCCTTAGAGCTTTTGCGGTGACGTCTGGTACCTAGTGCATTCTGCCTATGTCGGGTACTCCCGCTTCTGTAGAGATTGAAAAGCTCTATCGAGTTCGATGAGCTCCTTATGGGAAAAGGATTGGAGACCTTGCTTCACGGAATGCAATTGGTACTCCTGTTTGGTCATCGGAGCCAAAACTGATTCCACCTCAATGACGTCGGAAGAGTCACTCTAAGATTGAAAAACAGTGTGATCATTTTGCTTCTCGACTAGTAGATTTTGTATCTGGTCTTCCATCAGGACAGTGGTGTCATTGGGGAAAGGAGAAGGTAGTCCTAGCTGATCCAAACCTTCAATGTGCCCCTTCATTCCTTTGATCCCTTCCTTTAAGAGATTTAGCAAATTCTTGCATTTCAAAGCGGCTTTATTGCAGCTCATAATCTCTCTAACCTTCCTTGCGATTGTCCTCTTGTTGGTGACTCCAGCTATCGAAAGGGTCTCTTCTGTCGCATCGTATAATTTTTTAATCAACACATGTGATTCAGGGATTTTAGTTGAGACCGATAACAGGGTCTTCTTGTCAGAGGACTCCACCCTTAAGCATAGTTTATGTGCATCAGATATGAATCTGAGTGTAGGCATGAGTTGGGTAACATCGGTGGAGATCCTTTGGCAGCAAGAAGTGTATAGCTTCCTTACCATCTTGACAATACCTATTGCCTTAGGTTGCTGTGCTAACTGTTGGGTCAACTGGGTGGCCTTATCTTCTATTGCCTTGCACTTGACTTGCAAGCTAGTCCTTTCTGTTATTGTAGCACTTAGCTTTTGTTGAAGTTGTGATGCCTCTGTTGCCTTATCACTGCTCTGCTTCTCTAAGAGCTTCTTCTCTTGCTCCAAAAAGTAGGTAGATGCCTTGATTGAATTAAGCTCCTTTTGGAGTGCTGCTGTTTTTGCTTCTAAAATCCTCAAAACTTCTTTGGATATTGCTCCTTTTAGGTCCCTGTTGAGTTGGGCAATTTCTTTGTCTTTGGCTTTAAGCTCTAGGCGTAGACGACTTACTGTGTTTTGGGTTTGAGTTAAGCTCGATTTTGCCTTTTGGAGCTGATTTGAGATTTTCAAATAAGATGTGGCTACCAAAACAGTAGTCTCATTCATTAGCTCCACTTTGTCCTGTGGCCTAAACTGAGTTAGGTCCATCGCCACTGCACTCATTGTATAATCCTCGGGCTGCATTTGTTCGAGTGGCTTGCTCACATTAGGGACCATGTGGGCGACAGTGAGAGAACGCTGCTTGTGGTCATAAAAAGATCGCATTTGTTGTGTGGCCACGGAATTCATCTCCTTGTTCCTCTGCGTTTCCTTTCTTGCCTTTCTAGCCTTATTTGCCAAGTCGGATTAGGCATGGAATTTTGAGGGAGAGGCCACAATAGCACCCGCAAAAGGAGACCCATGGGGTAAACCATAAGGCACGCTGATGGACTGCTGGGGCTGATCTTGTGAGGGAGATGGGTTTGTCAAGACCCTAGGAGAAAAGGTTGGCAAACTCAACTGTTGGGAAGCAAGAGTGAATGGAGAGTCAGATGGCATTAACTGAGTAGGTATAGCTGAGAGAACTGAGGGTGCCAAGCCATGTGAAGAGGGTGGAATTAACAGAGTCTGAGTTGAAGATTGAGGCAGAGACATGTATGAGGCAAGCTTTGGCTCTTTTTCTTTGTCTACCTCCTGAAACGTTATCTTTTGCTTCTTCTCAGGGCTCTTCAAGGGATCTTCTCCTGCTGTTTGGACTGTTACCAGCTGAGACGAGTCCAACACTTCTTGTGCAGAACGTGCTGCCTGAAGGGGATCTGAAGGGGCATCCGCTGCAGGGGGTTCTAAAGTAAGCTGGGTCATCTTTTGCCTTTCCACTTCATTGAGTGGTAGTGGCTAGGTTGTAGTGTGCGTTGCCGTAGATGCCTCTGCCTCTTGAGACTCCCTTTGAGGTTTTGGGATATTGCTGGTATTTGAACTGGAAATCGGAGTAATATGAGACTCATCCCATAGGGTCTCCCATTGAGTATCTGTGGGTACAACCTCAAAATTTCAGGCTAACTCACGGATCTCTTGTCTATATGTCCAATAGGCGGCTATTTTCTCTTGACTCCAGTCCATCCTGACTAAAACCTGTCTCAAACCCTTAGTCATGATCTTTACTGGGTCGAAAGTGTGAATGGGTTGTTAAAAAGACTCCCATGGGGCAGCTGGGATGTCCTGTAGCTCCACATATAAGTCAGGTGTATCTCTCTTGGGAGACCTGTTCTCAAAAAACCTTTTGCTCTCATGCCTGAAAGGAGTATGGACCTTACTCTTGGCAAGCCAAGAGGTCATGAAGCCATCTGGGTCATATCTCTATAGATCCTGAATTAAAACTAACCCATAAGCGGCCACTTTCCTATTCAGGATAAATTCTGCTTGTCTCTTTACTACAATAATGCTACACTTGGTCAGCGGGATATCATGGAAAGCCCTCGTCTTTTTTCCTGCTTCAAACTCGGAGTCAATGACCACTAATTGTCGTGCCACTTCCAAGCCTACTATTCTGTTGGTCAAAACTTTGGGAGGCAAAAAGGGCTCCTCTCCAAAACTATGATTCTTAATGAAAGAATGATGGGCCCCGAAAAAGAAATCACAGGGTTGACGGGCATCAGAAAAGACGACCCTAACCGAGTCATTCATTCTATTGTTTATTCCCTTCGAATTCATCTCCCCCATTAGTGGTGCCACAAAACGCTCAACAAACTCATAGGTATCTGATGACTCTGACAACACATGTGTCCATGCAGACACGGGGATAACCTTGCGGGGGTCCACTGCTTCTAAGTCCCATAGAGTCAAATTCATATGATGCTGAAAAAATTGGGCATTTTGATACAAAATGAGGTGGAACAGATATGAAGTATACTTGAAGGTAGGGTGAACACTGAAATTAGCCAGTTGCTGGTTCATGGTGTAGGCGATGTGCTCTGCAAAATTAAACTTGTATGCTTGTGATCTGGAGATGGTTTTCAGACGAAAAATGGCTGCCAGTTGCCAATCATGCACCATTCCGTTGCTATTCTCCCCAAAAATGAATTTGAGCATCGAACATACGTCTTGGGAGTCTGGGGACAACCTGCCTTTCTCAAAGGGCGGGGATAGAGTTTGAGTACTGTCTTTAGGAAGACGTAGCTCTTTATTTAAAAATCCCTGTTGCTGGTGTACCTGGGACCAAACATGCCTCAGTTGATTCATGTCGTAAAAGTTGGCAGAAGGGTCATGCTGTAGACCTAGCATGTCGCAGATAGTCTGGGGGGTGATCGCTACCTTGATCAATCCTTTTTGAATCATTGCGCTTGCGGGATTATAATTTTGTGCACATAATTCCACCAATTTAGGGTATGGGTGCACTGTGGGTACTAGATATTGAGCCAACTCTGAGGTCCAAATCCTCATGATAAAGGTTTTGGGCGTCCTTTGATTCAGCATTTTGGCATGCGTCGCTTCTCTAAGGGCTTTAGTCTTTTTTGTTAAAACAGGGTCAAAAATTTCCTCTGCATAGTCGAGGACGAGGGAAGAATCCTGGGAGACACCTTTGAGCACTGTTTTGGTTCTTGGGAGTATGGTTTTGGGTTGCACAGGAGTTGAGGCGTATGACTTCGATGATGTTGATGCGGTGGCCATCTCAACTAAACCCTCTGCTGTGAGAACACTCTTTGTTGCTCTTTGACTCACTTCTTGTTCTCGATTGGACTTAGATGCTAGCTCTTCGCTCGGATCTGAGTAAACACTTTGTTTATCGGTGAAGAATAATGAGACCCAAATTCTCCTTTAAATTCATGGTTTTTGCGAGCGAGAATTAATGACTTTCCTCTACGCTTAGTCATGTCTCATTAAAACATACATCAAGTCGCCAAAAAAACAAATCTTTGAGATTCTCAATTCAAAATTCAAAATTTTAACATTAAAGACCCTTGGGAAACCGTTAGATAGGCATCCTTTAAGAAAGGCATAGGATACAAAAATCATAAGGGATTCTAGAGTCTTTAATGTTAACACGCGCTCGAAGAAAATTTAAAAGAAGAGAGGCGGGTGAACAACCTCAAAACAAGAAAACATAAAGGAAACTAGCCTAGCTATGATACATTGGTTGCATGATTTTTATACGAAGAGTTTAAGGAAAATCCCATTAACGGAAATACCTAGAGACTCTCCCTCCTTTGTCTCTAATTCGTAAGCGTTGCGTTGCTTACGAGCGATTATTTTGAAGGGGTCTGTCCACAAAGAATCAAACTTATCATGGTTTCCGGGGTTAGCCGCTCTCGCATCCCATTTTAAAACCCAGGCACCAATTTTAAAATCAGGCTCTGAAGTTCTTTGATCAAACCAACTTTTGATAGTTGCTTGTCGACTCATCATTGACTCATGTGCTGATTCTCTTTTCTCCTGAAGCTCCAACAACTCTGCTAGTCTAACTTGCATTGGACCATTTTATTCAACTTCTATTTGATTTATCAACTGCAAGGCTGGAATTTTGATAGAAATAGGCATTACTGCCCCTTTTCCGTGTACCAACTTGTACGGAGAGGCCTTTATTACTTGCTTAAGTGTTATCCGATCTGCCCATAAAGCCATTTTTATGTATTCATGCCATCTTTTTTTGTGTTCATTCCCCATTCTCTTGATGAGTCTAATCAGGTTCTTGTTAGTCGACTCTGCCAAACCATTCCTTTGCGGATAATAATTTGACGAAGTCTTTAGGTATATACCATTTTTTAATGCAAAATCAAACACTTTGGACCTTAGGAATGCCTTAGCATTGTCAGATATAATAGTGCGAGGCGGTCCGAACCTGGTCGTAATTTTCTGCATGAGATCTAGAATCACATTCTCTGTTGCTTCTTTTAAGGGTACTGTTTCTGTCCATCTTGTGAAATACTCTGTTGCGGTAGGGATCCACTTGTGTCCCACAATCGAAATTGGATTAATAATTCCAATAAAATCCAAGCCCCATTGTGCAAAAGGCTCTTTCAACAATTATAGGGCTGAGTGGCAACACAACATTTCTTCTTTTACCGATGTAAAACTGACAAGATTTACACTTACTATGGTATGACAATTAGAAAGCTGGAAATACCTTGCCTGGGGTATCTTGATAGTTGTGGTCCTTGCAGAAAAATGGCCTCCAGCGGTTCCATAATGCAGTTCGTGTAAAACCTTTCTAGTTTCTTCCCTCTCTAGGCATTTGAGTAGGATCCCATCAAAATTCCTTTTGAAAAGGAAAAGGTCTACTAGGACAAAGTTGGACCTTCGCTGTCGATAGTATCTTCTTTTCTTGTAGGGCAGATCACTCGGATATTGGCCAATCTTTATGAAATTAACCCTATCAGTCACCCAAAGCTCTAATTCATTTTCTTGTATTCGGAGTACAATATCTTCAACGACTTGTTCTTCTATTAGAGTTTCAGAATCTTGAGCAAGGTATTGACACAAGCCCCTACCTCTTACTAATTTAGTGGGCTTAACTTCGATATCATATTCCAATATCTTGGTTATCCAATTGGCTCTCTTTTTGGTGATTTCACCCTCCATTATGTATTGCCTAAAACTTGAATGTGCTACGAATATTGTGATCTTGTTGCTAGTAACTAAGTGCCTAAATTTTTTGAGTCCTTTAACAATAGCATAAGCTTGCCTCTCAACAAAATTATACCTTAATTCATAGTCTTGGAGAGTCTTTGAGAAGAAGGCAATCAGATGTCCTGCTTGTGTATTCCCTAAAACTTGAATGTGCTACGAATATTGTGATCTTGTTGCTAGTAACTAAGTGCCTGAATTTTTTGAGTCCTTTAACAATAGCATAAGCTTGCCTCTCAACAAAATTATACCTTAATTCATAGTCTTGCAGAGTCTTTGAGAAGAAGGCAATCAGATGTTCTCCTTGTTCTGTATCCTTTTGGGTTAGTACTAATGCTATGCTATGTTCACCCCCGTAGACATACATGATGAAATCTTTTGAGAAATCAGGGTTGCGCAAGATTGAGGCGAATGCAATTGCGCTTTTGATACTCTCAAAACCTTGTCGCCCCTCAGCCGTCCATTTAAAACAGAGGTCCTTTTTAAGCATTAGGGTGATGGGTTTAACCATTCTGGCAAAGTCTGAAATGAATCTACTTACAAAGTTAATCTTCCCAAGGAAAGATTGTATCGCTTTCTTGTTTACTGGTAGGGTTAAGTCCAGTATTGTCTTGACTTTTTTTGGATCTATGGAGATCCCTTCTTTTGAGACAATGTGTCCAAATAACTTCTCTTGGGGTACTCCAAACACACATTTTTTAGGGTTTAAAGAGATCCCATATTCTTGGCACTTTTGAAAAATAGCTTCCAATTGATCAAAATGATCCTTGGTTGACCTAGTGAAGACGATTAGATCATCAATATAAATCAAAATTGATTTATTTATTAATTCCTCAAAGGCAATGTCCATAGCTCTTTGGAACGTAGCCCCTGCATTGGAGAGTCCGAATGGCATTTTGGCATAAGCAAAAGTTCCCCACTTTGTTGTGAAAGTGGTCTTGTGTTGATCTTCTTCTGCTAACCATATTTGATTATAACCCGAGAAGCCATCTAATAAGGAAAACTTCTCTGCTTCTGCCACGGTCTGTAGAATCTGTTCCATTGAAGGTAAGGGGTAGTGATCCTTAAGAGAGGTTTTATTGAGATCCCTGAAGTCCACACAGAGTCTAATCTTTCCATTCTTTTTCCTTACTGGGACCAAGTTGGAAACCCATGTGGAGTGCTTGATGGGGAAGATAATCCTAGACTCCAGTAATGTCTTGAGCTCTTTTGCCATGAGAGACTCTATCTTTGGATTAACTGGTCTTTGCTTTTGGTGAACAGGTTTCGATCCTTCAATTAGGTCAATAGTATGTTGGACAATCTCTCTTATAACCATGAAGATCCTTGTATGTCCACGCCATTACCTTATTGTATTTGTGACATAAAGCCACCAATCTTTCCTTTTCCTTTTGAGCGGTCACTTTCCCAACTTTCAACTTTCTTCCGTTGGAGACTTAAAGTTCAGAATAGTCTTCTTTACTTGCCACGAACTTTCTTTTATCCATGTTTGCATCATCAGGGTCAAACAAGTTCTCAAGGGTTATTAACCCCTTTGGAAGCTTATTGGACCTTAATTGTATGATTTGGTTACGATACGCCTCTTCAATTTTAGGCTGTAATTGGTCTGCGAACTCCCCTGACTGTTGTAGAAAAAGTATGATCTATTGATCACTCTCGAAGACCTGCCAATTGTCCTCGTTATCAGGTACAATGGGTCGAATGATTACCTTGACAGCTCCCTTATTGGTTAGTAGATCTTTGGTCGGATCAAACAGGGATCTGATTTGAGCCATTCTATTTGCTTCAACGTTTTGAGTCCTTGGGATGACTTCAATGTTGAAAGCATCAAAACTTTCGATCAAATCCCAAACTCTATGGCAGTAAGACCTCATCTTTGGGTTCTTTGCTGCAGAATTTTCTCTAATCTGTTTGACCACCAACTCTGAGTCCCCGAGGACTCGTAGATTCTTGATCCCTTATGAGCGAGAATCAGGCCATGCACTAGAGATTCATACTCTGCTTCATTGTTAGTGCAACCAAATTGAAAACGCAACGCCTTAAGGATCTTTTTTTCCTTTGGGGAAGTGAGGCATATACCTGCCCCTGAGCCCTTCTTGCTTCTTGCTCCATCAAAATTTAGAGTCCATATAAAAGAACTTTCTATGGGGCTTTCCTTTTCAGTGATTTCACACTCCATTATGTCAGGGATTTCCGGATTCTCATCATAGATGATATAAGTTCCTAAACTGGTGGAATCAAAGTTTCCAAAAGGATCTTCCAATGTCAAAGTTGACAAATAGTTCTCACCTTCATGTTCACCAACTTCTTTATTGATTCCTCTATACAACTTCTTTCTTTTCTTGTGATCATCGCGTGAGAGGCTTCGAAATTTGATTCCATTTGGTCCGTAATGCATTCCTTGCATAAGGGTTCTGATAACACTTTCATCTTAGAACCATACTTGGTTCTTAGAATTAGATGTGACCAATCAAAGGACATACATCCTCCGATCCTTGCTGTAAAGTCTCTAGATAGGCATAATCCGAAGACAGGAGGGATGTCTATAATTATTATATCTTGCGAAACAGTTACGTTTGGACAAGAATGTAGTTGTAATGGAAGCCCTCTGACGATCCCAATGGTTTGTACCGAATTTCCATTGAGCTGCATGACTCCTTTAGTCAATGGCTCATATTTGATCTTTAAGGCATCGGCTATTAACTAATGACTGTAGTGCTTGCACTTGAGTCTATCATAGAGTTGTGAAGCAACTTTTTACCCACTATAAGAGTCATATAGAAGGGGTTATGTTTAGGCTTTCTTACCTCTTTTTCGGCGTTCATTAGGATTGCTGGTTGTTGTGGTTGGGGTATTGCCAATTATTCTTTGCCTTTATTTGATGGAGTTTCCTTTGTGGTACTAGACTTTGGGTCATTATGGTCCTTTAGTGCTTCTTGTAATAGTTCCTTTTGCTTGGGGATGGCCAACATATCCCATAACGAAATATTAGCAGGGACTTTCTTTAGTTGTTCCACCACATTGACTGGTCCGAGTGGCTGTGCCTTGGAGTACTGTGGACACCTTGTCCTTTCAATCGTCGTGTTGGAGATCCCTTCTTTATGAATGGTTATTGGAATTTCTTGCCTTGCCGTGGGGACTTGAAAAACTGGGGTTAATGGCACCTTTCTTGATTCAGTGTTGATAGTAGGGAGGACCTTAGCGGACTCAACCATCCTCCTTTTTGACCGTGTGAAATAATCAGACTGAACTGTGTTTTTAGAGGTAGATGTTTCATTAATGAACACAGATTCCTCATCTTCAATCCATGAGAACAAAGCATGTTCAGGGGCAATTTCTCCTTCCTGTTCTAGTGACATGCCTTGCATCTGAGCCACCATGGCTGCATTTTGAACTCTGGGTGACTGGTATGGTCTTGATGAGGTCGCTTCTTGGCTTCCCATTCTTCTTTGTTCAGCTACTCTTTGTTGTAGGTTTCCCATAGGGCAATCTCTTGGCATGTGAGAGTCATTACAAGGAAAACACCATGCATTTTTTTCTTTTGCCAAGTTGTTTTGGCCAAGGACTGGATCACTTCCTGAGCTTGGCGGAACCGTTTGAAATGGTGGGGGTATGGGGGAAATTTGGTTAGGCAGTTGTGAAGAAGCTAATCTTTGAGTCCCTTGGTACTGAGTCAGTTGATAGGGGGGTCTATTCCCTTGGAAACCCCGATAAGGAGGTAATTGGTGTGAAGCTTGGTTCCTTTTAAGATTGATAATTTCATTAGAGAAGGTTCTAAGGATGTTCCAGACATCATTCATCTCTGATGAGACAAAAGATGTAGTTGTGACTGGTGTTTCTTGAGATGAAGGAAAGGTATATAGAGAAGTATTGGCCTGGGAATTACTAGGAAGCCCTTCTTGAGTTGGGAGGGATAATTTGGGGAACATAGGCATAGGAGGCCTTGGGGGTAATTTCCCGACGTCTATTAAATTATTCTCTGCTCTTACAACGAGTTCATAAGCATCGGGAAGAGTCTGCCCTCCTAGTGATTGAATCATGACTGAGATATCAGAATTAAAAGCTTTGAGATAGAAAACGATTGCCATACCTGCAGGCAGTCGAGTCAAGATTGGGATTCTTTGCCATGTCTTTTGAAAGCTAGTATTGAAATCGGTCATTGCTTCTTGGGGGGCTCTTTTAATAGTGATTAATTGTTGTAAGAGGGATGATCTATCTCCCTTTTCATTGACTTTGTCATATAATGTAGTTCCCAATTGGTCCCAGTTTGCAATAGAGTTTGGCACTAAAGATCTATACCAGTCAAGAGCTCTTCCCTTTAAAGAGGCGACGAGTAGTCTCAAGGCTACATTTTGCTGCATATTAAAGTGGACAGTACATACATCGGCCACATCTTGAAGATGCTCTGCTGGAGTCTTGAAGTGATAATGCTTTTAGAGCATTAGCTAGAATGGGATCCTAGGTATCATGAGGCATTGGTAGGATAAGTGGACTTCCACCGTTCCAATTGACAAAGTTTTTAAGTGACACATGAATAGCCATTTGACCTCCCAAAGTAACTTGCTGAGTCGGCTTTCTCCTTGAAGTAGTCACCAAAGGTGTTACTAAGAGTCTTGGGTTTATTGTGAATCGAGATCTTGTAATCGGCCCACGATTTTCCCTCCTTGAAGGATGACCGCTCATACACTTCTAAACAAAATTAGGCTTGTCCCACCGACGTCTTAGAAAAACTGTTGATGCTTAATTTTGCAACTAATCACCAGAGTCGTGGGAAGTTTCAAAGATGTGGGACTTGACCCTCGAAACAACCTCCAGATTTTAAAGAAGCTAGCTCTTCTCTTGGGGTTTGGTGTAAAGGGAGAGAAAACAATGTATAAAAGGAGTATTTTAACTACTAAGGTGATACGCCAATATTGAATTCCTTTATTGAACGACACAGTGAAGAGTGCTAACAGAAACTGAAAGATTAAAGAGCTTAAAGCATGATCAATAATTCTATCAAAGACTATAGACTAACTAAAGGCTTATAATAGAAAAAGTAACTTGGATCATCATCTATCTCTAACAACACAGTATTAGTTTCAACAGTTATCCCTGAAGAGATTAAAGAGTATGCAACATGGTTAATATTTTTAGTAATTATGTGAAATTGACAAAAGGCTTATAGCAAAAAATGAGAAGCAATACTGAAAAGCAGAGTATTATTGCATATAACACCACTCTTTCTTTATATATGAACAAAGTACATAAGGAAAAAATGCACAGAATACAATCTTCAAACTCTTAAGAAAGGCAACTGCTAAGGCAGTCAAATGCTTTTCTAGAACTAGCTTCTAAAACTCTGTATACAGTCCAGATGAATCACTTGTTTTTTCATTTTTACAGCGACTTATAGCCCCACAAAATATCTACCATGAGTCTTTGCCACTTGCTCGGGGTCTCACCACTTGTCTGCAATTTTTGGATTTGAGAAACTGCATGTCGTTGGAGTTGAACCACTTGGGACTAATTTTTGTTATGTCTGTTAACTGCCCCTCTCATTATGTTTTAATTGTTTGATCCTTGTTTGTCTTTAACATGTAGTCTCCCCAAACATGGACACGTGGAAGCTTTCGCGGCCTTTTAGAGTCACTGAGACTCTTTCCTACTCTTTACTTAGCTTTTAGTCTTAACGGCTTTTGGAGGTTTCGCACCGTCAGATCCATAGATCCCAACTGAGCCGTTGATCCTTTCCCTGCTGTCCGCAAGCTACATGTGGAAGCCTTTCGCAAGTTGGGAGGTCTTTGATATTTGCCTTGGCTCTAAGGAGTGCAGTGGCGACATGTGGATACCCTCCGCGTGCTTCATACTTTCCTGCTGCTTTTTGACTCAAAGTAAAACGCCGTTTATCCACGTGTCAATATTGCGCTCAATGGAGGCTTGTAAAAACTCTTTTTTCTTTGAGGGAGCGTCGAGGTGACAAGTGGCATTAATCTGTGTTAATTTGAATCTCAAAGCCTTTTTCTAAGCTTTATCAAAAGGGGACTCCATGAAGCTTAGTGCCTACCGCTCGACTCTCTGTTGGGACTATTACTTTTATAAAAAGGACCACCATTGTGCCACGTGTCCGTCGTGCGCAAGCGAAAGGCTCCTTTTCATTCCTTGAGCTAGAAACAATGTCGAAGCGACACGTGGGTACCCTCCACGTGCTTCATACTTAGGTTATGCCCTAAAACTTAGAACACTGCTATGGTACTTATCAAAAAGAAAATGGGAGTCCTGAGAAAAATACAAAACTTTGTAGAAATTAATTCTACAAGACCATTGCTAATGTTTGTTGTTTTGCAACTTGCCTTGGGTTATCATGAATTGTATTAACTATTAAGTACTTGAAAATGACAATGACAAGTTTGACACACATTTACCATGCGTGACTTGAGCACACAAACATGGTCCTAATTTGTCATTCTCTCACACTTGCATGTTATCTTATGAGTTTGATTGACCCTTTTGTTTTGCTGTGAGACACTTGCAAGGATGTTGCTGTTTGTTTAAAAGCTGTTTAACAACTTGCACACACATCTCCAGATCTTTAGTTCAATCCATCCATACACATTGTTTCTATCAATTTTGGTCAGTATTGCCAGTCGATATTGCCCTAATTTGGGCCGAATTGACCCTCTCCTAATAATGATTATTTTTTAAAATCAAACATTTTCTTAGGGTCGACTCATTTCCATGGCTTGTCGATGGCATGAGAAATTATCCAATTAGACTCATATATAAACAAATCAAGGTCTCACTTAATAGGAGACTTGGCACTTATCTGATATGCATTTATAACATCTATACACTATTGCACATTGAAGAAATCTGCCCTATTCTTCCCAAATTGCGAATCTATCATTAGGAGCAGTCACAAGCCAAGATTGAAGCAATTCAAATCAAAGTCAAAGCAAACATTGTGAAGTATCAAAGCCAAATCATTTGCTGCATGTTGTTTTACCTTGAGAAAACATTATATAATAGACATAAAATGTTGAACTATTATACGGATTGTAATATATGGTATCAAAGCATAAATCTCAGTGTAAATGTTCAATTGATTAAAACTGATTGACAACTGGCATATGCTAAATATAGTAAGTACAATAAAGAATGGGATACTTAGCGTTTTTTGATTTCTAGTCGACTGTGGCAAGTACCTTACAGTGGAAAAAAGGATAAAATAGGCTTGTGATGGTTCAGATCCGAGAATAGAGTCTCCATTTGTATTTGGACAAGCCCGCGTTCCCTGGATAGTTACACAATGTGGTTTTGTTTGTTGACTGTGGATTTTTCTGCTATGAAAGTGACGAAATTGTGATTTATCTGCCGTCTACTCTTGTGTTTGTTGAGAGGGTTGAGATATTTTGATTCTATGAATGCCGTGCAAAAACTTATGTTTTCTTTTTCATTGCCTTGAAATCTCTAGGTGTACTTGTGAGAGCTAGAAATCTACAAAAAGAAGGGGAAGTGTAATGGGTTGAGCTGACTCCAATCACTCTCGTTGATGGTTGACCGCAACGTACGTATCCATAAACTCTGAAGGAATCAAGCCACACGTAGATCTCCCACTTAGTGTGATTGTGCAATTGTGCTCTTTCACAACATGTATGTAGCTAGTAGTTTGACTTTGACACTTGACAATGTTTGTCTTTGACTTGATTTTGAATGCTTCAAACTTGGCTTGGGACTGCTCCTATTGACTGATATTGAATTTAGGAAGAATATGACAGATTTGTTCAATGTGCATTAGTTTATAAATAGTGCCAAACATTATGGAGATCTAGTTGATAATGAATGACCTTTGATTTGTACTTATAGGAGTCCAATTGAATGATTTCCTTTAGTTGACTTGTGAAATGTGTGGGATGGCCCATATGGATATTTTGAATTTTGGAATCTAGTTGTTAAATGGCTCGGTGACAAAGTCATGCTAAGTGGATAGTTTTGTTGTAGCGAACTTGTTTGCTTCGCACAAATCTATCCGAGAAAAATAGGGACAATTGGCATGAGGCTTTGAGTAGTTTGTGAGTGATATAAGACAATTAGATCAATAACTTGGGAATTTCTATGCAGTAGTGACGGCAAATTGATGGGTCAAGCCCGTATATAGATAAATGGCTAGAGGAATGGTGAAAAAAGTCATTATTTAAGCGTAAGTCAAGTGGTTCAAGATATGTCAAGAATTAACATTGTCAAGTACCTATGACTAGATTTAGGTGTCTACATTTGCCTCTGCTTTATTCTAGTAATGAAATTGCTAGAGTAAGGGAGAAACAATATACTTGAGTGTGTACAACACACTTTGTTTTTTGATAGGAAACTCCTATTGAGTAGGTCACTCAATTTTGGCTGACCCTGCACCAACACATAAAGTAGTCAATGTGCATATTTGATACTTGAAAATCTGAACTTTTGAAATTTGAAATTGAAAGGAGAGCAAGGAGTACACTTGTAGGGAGATGAAATCATGTTGCCCTGTAACTTGTAAAAGTTGATGTTTCTCTATTGAAACATTGGAGAAATATCCCCATTTGTTGAAGCACTTGGAGAGATGATTCTTCATTTTGAACGATTGGTGAACTGAGAGGGATCAAGTCCCAATTTTGAATAACTAATCAAGCTCTTGAGTTGGAAAGATGAATTCTCCAACTCTCATGAATGGGGAGTACCTAATGTACTCCCACAAAAATTTGGAATCATGATTGGTTTGTTAAAAGTGATGCCAAAGTTGTTGAGTGTCACTAGACTCGAATGCACATCACCTATAACAAAATGTGGTACCACACAATAGGTTTGTTAGAAGTAATGTCAAGGTCGTTGAGTGTCTCTAGATTCGAATGTACATTTTTTCATATCAAAATGAATCACACTGCTGCAGACGGATATAGATTCTATTTGCATGATTGAAAGAGAGTGAAGAATATTCATTCCCCAATCATGACCATAGTGCTAATAAATTTGAATTGAAATAACAATTTTTTGCCATTGAATCTGTCAATTGTATTGTAGTGCATATGTGCATAAACAAAAATGATGTTGTTTGAATTTGAAAAATG
This sequence comes from Torreya grandis, assembly GCA_037957365.1. Taxonomy (NCBI): domain Eukaryota; kingdom Viridiplantae; phylum Streptophyta; class Pinopsida; order Cupressales; family Taxaceae; genus Torreya; species Torreya grandis. The sequence goes on along the minus strand of JARHVA010005495.1, from coordinate 535,796 downwards.
CATATATGTGTATGAACCAATGTCATGCCTATTGAATTTGAAAAACGCATGTATACGAGCCAGTATAATGCCTCTCGAATTTGAAAAATTTGTATATGTGCATGAACCAACATCACATCCCCTGCATCTACACCAAATCATATAGAATGTCATGTCTCTATATGTTCAACTATAATTGAATGTGCAACATGTACTCCTTGTTCATATAATTTTTTTTGCTTATGCTCATGCATATGCATCCAAGTGTGTATGAATCTTTATTTAAGTTTCTGTAAAGCGAGTGCATATGCATGTTATATACTCGTATAATCTGTATCAATGTGTCAATATCTGTCATATGTTTGGTTTTTAAATTACTTTGAATCTTTGAAACCTGTATTTTGTCATAAAATCTGATTTCTCTGCGTTTGGAGGCATGAATCTTCATGACAAGCCCATTGTAATGCCCCTCTTTGAGATGAGAGATGTAGCCTGCAAGTCACTCGTCTCAAAAGAAAAGTTAACTGTATCATGTGAAAAATATATAATCATGTATAATCATATCAACATGTGTAGATTATGTCATCATAGTATAGTATATGTCATCGGCACATGTATGAAACATATGTAATGCGAGGCATACAAATGTCATGTCTAAATTGATATAGCAATGAGACACGTAATAAAATAACCATCTTACAATAAGACTACACATTAAAAATGCATGATATAGAACATGGCACCACTAATCAAGCACAACACACATAACACACAATGTCAAAGATAAGGTTAGGGGCCGCACATAAGGGACATGAACATTGTCGCAACAACCAACGCCAATGGCTACATGCAAAGGACATAAAAATGTTACAAACAAGAGACATAAAGATGTTGCATATACAAGGCTAAGTGGCTACACACAATAAACAAACACTGTCTAAACTATCATGCTAGAAAGTCACATATCGAAAGAGCTTAGAATAAGTGAAAATTAGTCTACATCATTTGCTTGTATCAATGTCACATCATATCAAAGTATTATATATCCATATAGCACAATGTAAAATATGAGTAAGTAGCTAGACATTTGTAAGATATGTAGCTCAACATGGTAAAGATGTCATAGATAGATGTAACTTGTGATAATGTAATCTATAGAATAAGATGCCCTCAACATAGGCATGGCTACTGGGTATAAGAGAGTCTAGCATCTAGGAATCCATGTATAATATGTATGTGTTGTATCGCACTCATATGCCTTGTGAAATACACGTGTATAAAAAAGAATATGGTATCTACCAAACATGTGATAAATGACATATGTAAAGAAGTAAACTAACAACTCATGTCATGTTTAGGTCTTGATTTTTTGATTATTGAGAATATTTTGACTGTTTTTGTATTCTTGAAACATTTGATTTTTTTGTATTTTTGAAATATTTGTTTATTTTTGCAATTTCATGAATTTTCTTGATTTTTTTGGTATTTTTGATATATATGCAAAGGCAAGTAACAAGGCTTTGAAAATAGAAGAAAGGGAGGGATTCAAACAATCTGCAATGTGTCAAGGCATAGTGTGAACTAGATGTGATAGCATGTCAATGTGGGGGAAGTGGATGCTAGTAATATGCTTTCCATTGCATGTATGAATCGAGACAATGTATCTCAATAGCATATGTGGATATAAGGACAATCATGCCCCCATAGGACAATAATCACTGTGTGCTCATGTCGTATGTAAAAGTAAGAGTATGCTATCATGTAAGTTCATATGGAAGCCAAAATATGTGTAGATGGTCAATATGCAAGAATGAGCAAGTAGCATGCTGCAAAAGATGTGCATTAGGATTATTGCAAGAAAAGTGTTACATATTTTTGGATTAGGATAGACAATCAAAGGCAAGGGCCAAATAAAATAAAGTGAAGTGCTGGAAGAAAGGTCCATGTAAGCGTATATGAACACGCGTGCCAAGCTAGGAGAATAAAGTGGTTGATTAATCAAATAGATATGAGGAAACTATGCACAAAAAAAACTATTAAAGCTAACCAATGATTTGAGCAACAAGATGTTCCCATGGAGTTCCTACTTAACTTATGTAATCACCTATTGAATTTTGTGTTAAGCCACCAATTGAGATGGAATGCCGATATGTAGACTTTGTGTCATCGGGAGTATTGTACAAATCTTCTACATAATCATGATCATCCTCTTGGTCCCGAAATTGTGATATGCCACTCTTATAATCTTTTGCATTTGTATATGTAAAACCAACTGCCCCAGATTGTGGTATTGAACGTTCTGATTTCTTTTGCTTTGCCATATGTGCTGTATCATGTTTCTCTGTTGTAATTATATTAGATGTTTTTGTTTGAATATTAGTTGAAGAGATATTTTTCTTTTTCAATTCTTGTTCTACAGATTCGTCATCTCTTGAAATGGTAATAGTCGCACACTCATCTCAAATGTAACATAGGCATGATCTTTATCCAATGTTGCCTATATTGCTCTCAATCACGATTTTCCTAGTTTTGCATTGTATTGATCCAAGATAGGGTCAATATGAAATATAACAGAACGTGTTTTGAGGCCAAGTATTACTGACAACTCAATGGATCCAATGCAACACTAAGGTACGATAATATTATCAAAATGTTGGTTGTGATATCCAAGATATTGGAGGAGTGTCATACTACATATATCGGCTTTATGAAAATATGCAATATCGACTTATTACATTTCTTGTCATTGATGTGAGGACTAAGAATCAAAGGCTCTATATATGAGGAATGCTTTGTAGTAGTCTCCTTTAGAACCATTCTTGTGACATTAGCCTTTTTAAGTATATTTTGCTTTTGAATGTCTTGTGAATATCCTTTTGAATGTCCTTTCTTAAGGATGTGTTCTTGCTTATTTTGAGTTTGTTTTTGCAACTTCTCATTTTCAATTTGTTCGTCTTGCCTATCTAACTGTTCCCTCTATAATTGATCCTTATGTGACTTTTCTTTTTCCTCTTGTTCTTTTTATAACCTTTTTTGTTTTAATATTGCCTTTAGCAACTTTTCTTGCTCTATTTGTTCTTTTTGTAGTTGTTCTTTAGGAAATGCAATCATAGTGTGAGTGCATTGCTTGATTGATTTATCTATTATGGGATCACTACTATTAATAATAATTTGTATTTTGTTTTTCAAAGTCCAACAATTGTCTATATGATGCCCATGTATTCTATGATATGCACAATAGTATTTTGATTTCCTTACATGATGCATTAGAGATAAAGTAATCAACTTGTTTCGAAGCATATTTCTTAAAGTTTCACTTGGTTTCTTATGAAAGTTTCTTTAACCATTAGTTGTAGATGTTTGTTGCCTTTGAACCCATACTTTAGATGATATCTTTTGACGCACAATATTCTTGAATGTAGAAATACAATTGGTAGTAACGTGCTCAGGATTTTTGTTATATGCCATCTTTTCCTCAAGTAATCTAATCTTTGAATTCATTTGCTTTTGTGATGTCTTTATGGACTCCCTTATAATAACCTTGATCTATAATTGCTTTACAAACACAAGCCTTAGGAACTTTTGCTTGAAGATGCAAACAAGAACCCTCAAGAAGATGTGAGGGAGATGGAGGGGGTTGAGTAAGGATATGTTGGTTACTTTCATTTTGCACACTTGGGATTTTATAGATATAGAAAATTTATTATGATTGATTGCAACCTTAATTTTATTGTACATTAATGTTCCCCGATTTATTGCATGATTAAGAAGGATATTGAAAAATTATGACTGACACCATGAAATTAAAACAATCATTATTTGAAATAGAAAGTATACACCATGAATATCCAATATAGCCATGGTTTGATTTTAAAACTTTAAATTTGCAAATGGGTAAAATGTAAGAGAGAATGGGTGTAGTTAGGCAATTTGTGTTTGATTTGTAGGCTCTCAGAGATATTGATTCCTGTCGTAAATAATGAACAAGGCCTAACAGAGCATGTGACTATGGAGGATTCTACTGTGTGATAGTCGTATTATCTTGTCTCTGAGATACGTTGAAAGTAACTTTTTTTGGGTTAACTGCGTACCAATGCAATACAAAACTAAACGATCAAAGACTTCTTATTGTTGAAAAACAAAAACCCTATGCGTTTTCGATATATTTGTTAAGTACATGGAAGTTAAAAACTGCATATAGTATTGTCTAATGGCTTGAGTAGTGGAGCAATACCTCTCACACCATGGCTTAGGAAAAATTGATGATCGCTTTGCTCAGAATGACATTTCCAATAAGTTTTGAAATTGCTAGAACAAAATTTTAGAAAGTAAGAGAAAGAAAAGAAATTGAAAAGCAACAGAGGAAAATATTTGTGTATGGAAATCAAGAATTCAATTCAAACCCCTAGGTCAAAGAAATTCTAGTATAGTCAGACAAAGGACAGTGACTAGATTGGGTTTATGATCAGATTAGAGACCCCATTGACTTGGCATTGGGCTACTATAGCTAAGCTATAGCTATATTCTATTTCTATATGTTGGTTTATATTTAGGACCCCAACTAGATAGAGTAGGCAACCCAACCCCACTATGGATTAGATGGTCTCCCTTTGCTTCAAACTCGACTTAAGCCAAGCCCAAATTGTCTATAATTCTCCCCATGGAAATGAAGGAGTGAAATTTTGGCCATAAATGAATGTGAATTTGGTTGGTGCCCTATCTATATGGGACTTTGATTCGGACATAGAGACTTGCCATATATATAGAGGGGAGGGCATTGGGAGTTGGGGATTTGTTGAGGGAGTGTAGTGAACCCCTTGCCCTCTCGCCCTCTAGATAGAATAGAGTCGAGTGTCCCATATCCTATATAGAGGTTAATTGCCTATATATCTATCAGATCAATCCAGTTGAGTCCCCATGTGTAGATAGGGGGCCTTGTTTTATACGCTCGCCATATCCCATGTCTGTATAGGCCACCATATAGAGTTTACTTGGCCCCCTATATAGAGAAGAGGGGTTTCATTTCATGGATAGGTTCAAGCACTCGAACAGTAGGGACATGCCTCTATATCTATGGTCGACGGCTAGATCTATATAGTATAGAGTCTCGGTCGAACCTATCTATATGTATGTCGAACCCAACCCAATCCCCTGAGATCTAGGCACATCTATCTCCATCTGGGGTATAGAGCGCCGTATATATATTAGATATGGCGACATGACTCTCTATGGCCGCTAGGTCGAGGGCCTGATCGGATCTAGAATGGATAGTGGGCTGTTATACTCTATCTCTATATATTGGGAAGGGGACAGTGAAAAATAGGATAAAATAGGATTGTGATACTTCAAATGGAATAGAGTCTGTGGTTATATCTGGACAAGTGTGCGTTCCCTGGTCGACTACATAGTGTGGTCTTGTCTGCTGTGAAATTGACGAAACTGTGATTACTTTGTTGCCTGCCCCTGTGTCTTTTGAGAGGTTAAGATATTATGATTTTGTTAGTGTTGTGCAAAAACCTCTGTATTCCTTCTCATTGCCTTGAAAATCTTAGGTGTACTTGTGAGAGCTAGAAACGTGCAAAAAGAAGGGGAAGTGTAATGTGTTGAGTTGACCCCCATTACCTCTATTGATGATTGATCGCTGCCTACACATCCAAATACTCCGAGGTGGGAATCAAGCTTCATGTAGCTCTCCTATCTAGTGTGATTTTGCAATTGCACTCTTTCACTATATGTATGCAATTAGTAATTTGACTTTGACACTTGATAGTGTTTGCTTTTGACTTGATTTGGAATGCTTTAGACTTGACTTGTGACTACTTCTAGTGATTGGTATTGAATTTGGAAAGAATAGGGCAAATTTGTTCAATGTGCAAAAGTGTATAGATAGTGCAAAGCTTTAGGGAGATCTAGTTGATAATGAATAATTTTTGATTTGTATTTAGAGGAGTTCAATTGAATATTTTCCTTTAGTCGACATGCAAAAAGTGCGGGATGATCCATAAGGATATTTTGAATTTTGGAAACTAGCCGTTAAATGGCACAAGGAAAAGGTCGCGTGTTGTGAATTTCTCTGCTTAGCGCGGATCTATGCCAAAAAAGCAAGGACCACTGGGGTTAGGGCATGTAGTTTGAGAGTGATACAAGGTAGTTTGAGCAATGACTTGGGAATTCCTATGTAGTAGTGATGGTGAACAAAGTGGTCAAGCTCGCATATAGATAAATGGCAAGGGAGTGATGAATATGAGTCATACATTTGAGTGTAAATCAAGTGGTTAAAGATAAGTTAAGAGTTAACATTGTCAAGGCCCTGTGACCATCGTTAGGTGTCTACACATACATATAGCGGAGGAACACAATTGCACAATCACAATAATTGGGAGAACTACGTATGGCTTGATTTCTCTTCTTGGAGTATTGGATATGTAGGCAACGATCAATCTTTAGACAAAGGTGATCGGGGTTTAGCTTAGTGCATTACACTTTCTCTGTTTTTGCATGTTTCTAGCTCTCAAAGCACACCTAAGGCTTCAAGGCGAAGGAAGCTGATTTTTGGAGTTGTGCGCATCATCAGGGTTTGGCATCGCACATACAAAACTTACAGAGATAGGTGAAGGTGATTGTAAGGTCAGTACAGTGACATTGCCTCATTTTCGGATGGGGTAGTACCAACCAGTACATGTTAGTATTGACAATTGATATTGACCCAAATTAACATAACTAACCTTGTCCAAATAGTAATACAGTTAAGAGATTTGATGCTTTCCCAGTCCATAGAATAATCAGATTTTTTTTTTGGAAAGAATTGCATTCCAATATTTTTAAGCCTTGACGTTTTGGATCACCCATCGTGATGCATGATTAGGAGAACAAGAAATTGTAGTGGAACAACAAACCCGAGCTTCCTTAAATAAAACGGGTCACTAGAGGTAATAAATGTGAGAGTGATCGTTAATGTGCTTACCTCTTATTTAATATTAAGAGCTCGAACCTCCATGTGACAGATCACCCAAACCTTAATATTAATATTAAGAGTTCAACCTTTGGGTTTGCATCTTAAAATTTAATTAATTCAATTTAATTTACATAACAAATAAATTATTAGCTTTGTAAGGTGCTATTCACTAATTGTTTTTATTCGTTAGTCTTAGGACCGATTGGGTGATCTCTTTGTCATATGGAGGTTCGGACTCTTAATATTAAATAAGAGAGGTAGGCACATGAATGGTCATTCTCACATTTATTGTCTCTGGTGACTCGTTTTATTTAAGGAAGCTTGGGTTTGCCGTTCCACGACAATTTCTTGTTCTCTTGATGATGGTTGAGGCTTAAAAATATTGGTACATAGTTTTTTCCAAAAGATTTTCTGATTAGAATTATAGTTCTGGAGTTGGACATTTCCACTTTGACAATATAGTCACTGTCAGACAATCAACCAAAAAAGTTAAATATTTTAACCTTTGTTGTACTTGTTGCATTTAGCGTATGCCACTTGTCAAATCATTGCAATTAGTTTTAGTATTTTACATTCAGATGTATGCTTGAATGTCATATTTATCAATTTAAATTATTCTATTAGTTTCTATCCTATTAGGTTTGCAAAACCAAATTAAGGTAAAACATATTTGTGAACCTATGGACATATCAAAGTGTGTCAAACCTTATGTTTACCTTAGGGTTTCATTCTTTTAGGTTTTTAGATTTCAGCGATAGGGCTTTATTTTCAAACCTGATTTTTGATTATTCCTTAATAATACACATTATTTATGGCCACAATGAATGAACAATTTTGGTTAATAGAAGGCAAGAAGGTACTCTTCATATTGTTTTACATGGATGGTGCATCTTATTTACATCAGTTATGTAAGCAAATGGGTTAGAAAGATCAAATCTAAGAGCACCGATTAGGTTAAAATTAACAATGAACAATTTCAAGCCTTTCTCCAATCTTATTGTTGCAACAAGCAATCTGAGTTGCCCTTCATTACCATTAGACGTCAAAGGGCATTCATGACTTTTTTTTTCCCTCCTCCCTCTAGACAACCGGGTTTTACTAGTTACCATATCGCTTCCATTATTTGCCCATGAGTTATTTTGGATTTTGCAGTCTATGTTGTTAACCCTATATGATGTAGGGTGCCTCATCATGCGTGGTGGAATGGATGTAGACAACATGTTTCTCCTCAACCCCCTCCACCTCCTGCAAAGCAATGTAATCAACCCAAAGGGTATGACAACATCGATCAACTAAAGAACAACCATGTTTAAATTTCTATCTTGGAGTTACTCAAGTGATCAATGGTCTACAAAGACATCTTATGCAAGACATTACAAGAAACAACTCTCCTTACATTACAAGAAACAACTCTCCCTAGTGATACACAACTTGCATCATTTGCCTTTATTATGAATGCATTCAAGGATTAGAACAAAGTCATCACCTTTGATAAAGAAGACTTACCTATGCAACACACAAAAGAGAAAAACTTGTTATTCATTCAAGTTCAAGTCAAATCAACTTGGTCATATGTGTGTTCATAGATAATAGTTTTGGACTGATAGCTGTAACACTACCTTCTTACAACTATTGGGGATCAACTTGGCTATTAAAAAAATAGATCAAAGCATAAAAGGATTTGACAATGATCTGCATCAAATAATTGGATCTATATCATTGGATGTAAAACTAGGTTCTAAGAGGGTATCTACTACGTTCCATGTTATATGCCCAATTAGTTACAACAAAACCTACGTTTGGGGCAACCTTGGATACATGCCATGGAAGTAGTACCATCAACACTACATAGATGTATCAAATTTATGCATGGCAACCATTCTCATTCACAACCAAAAGATGATGATCTTTTCAAATATTGTAAGATGACTCAATCTACTAATGGGGACCAATCATAATCACAGTTAGTAGATCATACCATATATTCAAATCTTGTTGTAAATCAGCGACTTATTGTGATCATGGGGTAGAATGATAAATCTTGTCGAAAATTGCAAGTCAATTTTTTGGTGAGTAATCAATGATTTTTTGCCAAGTATTCATAGTGGATTTTCGTCGAGTAATTCTCCTCGACTTGCCAAGTATGACAATAAAAGCCCAAGTCAAAAAAAAAAAAAAGCGATTTTATCAATTTTTGAGTTCCATGCATGTTTTCTCTATGGGTTTCCTCCGCATTTTTTCTAGTTGCAGATTTACGACGAGATTTGAATTAGGGCATGATAGATTTGTCTCCTGAAATTTGAATATCAATGATTTAACAATGAAAGTTTGAAAGATTGGCTAGGGTGTGCCAAGTATGACAATAAAAGCCCAAGTCAAAAAAAAACAAAACGATATTATCAATTTATGAGTTCCATGCATGTTTTCTCTATGGGTTTCCTCCGCATTTTTTCTAGTTGCAGATTTACGATGAGATTTGAATTAGGGCATGATAGATTTGTCATTTGAAATTTGAATATTAGTGATTTAGCAGTGAAAGTTTGAAAGATTGGCTAGGGTGTACCTTATTATGGCAAGATTTGAATCTATACTTAACAATTCACTGATATTGTCATTCATACTGATACATATTTAATAAATCAATATTACACACAGTACAATCACTTCAAGGCTTCAAGTTCAAGCCCTCAAGTGACTATCAAGTTTGATACAATCATACATAAATGAATGAAAGACATAGTCAAGTCTGATACAATCTAATACAATCATACATACCCATAGTCAAAGTTTGATACAGTCATCCATACATATATGAAAATTGATATTACTGTTTACCTATGAACGAATGAATGAAAACTATATTCAAGTGCAATTTTCAGCATATAACATATTGTCCAGTGTACTTTGAGTCCAGATTACAATGATTAACATTGAACTTGAGTTTGAAGTGGAACTTTGAAGTACCTACTTCGTTTTCAAGCCTTAAAGAAAACAATAACATAGACACTATCATAGCCTACAACATACAATGACAACCACATGTATTTATTTTATTTGCTTTATCTTTCTAATATGAATCATGATCATTGAAATTTGATAACTACTTCATCTTCTACTAATTTTTGATTAGTAGTAGGGGTTTAACAATTCTAAAACAATTTTTATTTTTATTTTTTTGATATAAGATTTAAGCTTGTTGTTTAATAATGACATCGGTATCTAGTTTAACAACCCGTTGTAAGCCTAAGGCCAATGATCCACCTTGGAATCATTGTGAAACGACAATAGAGGGCAACTGTGTTATATGCAATTATTGCGTGATGAAGATGAGTGAAGGTGTTTGTTCCTTGAAATACTACATCACACGACTGTTAGGGAATGATTTGGCATTGTGCATACAAGTACCATTTGAGGCATCAAAGAGAGATAGTTGCTTGTCTTGCAGCTTATGCATAGAAAAAAAAAGAAAAAAAGAGGAATGTTGATACACTTTCAGCGGTAGTGATTAGAAGGGTAGTGATGGATGATTATAACGTTGAGGCCTCTTCTATTGCCCCAACTCCTAGAAATTAGGGTTGAAGACGGACTCATCTAATGAAGATAATTCGACCATTTTTTTGGTTCCTCGAGGCAGCCTTAGGTCACAATCATCAATCGAAGGTACTGCTTGGAATTGAGAATTGCACAATGAAGCAAAGATATTTGCGACAAGCTTTTTGTACTATTACAACGTTCATGTCAATGTGGCAAAAAGTCCATATTGGAAGAATTTGGTCACTGCATTGACTGTTGTCGGGAAGGGGTTCAAGACTCTTAACTACTCATGATTTGAGTGACTTCTTGTTGGACGATTATGTGAAACATATGCAAGTTATTGTAAAAGACCCAAAAAAATATGAGAAAAAAAGGGGTGCACCATTTTGTCTGATGGGTGGGTGAATGGGAAAAACCACATATTGATTAACTTGTTAGTGGTTTCAAGTGGGCAACTAGTCTTCTAGAAGTCAATTGATGCGTTCCACAAGTAAAAAATGCTAACATTTTGTGTGACATGTTGGATGAGGTGGTGATGGAAGTAGGCGTGTAAGATGTTCAAGTTGTGAGTGACAACACAACATATGTAGAAACATGGAGACTTCTTGAGGAGAGACACTCTACATGTTTATGGACCCCTTGTGCAGCCCATTGCATTGATCTCCTTCTCATAAACATAAGAAAGATCTCATGGGTGAAGAATGTGGTTGAGGAAAGAAATATCATCAAGTTCATCTACAATCACTCTTGAGTGCTAAACTTGTGAGAAAGCACACCAATGAAAATGAATTTGTGTGATCGAGAGTCACATGATTCGTCACAAACTTTATCACATTGCAGTCTCACTAACATCTTTTAAGCAAATGTTTGTGAGTTATCGGTAGTTGGAGTCTTTTTATGCTAAGAAGGTTGAAGGGGAAACGGTCGTGAAGACCATTTTTGCGAAGCATATGTAGGAAGTAATTAAGGTAACCTTAAACTTATTTTTTTATTTATCATTTCTTAATTTTGGTTTTAAATGTTTATTATTTTGTCTTAGGTGTCAGAGCCTATGGTTCGAGTTATATGGTTGGTGGATGGGGAGAGAAAGCCAATGGGTTATTTGTGTGAGGCCATGGATGTGGCCAAGGAGTCCATAGCCAAATGTTATGGGAAAAATAAAAGAAAATATGAATCCTTATGTCGCATAATTGATTGGAGATGGAACAAGACGTTCTATTAATATATTCATTCAGTAGCCTACTCCTTGAATTATAAGTTTTTATATTCCTATTCATTTAAGACCGATGAGGAGGTTATGGATGGCCTCAATGCATGCATAGAGAGGATGATCCCCTATGATGAGACTAGAGATGCATTTAATGAGGAGCTGCAGATTTACAAGAATGCAATGGGGAGACTCTTTTTTTCAACTTTTTATGTTAAAAGAAGAAATACCTCTTACTCTGGGAAAAACAAATTGAGTCATTTGTTTTTTCTTTCTAGTTTGTTACTTGTGGTCTATAAATATTAGTAGTAGACTTCTTTCATTTATTCAAGCCTAGTTGACTTACAAAATTATAAATCTCCTATTTACATGTGTGGTGGAAAGATTATGGTGTAAAAAAACCAAATCTTTAAAGGCTAGACATCCACATTTTGTGTCAGTGGTGTAGCTCTTCTGGGTGTAAATGCAATTGGAGCATGTTTGAAGCTATTGACATAAATAAACACAAGAGGTTGACGACATAATGCTTCAATGACTTCATATTTGTGTGATACAATATACGGCTTCGCGTGAGACAAGTGGGGGGACTAGAGAAATATGATGCAATTGACTTTGATGAGATTGATCCATGTGTTGACTGGATCACTGATGATGTAGAGCCCATGTTTATTGTGAAGGAGATCGCAGATTTGGAGAGGGAGGCAAAAGAAGCAATAGCATGTGGGGCAGGAAAGGCATGATGATGGATTGGTGAGGATCCAAATGATAGCTTTGCTGACGATGTTGGAATTGCATAGGAGGAATATTTACCCTTCACTTCCACCAAGTAGTCGCAACAAACTTATTTTGGGCATTAGAGATGAAATGTAATATGTACATTTGATATTTTATAAGACTCTATGAACATTGTAGTTTGTAACATTGTACTTTGTAGTTTGTACTCTTTGTTGGTATAATTTAAAATATACTTATGGCATTATCTACATCCATTTCTCATGTCATTTAACGATGTTTTACATGTTAATAAACTTTATGAATTTATATGTTTTTTAAAGTAGCAATAAAGTTGTCGAGTAATTGTCGAGAAACTCCCAAGTCTCGAGAGCTGGTGAAAATTTTGGCATGTTGAGTAATTGCCGAGTACAAGTTTTTTAACTATGGATCATACAAACATTTCCCCATCACAATTGATTCCACTAGCTCATATGCATACGTATGAGGTGGGCAAATCAATTATGAAAAAGGACAAGGAACCAATCATAACATACAAAGTAGTTGTACAACATGAGCCACAAGTTAATACAAAAGAACAAAAACCTATCCCTGCTCTTCCTTTACTGGGGAACTCAGAATATCAAGATGACATAGTCATACATTATTATGACAGTGATGACGAAGATACGAACATGGCAAATATGACATATGATCAACTATGCAAAGTTAAATTTCAATCCTTTAGAGGAATATTTATCTCTCTCTATTCACCCCTGTTGGAGGTGGAGAATATTGAGATGATTCATATACAACAAAAATAGACATCGAAAAGTTTTTTTTAGGCACAATCGTCTAGGGGCAAAGGAAAGGCAACAATGATAGATCGTGAATACAATCTAAATGCAAACAATAGTTGCAATACCATCTCACACCAGATGCAAGCGACATTGAAATCAAACATGACTTGGACAAAGAAGCAATCATACATTTCAGTATATAATGTGGAGATGGCAAATACTAACACTCCATCACCATTGCAGGTAACTAGATTGCAAGATAAACCAAGAACAATATTACAAATATTACTTGATCACAATCTCATCGCATTACCATCTACTTGACATCGAGCCGTGGGATGTCTTTCACATCAAGAAGGTAAATCATATTGCAGTTATCATAGAATCATGAGACATGACATAGAACTTGCGAGGCACTACAAAAGCAAATTCGAAGATGAAAAATGAAGGCATTATCAAGGTAATACAATGACAACAGAAACCACTCACATCAAACTCCAATGACACCATTTGCAACTCCAACAAGAAAAAAACATCCTCGGCATGAGCCATTGACCATTGCGGTATACATGGAAGGTGCATATTATAAAAACATTCATATTGATGGCAACAAATAAGAAGCCATATGCAATGTTAGAGGGTTATGACAGTTGGGACATGACATCAAAGAGTTATGATAGTTGGGACATGACATCAAAGCATTTTACCAATAGATTGTGGGCCAAAAGTGGTAAATACACACATATGGGTCATGCTGCTTACTTATCAGGTACCATTCGCATTGGGAGGGCAATAGTTACAACAAATCCAGGGTACAATAAATCCAACCAACCAATATCTCACTTCATCACATGAAGGAAGAGTGATCACGATCCAACATGACGGTGATGCTTACCATTAAAAAGCACAATCTTTTGAGATGGCATATAATACAAAATTTGAACAATCAGAATTAGAAGATGAAGAAGAGGCAATGCGATTACATAATTTCAAAGACAATCCAGGATATATCAACTTCAATCTTGATGAGGATGACTTATTCTCTGATTCATGAGCACTACGATCCTATATTCCAAATATATAAAAAAGTAAGTTAACAAAAAAATACAAAAACATTCAAAATATTATAAAATTAAAAAATCAGACCCTAGTGGGACATAATTACTATATTATACTATTTACATATGTTTGTTACATGTTTGGTAGATGGCATATTATTTTCATATGCATGCATTTCATGGTATATGAGTGCGATGTAGATCATATAGGTTACACATGGACATATAGATGTTGCATTATCTTCTACTTAGTGGCCATGCTGATATTGGGGACATCTTATTCCAGATGGTTCACTATTATAGGTTATATCTTTCTATCACCTACCATGTTTAGCTATTTAGATTGATTACATATGTCTTGCTAGTACTCATAACTTATACAGTGCTACATGGACATGTTATTATACTTTGATGCATAGATTATATAACCGACGAGTAACCGTTGATTACTCGGTTACTCACCAGGGGTTAATCGCTGTTCAAATTCGCCAGAAAAAAACTCATCATTTTTTGAGTGCCTGATGAGTACTCGTCGGAAGCCTTGTACGCGTCCAAACATTTTCAACACACGTCCATGGCACAAAATATATGCGAAACGTTGAAATTTGTCTTATAAATTGAAACACACCCTCTCATTGCATTCACACAAGATTTGGAGCATTCAATAGCGAATTGGGTTAGAGGACATCCTTAAGATGAGGTAGAGGTGGAGGTGGAGCCACAACATTCTAGGCAAAGCGGGGAGGGGCAGCCAAGTGGGAGAACTAGACTTTCTCAGGGTCCCTTAGTTTTTCTGAGAGCTAGGAAGAGAAAGTTTTAGATTCTTGTAATTTGTATTTATAATCTTGTAGATTTGTGTAATTTGTATTTGTAGTCTTGTAGGTTCTTGTATATATCACTGTATCAATTTGTTGTTGATAACTTGACAGTGTCACAATTCTATTCACATGATTATGCAAATTTGTACTTTATTTGTGTTCAAATCTAATAGAAAACACTTTCCCAATGTTTTACAAACTCATGATATATTTTGCAACTATAATATCTATAAAATTTATGTTTTTTTGATAAATTTAAATATTTTTTTCCTTTTTGACCCCACTCGTCAGTTACACTTAAGCTAAAAAAATATCCCACGGCAAGTACCCATTGGTTACAGTTATGTATACTATGCTATGATGTGACATTGATACATATGGATGGTGTAAGCTAGTCTTTACTTGTTCTATGCTCCATTGATGTTATTCTCTTGCATGCTGGACTAGTTTGTGCTTATCTATTGTGTGTGGCCCTTTGACTTTGTTTGCAATGTATTTATATCCCTTGTATGTGGTTGTCGGCCATGTTTGATGCGACATCTTTGATGCCTCTTGTTTACGATATCTTTATGTCCCTTGTGTGTGGACCTTGGCCTTGTTTGTTGAGACATCTTCATGCCCCTTGTATGCGGCCCTTGGCCTTGTTTGTTGAGACATCTTCATGCCCCTTGTATGCGGCCCTTGGCCTTATGTGTGACAATAACATGTGAGTTTGTTGCGCTTGCTAACATTGGATGGTTCCATGATCTATATCATATGCTTTTGTTGCGTAGTCTTTATTCAATGATTCTACTATTGCATGCTTTATTGATACATCTACTTAGACATGACACTTATATGCCTTTCATTACATATGCTATATACATGACTTGATTGATATTTACAATATAATGATGACATACTCTTCATATGTTCACATGATATTACATGATGCTATCTTTATACATGACATGATACAATTAACTCAATCTTTTCAAATGAGTGACTTACAAGACACATCCCTCATTTCAAAAGGGGAGGCATTTCAGTGGGCTTGTCATAGATACATAAACCCCCATGAACAAAAAATTAGATTAAAGTATAGATTTCATAAATTTAGAACGACTCACATAAAAGATGGTACATTTATCTGATAGAGATTGACGTGTTAGTATAGATTTTGGGCGCAGATGCCATGCATATGCACTCATTTTACAAAGACTTCAATATAGATTCATACATACTTAGGTGCATATGCACATAGTTTACAGGGACACAAATTACAAGTTTTTACACACAAATACATTTGAGATACAGGGGTTCAAATTCAACATATAAATGCATAGCATTCTATATCAAATGGTACAGATTTAGGGGACACAATATAGGTTTATAACTTTCAGATTCATAAGGCGTGACACTAGTTAATGCACATCACAATAATACAATTTACAATTGAATGGCAAGTTGCCATTCCACTTCACGCTTATAAAATATGTGGTCATGATGGGGGCACATTGTTCATTCTTTTTCGATTATGTGTTTTATTCTACATTGAGTGAACATGAGTGAAACTATATAATCAACCTTCTGATCACTATGGGGGCATGAACACTGTTCATTTTCTTTCTATCAAGCATTTTGTTTTACATGGAGCAAACTTGAGCAAAACTATACAATTGAATCTATAAGCCATTTACAATGATTTCTTCAGTGTTTTTGAGTGAACACATCATTTGGTTCCCTCTTTACCTGCACAATTATTTGGGTTAGTCCCCACATTTATGAGGGTTGAGGCATGTTGTTTTTCCAACCCAAAAACCTACATAGTTATACAAATTTGGGGCACAGTCACCCTAACTCTCCATGTGCTTCAGCAAGGAAGCACAAGTTTCTCCAATGCTTCAGCAAAGAAGCATAATCTCCAACAAGTTGCAAGGGCAACATGGTTTTTATTAACACACAAGTGTACTCTTTTCCTTGTTTTTTAAATTTACTAAAATTCAATTTCAGATTAAAATTGTCAATCTATGGTAAACACATGGTTGCAGGGTTTGTTATTGAGTAACTTGTACAATTGGAGCTTCATACTAAAGACAAAGTGTGTTGTACACACGCATGTACATCTTATCCTTTTACAATTCTATTATGAGAATAAAAGGGGGACATTTGTAGATACTAAAATATGGTATTAAGTACTTGACAATGATAAGCTTGACACATGTTTACTATGCATCACTTGAATGCAGAAACATATTTCTAATCCACCATTCTCTCACCCTTACATGCTATCCTACGAGTTTGACCATTTCGTTTTATTGTGTTATACACCTACACGAATCTAATTGTGTTTCAAACCTGCTTAATATCCTGTACACCATCTCCAGACCTTCAATTCAATCCACTTGTCCATAGGTGGTTCCATTAGTTTTGACCAATATCGCTAGTCACTATTGACTAGATTTGGTTAGAATCGATCCTCTCGCAGCAATGGTTAATTTCTAAAACCAAACATTTCTTTAGGGTCGATCCATCTATGTTTTGTGTCGGTGGCATATTAAATTATTTGTTTGGATTCATATATAAACAAATCAAGGTTTCACTTAATAGGGGACTAGGCACTTATTTGGTACATATCTATACATTATTGCACATTGAGAAAATTTGTCCTCCTTCCAAATTACGAACCTATCATTAAGAGCAGTCACAAGCCAAGTCTAAAGTATTTCAAATCGAAGTCAAAATAAGTATTGTCAAGTGTTAAAGCCAAAACATTAGCTGCATCATATAACAAAGGAGCACAATTGCACAATAATAACGAAGGAGCATAATTGCACAATCACACTAGGTGGAAGAATTATGTGTGGCTTGTTTTCTTTTCTCGGAACGTTAGATACGTAGGCAGTTATCAATTATCAAATGAGGGTGATTGGGGTTAGCTCAGTCCATTACAATTTTTTTAATTTTTTGCAGGTTTCTAGCCTTCACAAGCAAACTCAAAATTTCAAGGCAAAGAAGGCTGATTTTTGGAGATGTGTACATCATAAGCGTTCGGCATCACACATACAAAGCTTACAAATACATGTGAAGGTGACTGTATGGTCACAGTCCCTCATTTTTGTACATGTTAATATCGACCAACATAGGGCAGTATCAACATTTGATACAGATTGAGATTGATGGAATTGACTACACGCGAATATAAATACAATTCCTAAACTGGACTAATCACATGATCGCGTTAGTCTAATTTCCATTTCCATAATACAATCACATTCAGACAGTGAACCAAAGTATCTAATAACTAATCTTTTTGTTCTTACTATATTTAGAATATTCCATTTGTCAAATCATTGCAATCAGTGTTAGTCTTTTACATTCAAATGTATGCTTGATTGCCATATTTATCAATTTGAATTATTTTGCTAGTTTCTATCCAATTAGAGTTGTTTGCACGCTTGTACAATGGCGTACAACTCCTTGTCATATGTTGGATACTTGCGAACTATGTTGGAGAATGTCTTGTTGTGGTATGTGATTAGTTGTTCATGCTAAGTGAGGATTGCATTGAGTGCATACTCTGAAGCATCTGTCTCAGTCTTAAGAGATTGTTGCAAAGCTAACAGACAAGGACTGGCGTTGAACAAAGTCTACATCAACTTTGCAAATTGCTTGATGTTGTGCCTCTCTCCATAAGATTTTGCTTTCTTTCCTTTTGTTACTTGGTTGGGAGGCCACACAATGTGAGAGAATCCAAGCACAAACATGCGATAGAAGTTGGCTAGTTTTGAGATACTTCGGAGTTTTCTGAGTGTCTTTGGGGCTGGCCAATCCCTGATGAACTAGATCTTCTTGGGGCCCCTCTTGTACGTTGCCCTTGTTGATGATGTAGCCTAGGTATTCGATACTCTTCATGCCAAAGGAACACTTAACTACATTGGTATAGAGCTTATTGGTACAAGGTATGAAAACCCTGTAGAACATGTTTCACATGTGCCTCCCATGTCTTATTGAAGACAAGGATGTCGTCTAGGTAGACAATCACAACAGAATCTACAAAGGGCCGTAGGATATCTTTCGTTGTCTTCATGAACGTCGTCAGTGTGTCTAATTAGCCTCAATAGCAAAACCAACCACTCGAACAAGCCCTCCTTGGATTTGAAGGTGCTCTTCCAAACGTCAATTGGTTGATGGGCACTTGGTGAAACCTAGACTTCAGGTTGATCTTGGTGAAAAATATAGCTCCATTGAGCTGGTGGTGGTTTGTCAATTCGTGGAAGCACACATCGGTTCTTAACAGTTATTTTGTTTAGGGCCTAAATTTCAAAATATGAAATTGTAGGAAAAGCCAAAAATATATTTTTGATTTTTTTATATATTTCTACTCCGAACGGCCATTTGGATAAATCCCTACAATTATTCTCTAATATTATCCGTCTTTGTTCTCACTCTAAATGCTTTCTTGTTTCTCCATCCTCCATCTGAAGTCTTTATCTCACCCTTATCTACCATGCTTCTCTCCACATTGAGTCTTCTACACATTGTTTTCCAGCTCAACCGAAAGCATTCTTCTCTTGACACCTAGCACATGCATTTTATTCTCTAGAGACTCGTGCATTTCCTGCTGTCCCACGAATTGACACCTGTTTCGTGTAACAACCAGGGGGCAACTTCTTGTCCAATCTATGGTCAATTCTTGGTCACTGTCCTTTGGCAACACTTCGACATTTGAGCCTTGGTGCCCTTGTCTTGACCGCTTCTTCCTTCTCTCCCCATCTCTCTTGGTTGGCACTATGATCTTCCTTTATAGTTTTCCTATTCATTGCCATCCTCTTCCTCTTTTGGCGCTCCCTGTTGTGGTCACCTTTTTCTTTCCTAATTCATCCTTCAACACTCTCTGCCTTCTACCTCTTCCCTACTTTGGTGCTAAACACTATCCATACCTCGGAGTTCATTCCTTAGTGCTCTATATCAGGTTTCCTGCCAACAAAATCTTAATGCCAAAAACCTCTAATTTAATTCAAACCTTAGTACTGAAATAAGTGTAATACAAGCATATGAATTTTTCAGAGGCCATTGTCTCTGTTTTAATGTAAGCCAAATTGTAAGCAATTAGACTCATTGTTAGGATTAGTCTTGTGCTTTTATTGAAAAACATCAATGACATTGGCAATCAGTTCGGAGCTGTTAACCTTTTTCTTATTATTAAAGCTTCAACAAAAGGCATAACACTAACAAAAACACACAATAAATAAATTATGTAACTATCAATAGATCCAAAACAATGCGAATGGGGCTAGGGCTAATAATGAATCATGTATAGAATCTCAAGTCAAATGTGTGTTTAACACAACTCATCTAATCTAACCACAAATGAATAGAGTTAACAATGTATATCTGATTCGTAATCTGCATTGCCATTCCATAGCAAGACTCACTAACACGGATCCTCTAACCTCCTAACACATACATGATTGTTTCTTCCCCGTTAGACATTTGTTTCTATTCTTTGCTACTTAAAACAGAGATTTAAGGTGCTGAAAATGAAATTACAGCATACTGCAATAAAGAAGACTAAACATAAAGTGCAAGTAAACATCACAAAAGCACAAGATACAATGGTTTAGCCTAGAGAAACCCAATTTGGGAAAAACTCCTTCAGAGTGAGATGCGTACATCTCCCCTTTCCACTATATCATTCTCAAGTACAAGTATGCTGCCACGTATGACCCATATGGACAGAAATACAATTTGAGAACTGCCCAAAGCCTATACAATGCTTTGTCTTTCTTACATCACTTCTCAGTCAACAACAACACCACCTAAAATCAAAACCAACATCGAGGACAATGAAATTTTGCCTCATGGAGGATTGGATTCCCCACTTCAGCACCTAGGTAACTCAACTCCATCCATTTGATGGAGGGACATCACATCTTAACTGCACTACTGCACCCAAATGACTTCACTTCTATCCCTTCTTGAAGACTCAATTCTCATTGAATGATCAGTTGAATCATTTGACTTCAATCAAATCCAATTCTAATTTCAATAATACCTTTGCCTATTCCAGGGGCCTGTATTAATCCACAAATTCAACAACAGGAGGCACACAAAATGTCCCTAGAGAAGAACTGGATGGACATTCCAAATTTGAGCCACGTTAGCAGTCATTACTCAAAGGACTTAAGTTGTGAGATTCTGCGCCATGGGTCTCTCTTAAAAACCACGGCATGGTGTTTGCATCAAAATAGAGGGTTGCTCCCATAAAGTCTGAGTCACTTTGAGCCTTCCTCTGACTATGCAAACTCCTCATGTACTTTCTTGAATGATATATTTTGGTGAATTGTGTTAAAGAAGTGTGATACAAACATAGATGAGAATATTGGAATTGGTTAGCTAACATAGCTAACATACCTGATCCCAAAGTTTGATCATCCTCCCCAATTAGAGGCTTTTGGTCCCCAAAACCTTTAGGGACTCTTGAAATGAAGAAATTTCTTCCAATGTCTTCGCTGTGTTGGGCTTGCAAGGACACCCAACTTCTCAATGGCTTCCACACCTGCAATGTTCTGGGCACTCTTTGGTGGATGATTAGCTTCCTCAACTCCACTATGTTCTGCAGTTTGCAAGCTTACTACCTTGGGCATACAAGGACACCAATTTTTCAATGGTTCTTATACTTACAATGATCTCTGCATTCTTCAGCAAGAGAGAGAGACTACCAAATTCAACCATCTCAGTTATGTAGTCCTCAAAACATAGCTGCTTTGCACATGACCATCTTCTCCATAATGGACTGAACACCTCAGTTGTGTAGTCCTCAAAACATTTCTCAATGGCTCTTAATACTTACAATGTTCTCTGTATTCTTCAGCAAGAGAGTGAGACTACCAAATTCAACCATCTCAGTTGTGTAGTCCTCAAAACATAGCTGCTTTGCACATGACCATCTTCTTCATAATGGACTGAACACCCATATGTTCACAGTGCTTCCTTGGCTGTCAACTACCCACCTTTGATCACTTTCCAATTGAAGACTTTTTGGCCCCACAAACTTAGAAACTCAAGGAGTGAGGAAATTCCTTACCCCCTTCTTCGAATGCCCGTTGGATCTGCTTGACAATTTTACTTTCAACCCAATTTGCCACTCGCTTGCTGTCCCCTTCTTTACGCTCTTTCCTTCACCTGTAACATCATCTTTTTTCCACTCCTCTTTTCCAATTGGAGCAAGGATCTACAATGGAAGGTATAAAGACTTTTGTCCAACACGGAAGGCTGAAAGAAACACGAGTTTCCAATATTCAAAACAAAACATTTCTCATAAAAAGGAGGCATACCCAATCTAAAAACATTCTTTTTTAAGCTTCTTAGTGTTACCTTTGGAGTCTTACTTAGCTCAAGTACAGCCATACCTTGTTGTAACAAGGAAACTATGCTCAAATATGTTGAACATGTCTCGCTCTGCACTTTGCTGGTGACTCACTTAATCTTTCTTTCTTTTGAAAGATTATTTTCCAAGCGGAGTGCTCAGCTTTGTGAACTCCTAAGTTCACCTTTTCACGTCCCTTAGGTGGTTGTTCCATCTAAGACTGCATGTAAAAATCATCACATTGCTGCACCCACAATGTCTTGCACCATCCTCCTTCCGACAACAACAATAGTGCCATTTGAACCCACCTTGCTGCCAAGGAGTCGAGACAATCTCTCCACTAGCACTTCCTATTCGGGTAATGGGAATGCACTTGCACAATGGTCAAACCACAACAACCAACACAATGGAACACTAACAAGGCTCTGACACCAATCTGATCCGTAATCGACATAGATATTCAGTAGCAAGACTCACCAACACAGATCCTATAACCTCATAACACGTACATGAATGTTTCTTCCTTGTTGGGCATTTCCTAGCTACTTAAAACAGAGATTTAAGGTGCTGAAAATGAAATTACAGCATACTACAATAAAGAAGACTGAACATAAAGTGCAAGTGAACACCACAAAAGCACTAGACACAATGGCTTAGCCTGAAGAAAGCCAATTTGGGAAAATCTCATGTAGAGTGAGATGCATACGCTTTCCCTTTCCACAATATCATTCTCAAGTACAGGTTTGCTGCCCAAAGCCTACACAATGCTTTGTTTTTCTTACAACACTTCTCAGTCAACAACACCACCACCTAACAATCAATACCAGCTAGGAGGACGATGAGGAATTCTGTCTCATGGAGGATTGAATTCCCCATTTGAGTTACACTTCAGCACCTAGGGGAATTCAACTCATCCATTTGATGGAGGGACATCACATCTAAGCTGCACTATTGCACCCAAATGACTTCACTTCCATCCCCTCTTCAAGACTCAATTCTTATTAAATGATCAATTGAATCAATTAACTCCAATTGAATCCAAGTCTGATTTGAACAATGCCTCTACCTACTCCAGGGGCCTGTATTTATCCACAAACTCAATGACAGTTGATACATGAACCGTCCCAAGAGAAGCACTGAACTGATAGAGGCCCCAA
Organism: Torreya grandis; assembly: GCA_037957365.1. Taxonomy (NCBI): domain Eukaryota; kingdom Viridiplantae; phylum Streptophyta; class Pinopsida; order Cupressales; family Taxaceae; genus Torreya; species Torreya grandis. The sequence goes on along the minus strand of JARHVA010005495.1, from coordinate 512,226 downwards.
ATTTGAGCCACGTTTGCAATTATTACTCAAAAGACCCAGGCCGTGCGACTCTGTGATAAGCCGTGGCTGTTTTCTTTGATGGTCTGTGGCCTCATCATGGGTTTCTTTAAAAAACAAAGGACTAGTCCCATAGTGCCTGGGTCATTTTGAGCCTTATTTTGACTCTATAAACTCTTCATGTACCTTTTTTTTTGATATTTTGCCATGAATTGTCTTAAATAAGTGTGCTACAGGCATAGATGAAAATAGTGGAATTGGATAGAAAACGTAGCTAACATATATGATCCAAAATTCGGATCACTATCACGCCAAAGGTCATTAATAATTTATTTCCACTGGCACATGCGACATGACATTAAGTAGATAAAAACTATGACAAGCACCTTCTTTATCAATAATCATATTTTCCTTTGAAACCACTCGGATATCAGTAGAATCTCTAGATTCATTGGTTTTGGTCGTTTGTTAACAGTTCTCCCTTGTGCATCTTTGCATGGAAGTGCTAAGGTTGTAGTCTAGAGCCTAAAATGCAGTATTTGTAGGAAATTGAGCTCTCACAGCAGAGTTCACAGTAATTTATTATTAAGTAAGAAAATTGGACAACATATTCTATCTTTTGTTATGAACTCAAACTACTTTATATAACTTGGGAAAGATCACTAAATCATGAAACATAAAATAAACATGCAACAAATCTTTCAATTCATAATTAAAGTGAAATATATTAGGCTAGGGAAGTTTATCCTTTTGTGCGAGCCTTGCAAATATTTATATATTTGCATTTGAATATTCACCTTCTAACTCTTCATTTCAACTTCCTTTTTTTTCTATGGAAGCGTTACATATATTGGTCTCCTATTTCCATCTTTTTGACTTATACATAAAAATATTTTATCTGTTTTTCACGTATTCGCTTAAGTCGTTACATACAAAATAGCTTCCCCAAAGTTGTCCTAACAGTCTCTTGAGCTTAAACTGTAGTTTCGTTTTGAGACACTGCTGATTATTGTTGTGGAGACTTCTGGGTGCTTCAAAACTCTGTATTGGATCCAAAACTACCTTTCTTGTCCAAAACAGCAGCTTGTGAAGCTTTGTTTGTAGTTTCACAGGGTGTGTTATTTACTAGTTTACACCCCTATGATTACTTAGCCGCCCTTGTGGATTTTCATCTAAGGAGCGTACTAGCCTATTGCGCTTATGGATTTTCATTTGACTCTCATAACTAGGTGGCCGCCCTTTATGAGTTTTCAGCCAACTTAGCCTTGCTTGTAGAGACTTCGGTATTCACAATTCTTTGGCCCCAAAGTTGTCGAAGCTTTTTCAAAATTGAAATTTCTTATTGTGGAGGTGGAGGTGATGTTGGCTTTGGTGGTGGAGTGGATGCCTTTGTTGTTGGAGCTGTTGTGGTAGATGACGTTGCTATCTACTCAATTGGCGGGTGTTGTGTAGCTTGCAATTGCTAGGAAAGCTATTGGGATGGCACAAACACGGGTTCATTGCTATAATCAATCATCTAAGTCCATGTTTGGGAGATCCGTTTGAGATGCCACCCAATTGTCCATTTCATCTAAGTCCATGTTTGGGAGATCCGTTTGAGATGCCTCCCAATTGTCCATTTCATCGCTGACTAATGAGAAGTATCTTTGTAGCTGCAAACTTATCTGTGTTTCCCCTAGTAGATTCTCTTTCCCAATTTTCTGCATTTGTTGTTTCTTTGCTGCCATATTTTTCTCAATATCTTTTTCCAGTGTGTTGAACCGTTCTGCAAATCTCCTTGCTTGAACTCCAACAAATTGGTTGCAAGGTGTGCCCATCTCCCATCGCTTCATCCTATTCAACACAGTGTGCTTCTAGTCTAAAGAAGTTTTTGGAGCTTCTACATGCTTGTCATTACTTGTCCTGTTGACTATTACAACATGTGCTTGCTTGCTATCTAGAATGTTCCTTGGAGTTCTCGTATTATAGCATTATGTTGTTGTCTCCAATCTAGCGGCCTTGTTGCAATAGAATCTACATTAGTGTGGAAACAATATCCAACACTTGCTTGTATCCTTCCAAAAGGAGGATGACAACTTCGATGTTAGCCTTTTGCTTTTACACTTGCACAATGGTTTTTTTATCCTCTCGTTTTGCTCTCAACTCTCCAAGGAAGTGACCTACAATCATTTTGACATTTCTTGGTCACAGATTACATCCTTGACCAGCTGAGGATGCTTCTCTTCTATCATATTGTGTACTTTTTTCAATGTGTCCTCTAGTGCAATTTTATTAGCTTAGAGTTGCATCACATAGTTGGATATGGTAGACCTGAATTGTTGTAGTCCTTGCACCCGTGTTGTGATAGGTAATTTTTTTGTGTAAGAGCCCAAGTTCTCCAAAAGTGTGATCAGTGTTGATTTTATATTTGGTTGCAACTAGTTTCCTGTGGCTATGTGAAGCTTTGAGGCTAATACCGGAAACAATGTCTTGCTACATTTTGTCATTTGTGTATCCAATAGCCCAGGGTCATTCTTGTCACTGCCTTTCGTTCCCTTATCTTCTCCTTGCACCATAGATTGTGCTGTAGTGGTTCCACCGGCCATTTGTTATGTACCTTGCCTATGCTATCACATGTTTGATTTTTAACTGCGCTGCCCCCATGTCCTTGAGTTTGGCCTGCATTGACACATTGTTGTTGATCTTTTCATGCACCTCTCTTTTCCAACATCTTTAGGTGCTAAATTCTCTCCCCAAAATATTTTTTCTCATGTTGCTTCCTGTTGCTGGACCCTACAACACTCCTACAAAATCCTTTTTCGTACTCCCCATAAACTGTTTTATGAGTCTTGATTGTGTTTGTTCATTTGTGTCCTCTGACAGTGTGTGTTGATCTTGGTATGTCAGAGTTGGTGGTTTGTTCATGTTTATTTGTTGCTCTCCAGTAACCACCCTTTAAACCTCGTTGTTTTCTCTTGCACAATATCTACTGGTGGGACTTGCGACATTGTGCTAGGAGTCCACAAATTAGTAATGAATGGAAGGGGAGTTAATGGAGGGGGTGGGGGAGATCGAATGGGTTTGATTGAAGGACGGTGGTGAAGGGCAGAATGCTTGGTTGCAACTCATGCGTGTTGTGCTTTTGCTTCTTTTTGTTTATTCTCTCCCCCTGTTCCTTCTTACTTGCTTTAGATTGGAGCTTGAAGCACTCAATTGATTTCTCCCTCCTATCCCCTGGAGTGCGTATGCGGGTTTCCTAGCGTGGAGAATCTGAGAGTGGTTGTTACATGTCATCTAGTGATCCTCACACTATTTTGAATACCTTGCTTTCTCTGAGTTTTCTCCTCTTCATTGGACAAGTCTATCTGCCAGCAAATGGATTGTGGATTGAGTATTGCTTTTGCTAGGGCTTCCCTCCGCCTCTTCCTTGTCAAAGGCTGAATTGGGATTTCAATCTCTTTCCCTTCCTTTGTGATATTTACAAGCATCATTGATACCTATGCTTCTATTCCTATAGGTGCATCAAATATGGCTCGCATGACAACCACCTTTTCTCTTTTCGGACCCTGGGTATTCACATTCGAAGAAGTGGGCATCAAAGGTAGATCAACTCATTGTTTTTTATTAACCTCGGCTCAAACTTGAGTTGTTTGCATTGCCTTCTAGAAGAACCATTCCTTCCCCAATTCATTGTGTGCAATGGCCCCCATGTCCTGTAGCGCAATCTCCTTCACCTCAGTGCGAGATATACCCATCTGCTCAAAGTCCCACGTGGGTGAATATTACTCCTAACCTGGGGTCACTTCGCACTTTGTTCGCCTTTGTTCTAGATTCTAGCGTTGTATCCTTCTTTGATCTGTATGTTTTCTTTCCTTTTTGAGTTGGAGGTTCTTGCGAACTTGGATCCCTCCATTTCCTTGAAGTTGATATGTTTGTACTCAATGGTGGCATGGATTGTAGGAGTTGCACGGATTCATCCACTTGACCTTTTTGCCTACTTAGCTCCAGCATGGCCATATCCTTATTGATCAAAATAGAAGCTTCTAGGCTGTGTGTATCTTCGTGCCCAACGAATGCACCATGATCCCATCTTGCATGACAGCGGTAGTGGTCAATGGTGCATGATAGAGTTGTACTTCCTTTGGGATCCACAGATTTGCACTTATGAGCTGTCTCAACTCCGTTAGCCAGCCTCCTAATTTTATTATCTTGGCAGAAAGCGTCTTGCCATTTTTCACTTGTTTATTTGTTGAATGTTATCCACTGCCAATTTGCTAGGCTTATAGCTCGGACCTGGGCCTCTCCGGTGTCTTTCAATGAGTAACACACCACAAAATTATCAAGAATTGATATAAATTTGTTATTACCTCTATTGATCAGCGTTTGTAGGTTCTTGTTAACTTCATTTGTCATAAATTCTGGTCAATAAAAGAATTGGTTCTCGTCGACCATCTGTTGTGCAATATCTAGCAGCGTGATATGTACTTGCTTGTGCCCTTGCGTTGTGCATCAAAATATCTTTGTCAACATCTATGCAAAAATCTAGATCGCAGGGTCTTGGAGCTTACCGCATAGAAGTCCTCGTGTTTTCCCCACCAAATTGTATTGTTTCTTGAACTCTAGATTGATAGGAGGGTTCTTAGTTTGTATGGCACGGGGTACTTTCCCCTGCTTTGTGCATCAAAATGTCTTTGTCAACATCTGTGCAGAAATCTAGATCGTAGGGTCTTGGATTAGTTTGTATGGTACGGGGGACTTTCCCCTGTTAGCTAATCCAGTGGCACTCACAATGGTCACGACATTGATTGGTATCACCAATTGAGTTGCAAAATAGATGTCACTGTTGTATTCGCCGAGAATTGTTTCCATTAGTTTTGGATGATTCCCAAACGTGGGGAGTTGGATTAATCTCTTTGTTGTGGTTTCCTTGAATTTCCTGTATTGGGGTTTCCAATCCCATTTCTTACATAGAGCCAACTCTGTAGCGTTTGTAGTGAACCATTCTCACTTGACCATTTTTGCTAGTTAGAAGGGCTTTGGATCAATCCATCTTGCTTGCCAGAGAGGTGCTTTGATACCCGCCTCGTCCGTCTCATCCTTCGATAGTCTAGGAAATGTTATGCCAATACCTCGCATCATTCTCCATGTTCCTTCCGTGACTGGTCTGTTTAACGGATCTGCCATTTACACCTCTGTGACTATATCAAATTTACACTTTGCTTTGCCCCTCGTTGTGTATGTTTGCTCAAACTGTAACACACTGTCAAACCCTTATCTTTCTTTATTTCTCTTTTAATGTGTTTATGAATCTCTTCGATCAATTTGCTTTGAAATGTTTGCAAAGTGTGCCAACTGAATGTGTTATCCTCCTTTGTAGTTTTCACTTGCCTTGGGAATTTAATTCAAATTCTTATCATTCATTTCCAGCTCATTCTGCTGCCAATAACCTGCAGTGCCCCATCACACCCTTTTTCATTACTACTTGTTCCTCATTAATAGCTGTCGGTGATGTGACCCCTTCCTTTGATTTTTGCGGTTATAGTGTCCATGTGTCCACCTACTCTCTTCCATCTAACCGTTACATTATATGATTAGGAAATTTAAGCTTGCATGCTTCAATAATTTAATTTCAAAATTTGTACCTTTTTGTTTTGCCTTGGATTTTTTTTTGCTTTTTCAATTGTATTTTTTGCTTACCCTGCTCTCAGACTTGAACTATCCGCAGGACTTCCTTGATATCGATCCATCCTACGCTTTGCCTGCTGTTTTGAGAACAAATCTTTATTCATAGCTTCCTAAACTTTGTTTACAATTTCCCTTTTGCATTTAGAAAAAATTAAAACACCTACTTACTCTTGTGTACTTTACCACAGCTTGAAAATGAAACTCCTACCCTACTTTGTGCATGACGGCACTTATTTATTTGTACTTCTCTTTTTCCTAGTTATGGTAGGGCTTAAGCTGATTACTATTTATCCTTCCTTGAAGTATATTCCCCTTCAAATCCTGCTGCGTGACTGTTCCCTTTTCTGTCACTTGATTAACTACATATGACACTTGTCATTTGGTTTGAAATTTATCTGAATGAGCTTTGGGTCTACTTTCATACAATAATATCAACTGACCTTTGTAGAAATTCTTTGTTCACATATTCATGTCATGCCACATTTTTTGACTTCCACTTTGACAACATGTTTCTTCCAGCCGTACTAAATCCATGAGTCGAGCTTCTAGTTATTCTCTATCTCCAATCCTTGTGGTTATTGTAATTCACAGGGTTGGAATGATGTATTCCATTGTCATCATTGCTTCTGTGCCATAAACCAATAGAAATGGTGTCTTTTTTGTTGCTTAGTTATAGTTAGTTTGGTATGCGCACATTATTGTTGGGATTCAATCTTCACAATCGTCTCGTTGCATGTTACAAGTTTTTACTTGCGGATGATTTGTCGTGCTCTTTTAAATGGAAATCATGAATTAGGAAGCAAGTGCCTTGATATTATTTAGAAAATGCCTACCTCTATCACCGATTAATCTCTGAGAACACCCAACCTGAGTGATGATATTTCCGTAGAGGAACTTAACAACATTCTTTGCTGTGCAATTTGGTGTTGCAGTTGCTTCTACCCATTTCATGAAATAGCTTGTGTGTGATGATATACCGAGCTTTCAAACACTTGGAAGGTGGATTAATGGGTCCTACAAAGTCAATTCCCCATTTCTCAAAGAGTTGTACTACAAGGACGGATTCAATAGCATCTCATCACAATAGGTCGGTGTTCCCACTCGTTGGCAAACATCACAGTGCTTAGCTCTCTTATCTCCATCCTGAAACAAAGTTGGCCACTATATTCCAATATGTAAAATCTTTTTTGCAGTTAGATCTCTTGCAGAATGGTCTCCAATTTTTTCACGTGCTTCCTTCAATATGGTTCCTCGCTCGCGTTCCAGTACAACTCTTCGTAAGACTTCATCTTTGCCTAGTTTGTATAAAAAAAATTGTTCACAACTGTAAAAGGCAGAGCATGAGTGACTAATTGTTTTTTAATACTTTCCTGTATAATGCTTTGATAACATTCCATATTAAAGAAATGTTGCAATTTCTTCCAATTGCTCTAGAATGTTGTGAATCTGAAAAGGTGCGCATCCTGAGAGTTGTCTTTTATGTTACCTGACTCTTCTCCTAACTGTATGCAGCTTGGATGATCGAGTCCCACATGTTCTCTACCTGCTTTCATGTTGATTTTGAATTGACGTTCTTGAAAAAGCATTAGCTATCTTGAAATTCGTTCCCCCAATAAAAGGTTTATTCACCTAGTACTTAAGTGCTTAGTGATTTGCATAAAATTCAAATGGAGTAGCCAACAAATAATAACAAAACTTTTGCATTGCGAACACCATAACGACCGCTTCTTGCTCTTTTATTGTGTAGTTCCTCTCAGCATGAGATTGTTTGGGGCTCGCAAAGTAGACACAAAATTACCTTCCCCTCATGTGAGAATGGCAATAATTGCTATCCCTTAGGCATCAACCTGCACATGGAATGTTTTGCTCTAGCCTAGAAAAACTAGTATAGGGGCATGCACATGGAATGTTTTGTTTCAATTTCCACAAATGATGTCTGACATTCTGGAGTCCATTCAAACATTTGATCCTTGTGCAACAATTTTTTCATAGGTGCTGCAATATTCGCATACCTAGGAGTGAATTTTCTATAATATCCGGAAAGCCCAAAGAAAGAGCGTACTTCAAGTGGATTCATGGGGGGTTTCAATTATGACTGCAATCTTTGTTTGATCTACTAGAATGCCATCATTACACACCACATGCCCAAAAAGAACTCTGAACAGTGTGAAAAACACATCATTTCTTCAAAATTAAAGCAATTTGTAGTGCATGACATCATTCTAGCACTAGTCACAACTTTGAGAGAGGTGTTCTTTCAACAATGAGAAGACTGCCCAATCATCCAAGTATACTTTTAAGAAATCATGGATAAAGTCTTTGAAAGTAGTGATTGCTGCACAAGAGAGTATTTCTGGTGCATTTTTCAAGCCAAATGGCATCATTTTATATGCAAATGAACCCCATTTAATAGCAAATGTAGTCTTTGGTCAATTTGCCTCAGCTATAGGAATTTGATGATATCCATTGATTCTATTTGTGAATGGGTGTTCTTTGTCTTGCAACTGTTTTCAATATCTCATTCGTGAATGGTGTAAGAAATAAATCATTCACACATGATTCATTTAATGCCCTGTAGTCTCCACAAAATCAGATTTCTCCTGTTTTTTAAGGCGGCACCACCATGGGACTTGCTTAGTTTGATTTCTCCACCGAATAGATCAATCCAACGTGAACATCCTATCAATTTCAGCTTTTACCTTCCACTTCATATTTGGGTTTAGTCGATATGGCCTCTTCTTGATCCGTCTTGCATCTTTCTTCAGCTCTATATGTATTTCTCCAAACGATGGATCAGCACCTTTGATTTCACTAAACTTAGTTGGAAATATATCTTTGTAATCTTGTAGAAGTTAAACAATTTTTTTAGAGTTATTTTTCTGTCCAGTAATCCCCTATAGTTACCATTCTTAGGATTTCACTAGTACAATGTTTACTTGCTTTGTTTGCAGCGTTTTGTGATAGATCTTGCTAGTTTCTCCTTGCATGGTGTCGTGTACTTTTCTTTGCCCTGGTTGTTCCTCCACCCTCATATTTCACACTTTTTCCTCAATTTTAGACTTGTTTTTATTTAGGGAGTTCTATATTCTTCTTTGGTTCGAATACGCCTCTTAATTCCATGTCTTCCTTACTGTCTTCTGTTGTAGATCTATTGGAGTTGCTCCAAATGTGATTGCATGACTAGAGTATAAAGCCCTTATTTTTCCAGATCGGTTCAATGTAATCTAGGATTTTCGTAGTCATTTGATAGATTTTATCAATTTTGGACCGAGTGGGTGATCACACAAATGGAGACTTGTAACCTTCTAAGATTTGATGTTATGAGGTAGGTGTAATTCCAAGGAGCTTCCTTTGAAACTGTTCACCCTTGTTTGCAACATGCAAACTCAGTGGAAGTGTTTGTATCCCTTCTTCTTCCCTTCTTTGCTTTTGTTTTGCAGTCTCCACCTTATATGAGCTTTCTTGTATCTCTCCACTAGGTAAAGCAAGCTCCTTAGGAATGGAGTATGGCTTGCGTTCCACTTTGTTCATGGGAATGATGATTATTTGATTGGGTTGATGGAATGCTAACTTGTTCCCAATAGCATTAATATACATCCGTCCATTGTATTCGTAATTTTTCCCAATCGATGTTGGATAATGTGTCTCATCAATCTTCATTTCAATGATTTAAAAGTCACCATGCAAGTTCATATCACCTACTTGAATGTCCATGTCTTTCAACCTTCCAATTGGATAGACCCAACCATAGTTTGCAAGGTTGAGTGTAACTGGAATATAGCTTAATGTTGGTCTTCCAATAGCTTCCCATGTAGATTGAGATATCATATTTATTGTGCTACTAAAATCAAATACAACATTTGGAATCTCATATCTTGCTAGGACAATATCCATTTGAGCATCAATTCCCAAGGCTTCTTTGTTTTGACATACCATACATTTTTTTTGTTTTCTCCTTTCTTTGTGTTGCACTCTCCATTAGGTTTTGCAGTAGATTCGTGATATTTTGCGAAATATCTTCATTTGCAACAAGTTTATCAGTTTCAGCAGCTCTCTCAAAGTTGTAACTGCTACTTTTTGTTGTACGATGATTTGCTTGTACAATTGAGCTTCGATTTTTGCAATAGTGTGTTCCCCCATCATTATGTTTGATGGATCACAACAATTCTGCAATTTATTTTATCAACATCTTGTCTTCTTAGTATTTGGGTATCTGTAGTCTTGAACTTTTCGAGTATGAGGTTCTACTAGTATCTCAAGTGGTGGTAACCCTTTTTTTACTTTGCAACTGAGTAATTACCTGTATATTTGTAGTTGATCTATTATTTTCTTATTGATTTCAATCGATTTCCCTTGGTTGTGTTTAACCCTTTTTGGTATTTAGGGTTAAGCTGGAGTAGCATAATCAAAGAGGAATAAGCTACTCTAAAAGCAAGCTAATCAATGAATTTAGATTCTATTGATATTCTGATAAGAAATATTGAAACTAAGCATATGCCAAATATATAAAGTACAACATTCAATATTTTGATAATAACATCATGGAGAAATTGTACTTAGCTTATACACTGATGTGTAGGCAGGGTTGAGTAATGCATGTGTAGAAAGATTGTATGAAGACTCTGATCTAAAAATTAGCTTTTTGTCAGCACAAACGCTTGTGTCGACCTGTGGACACTTGCGTCAACATTTTTGTCCGCATTTCAATGCATCTCTCTTGTACCAAGTTGTCACTGTTGACTGAATTTTCCATTTGGGTCTTTCTGGGATTTCTGTTGCTTTTTGGGTTGTGTACAAATTGCATGCACAGGATCTCGATATTAGAATATAGCTCAAACTCTAGATCCTCCTCTTAGGTCTTGTCACTTGCCAAAAATGAGTTAGTGGGCTCACGAAATCGCGCCGACCTCTCTGTCAATGAATGCTGCTTACATAGTCAATACTCCGAAGAGGGCTTCAGACGTTTGTAGTTCTCTCCTATGTGTTGGTTTATGTGTGAACAATGGTGTAGAATGCTATATACAAGTGCATGTAGTGATCTAGTTTGTAACTTGACAAATAGTTCTCCCCTATGTGTTGGCTTGTGTGTGAACAATGGTGCAAAATGCTATATGCAAGTGGATGTAGTGATCTAGTTTCTAACTTGACAAATATGGCTCATGGGTTACTCTTTGAATGCTTCGCGCTGTAATGTGACTACCGCTATGACTGATATGAAAATATGAAAGAATAGGGCATAATAGCTTAGTTGTGTAATTGGTTTTCAGTAGTGTAGTATAAGCTTGAGAGGTGCTTGCTAGATATTTGCTAGGTGAATAATGAGTTGGCTTTAATTTGTATTTATACATCTTTTGAAAAGTTTCTCATAGAATGGTTAATGAAACATAATACCCTGACCCAAACATATCGAAAGTTTTTCAAATTTGAGTGTTTAAAAGGCATAGACACTTGCGTTGGAGAATAGACAGTAGCGTCGATGCTACTGTCCAAGTCCGAACACAACTGTCTAGGAACATAGAAGGTTGTTAAGAGGTTTGTAATTGACAGTGAAGGATATATATTAGATTTTTAACCTACTGTGGGATACAAGGTATCAAAGTAATAAGAATAACATGGTCAAACCACAAGATAAGATTTTAGGCCCAATGAGATAGCGAAAACGAGCCTTATCGGTTGCAAGGAAGGTCAAGAACTGAAGGTTAGAGCCTTGAGTGATATTTGTTAAGTGTACACGACTAATTTAACATATAAGCTCAGATTTAAGCATCTATTGGTTGAGCTCTCACCATGTTGACATTGTGCACCACCTTGTCTTGCCTTCGTTTTTCTAAAGCTGGACAATCCTTTGTGTTATGTGGAGACAATAAGCGCAATAATTCTTTTTTTGATTATTGTGGAGACAATTCCTTGCACTTTGATTCATTTCCCCACATAACACACAAATAGTGGTGATGGAGTCCAACCTTGCTAATGTTATGGGGATGATGGAGCCCACCTCCGTTGTTGCATTACTGTATCCTGTTGCGGGATATTTTATTGAGGTGGTGGTTGTCATGTGAGGTGGTGGTTGTACATGCATGCAAAGACATTCAAATTCTTAGTAATATTGTCCATAAGTTCTTGAAGTGCTATGCAATTCTTGTCATATATTGTGGAGTGGAAAAAAATGCAACAAGTACTCTTAAGGCTGGTGCACATAATGTTGAACAAGATTGGGAAGAGATGTCAGATGTCCCCATGATTGGCAAACATCGCAATATTCATTTTGGCCATCTCTTGATGCTGCTTGCTTATATTTGACATTTTTGGACATTCATGCCAATGGTGCCCTTCTTGTCCACACTTTAAACGTCATATAGCCAATTTTTTAATTTTTTTATCGTATTTCATCCATCCTTCACCAAACAACATCCAACTTAGCTTTTGTTTTTGCATTCACACAGTTGAATTCTCTACGCAATCTTCAATGTTTTATACTCAATAGTTTGACAATAATAGTTTGTCTTATTCACAAGCTAGGTTTGCGCAATGTCAATCCGGATCCTTGTGCGCAGTCCTTCAACAAACCAAGCAACCTTGCCTTTTTCATCAAACTTGAAGTTCATCATGTTCATTACATCAGAAAATTATTTAATAATAATGTTTATCTTTTGAATTCCTGCTGCAATTTTTAATTTACTTGTGCCAAGGTTAAGTTTTATCCTCTTTAAATCTACATATAAATTCCAGAATGCTCCCTGATGGGGTGCCTATCAGTTCACAATGCAGTTTGTCTCCATCCTTTAAGCCCTTTCAATTCCCATTTTATGTTTTAGGTCATCAAGAAGCTTTTTGGGTTTGTGGACCCGTCATATGGTTGCAATGTGATACATGCTCCGGCTGTATATGCCATTGTCATTGTACCTAGTTTACTGCCACTCCTACCAATTTTGCTCTCTATGATACCCAATGTTTTTAAAATTGTATTCAAATCTTCTTGGCTAGCTCTTATTGCCTCTCTTCTGTTATCCATTTTCTTGTTTCACTATGCACTACTTGGTATCAAATCAAGCAACTTACCGCACGATTCTTGCTTTACCTGATCTTTGCTTCTATTGATTTGTGAAGGCGTGGAGGATGTGTATTCCATGAATGGATGATGGGGTATGTTGTTTTCTTGACTGGTCTTGTTCTTGCACTATTCTTTCTCATTCTGCTTTTCCTCACAATCGACTATGTTATCAACTGTATTGAAGATGCAAGTGCATCTTAAAACTTACACTACTTCCATCAACTTCGTCTTCTTCGGTCGCTCAATTGTTATCATAATTTGCAAACTCTTCTTCTCCTCATCTATCCTCTTGATGTATGCCTAGTACATTCATTCCCCTTTGGACAACAATCACAGCATTCCCAATTTTTGGTTATGATTCTTCCACATTCCTCCTTATTCTCTTTACCTCTACTAACAATTTTTTTTTTCAGTCTTCCAACATCTTATATATTTTGTTCACTTCACTTGTCCCAATGTTTATGAAATATCCCCTTTTAGAAAAAATTTTGAATTCTATTTTTTATTTAATTTTCCTATGCAATAGAATACTGATAACTCACAAAGCTACTCTTTATTTCAATCAATTGAATACATTGAAAACACCCTGGAAATAAATATGGAAGGTACAAATTGCATCAAAATCTAAATACCACTTTACTGTTTAGAAGTCCTCGAATTCTACCCTAAATCAGGGCTATGATTTGGTATGACAATTTGCAAGGACTGTACGACAACTTGCAACCTTACGAGATGGTGTTGGATTTGACACAACACACCCAAAATCTTCAGTGATCAATTTTTTGCTGACAGTGATTGTTGGAAAAGGTGCTGGACATGGCCCTAAATCCCTGCTACCTCTTAGTGTCATGATTTGCCTCTAAAAGGGTTCGATGTTGCCTGAAAGTGTGATGCCCTTGACCTAGGGCTGCGATATGGTCTCCAATGTGTGACGCCTTGATATGGCAACATCTGGCAACCGTAAATATGAATTCTATTGTCCCCACAACCTCATAGAACCGTGATACCCGATTAATTGAAAATAACTTGTTTGTTTGATCAATTGTAATCCTTGTGTAGAATTACCTTTGCTGATTTGAGGGTTTTCATCTCCAATTCCGTTCATCGGGAGGGGTTTTGTCCTCTGGTTTTGCTATAAAAAGGGTTTTTGTCCTTTTGGAGAAGGAATCTCGGATTCGTTTGTGAATTTGACAAAGTGAATGATCGATAATAACGAAAATCACTGCCCATCTTCTCCTTTTATAAAATTCACTTTTGCCAATCCACCTTACCCTAAAGTAATTATAATTATTTTGAATTTAATATTCATATTTTTCTCTCATAATAATAATTACTTTTTTATTTGGCCTTTTAGTTAATCTGCTTTTTGGCCCCACTCAATTAATGATAATGACTTCAATGTCCTTTTAAGTTATTATCATAAGTGTCATTGGGAAACAATTTAAAACATTATTATTAAATTCTGCTTTTTATTTTTTTCTTTATTTGAAAAAGGGGACATGATAGTACACCCTTCCCAAAGATTGCTTGTCTTCAAACAATCCCTGAACCGTCTTGCAAAAACCAGGATCCCAAACCAATCTTTGCTGTCTCTTTCAGTCCTCCTTGTGAGGTAGTTAGCTTCTATTGCATGTCTATGATATGATGAAAAATTGGAAGCCATGAACCAGGGAATGCTTCTCCAACAGCGCTACTGAGTGAATCCATAATAACTGAATCATGAATCAGTTGGGATCTAGAAAGAGTACTACCAAATGTTACACCTTCCATTGCATGCTTATCAACATGACTATCTTGAATTTCGATCATATAGGGCAATGACTCATCTTTCATTTCATTGAAAACTGTTGCAACGATTTGTGGTTTCTTTGTCTTATGAAGGAGACATTGAGCTAAACTTCATAGTGAGGGCATCAACCATTTCTTACATTTCTTCAAATGCAGTTAAGGCTTCTTCTGCAATTTCGATGACCATATCTCTATCTTTAATCACACGCAGGTATTCTGATTTCATTGTTTCTAATGTTTTTTTACTTTGCCAATCTGCAACAGTGACTGCATGCTTAGTGCTAACAACATTTATCTCATCCATAGTGTTGATCTTTGCTGCAGTTTGAGCCCTCTGCAAACTTAGAGTTAGATCTTCAACGAATTTTTTCGTACTATTCAACTCCATTAAGACTTGCATCTCTTTTTTTTCTGTTACCAACAATTGTAGCTCTTCAATCTTTGTTTGCTCTTGGCTGAACTGTTGTGATTCAACTAACTTTGATGTTGTTGAATTCTCATCAATTTCTGCTTCCTCAACCCTTTGAGATTATGATGTTTCCTCTTCCCTCATCACAATAGGAGAACTCTTTTTCTGTTGATTATTAGAGGCAAGTCCCTCAATTATAACATATGGCTTCAACTTCTCTTCACATTGATCAACAACATTTTTAGCAAGTGTAAATGCAACTAGTGAAACATCCGTGGTTGATCTGGGGGATTTCTTCTAAGTTTTTTATTGTTTTTTTCATCTTTGGGTCCCAATTCCTTGAAAGAGAGGGCTTATTGCACTTCATAGCTAAGCCCTTCATATTATGTGAGATATATTGTATATTCATTACTCGCATGCAGCTGTAGAGGCTCTATTTCTTCTTGTTGTTCTTCCCCCTGTAAGAATTAGGCACATAAGGTTTTTGGGGGTGGGGCAACTGAAACCTTAGCATCATTTGATGTGCTTGCGTCTTCTAATTTTTTTTTTTTTTTTTTACCAATGTTCATACGCTGTATGGCTCCTGCTATACTTGCCATGGATTCTTTTAGGGTCATTTGAATTGTCCTTTCCTTGCCCTTTTGTCCATAGCTGATTATTTCGTGTAGGTAACTCATCTCATTTGTAGAATTCTCTTTTCTCTATTTCTCCATTTTTTAATCTGATCCACCGGTTGGCAAGAACAATGCTTTGATACCATTGAAATATCTCCTTTTAGAAAAAATTCTGAATTTTGTTTTTTATTTAATTTATATATACGATAGAATTTTGGTAACTCACAAAGCTATTCTTTATTTTTGTCAATTGAATACATTGAAAACATTTTGAAAATAAATATGGAAGGTACAAATTGCATAAAAAATCTAAATACCACTTTACTGTCTGGAAGTCCACTAGTTCTACCCTAAATCAGGGTGTGATTTGGTACATCAGCGTGCAAGCACTGTACGACAACCTATTGGAACTGTATGACAATGTGCAACCCTACGGGATGGTGTTGGATTTGACACAATGGACCCAAAAACTCTAGCGATCAGGGTTTTGGTGACGAGTGCTGGAAGAGGCGATGGGCATGGCCCTAGATGCCTGCGCTACCTCTTAGTGCCACGATTTGCCTTCAAAAGGGTTCGATGCTCTCTGAAAGTGTGATGCCCTTGACCTAGGGCTGCGATATGGTCTCCAATGTGTGATGCCTTGAAATGGCAACCTTTGTCAATGACAAATCTGAATTTTATTGTCCCCACAACCTCATAGAAACCTGATTCTTGATTAATTGAAAATAATCTATTTGTTTGATCAATTGTAATTGCTGTACAGAATTACCTCTGGGTTTGAGGGTTTTCATCCCCAATTTCGTTCATTAGGAGGGGTTTCGTCCTCTGGTTTGGCTGCAAATAGGGTTTCCGTCCTTTTGCAGGCGAAAAAATCTTGGATTCACTCGTGAATTTGACAAAGTAATGATCAATAATAACAAAAATCACTGCGCCTCTTGCCCTTCAAAAATTCACTTTTAACAATCCACCCTAACCCTTAAGTAATTATAATTAATTTTTAATTTAATATTCACCTTTTTCCCCCATAATAATAATTATTACTTTTTTATTTGGTTTTAATTAATCTATTTTTTGATCCTACTCAATTAATAATAATACTTAAGTGTCCGTTTATTTTATTATCATAAAGTGTCATTGGGGAACAACTTAAAACATCATTGTTAAATTATTCTTTTCTTTATTTGAAAAAGGGAACATGACAATTTATAGTCTTATAGTTCCCATTACAATTTGATGATTCTATTCTCCTTATTAGTATCTACAGTAAGAGTTTTTCTGTTGTTTAGCCATGATGCTTCCTTCAACTACCCCTTATCCACTTCTCTCGAAATCACACCGTCTGTATCTGGCTCAAGTGGGCTATTCCATCTTAGTTGTGATTGGCACCATAGTTTTTTCCACAACTGACATTTTTACCAAAATTAGAAGTCTTTTTATAAGTTTTCCTTTTATACTTCTAATGAATAAATCATATGCAGTGTCAAAAGCTATGTACCCAAAAACAATACATTCAAAAGCGTACCCATCCACATGTTTCTTTCTCCAATGATCAATTGCTTGAGTCCATTTGGTATCCAACAAGGGTTCATTTTAAAAGACCATATCAAAAACCCCCTTAGGTTGATTTAGAAAAATCCGATTCGTATCCTTAGCGAATATGAAATTTAAAAAAAAAAAAAATTGCTTTCTCAAGTTTTTCGTACAACCGTCTGTCTACACAGTTTAAACATATAAATTGTGGGATAAATTTTAAAAAAGTATAAAAAAACTTTCCTAAACCTTAATATTATTGCATATTTGGATTCCTTTTGAAGAGCTATGCAATTTCAAAAAAAATTTGTCCCAAATCGAGTCTGGATGGAAAAGTTACGGCCTCTAGAAGTTGGTGCTCAGTTGCATCGCATCATGTTGCCGTCCGGTAGCATTTTGTCGTCCGACATCACTGTCCCCTGACAATGCTATGTCCGTCGACAACATGCTAAAATCTGGATTTTTTTTGAAGAGTTATACAATTTCAAAAAAAAAAATCACTTCAAATCGAGTGTGTATGCAAAAGTTATAGCCTCAAAAGTTGTTGTTCAGTTATATTTCATCATGTCGTCTAGCAACATTTTTCTGCTCGACAACACTATGATGTCGCCGGAGAATATTTTGCTGTCCGACAGCATTTTGCTGCTCGGCATCACTATGTCGTCCGACAACATGATAAAATTTGGATTCTTCTCGAAAAGATATACAATATATTAAAAAATTCTCTCAAACCAAGTCCGTATACAAAAGTTACGACCTCTGAAAATTGTTCAGTTGCATTGCAGCATGCTGTCGAACGACAGCATGCCCCTGAGCAGCAACATCATGATGCTACCGGGCGATAGCACCATGATGCAGTCGGGCGGCACCGAATGCCAACTTCCTAAGACCGTAACTTTAGTATACGGCCTCAGATTGAGACGATTTTTTTTTTAAATTGCATTTCTTCGAGATGAATTCAAATATGCAATAATATTAAAGTTTATAAAAGTTTTTGAAACTCTTTTTCATTTTATCCCACAACCTATCTGTCGGGCCGCCTCAATATTCAACATGGCAATGAGGTAAAGAATGAGACTTGGATGGTAACCCCTGTGAACATATGTACTATATATAAGACGAATCACATGGATGCCCCATAATTATTAAAAACGATTGGCGAACCGACCCCTAAAAAAATTTACATCTTGAAATTTTAAGTGAATGGGTCCTATGTACTACTACCGAAAAACCGTCAAATACAATTTCTCAAAAAGTGAATATTCGTGAATTAATGAATATTTGCCACTAAAATTTACCCTGTATCCAATGTGTTTAGTGTTTCCAATTTATCTTCATGCCATTGAAAGTGTTAATTTTTATGGGGCCGAAAACAATAGTGTTCAAGTCTTGCCAACTAGTCAGCTAATTTTTCCAGGAATTCACAACAATAATGTTCATGTATGTGGGTAAACCGCTGCTACTTTTGCATGGATCCCTAAATTAGTCGCCCATGTCAAGTGGTTCGGGTAACCATCTTAATATCTTTAATCTCTGCAGGTAACCATTGAGCAGTCCTCCCTGGTGTGTCCTTCCAAGGAAATGCTAAGGTTGTAGCCTAGAGCCAGTATACATTGTTAGCAGGAAACTAAGCTCTCACACTGGAGTTTACAGTGATTCATCAGAAAGTACAGAAACTGGACAGAAAATTCGTTCTTTTGCTGCAAACTCGAATTACATTATATTACTTGGGAAAGATATACAAACTTCACTAAACCATAAAACAGAAAGTAAACATGCAGAAAATCTATCAATTCATAATTAAAGCGAATATATCAGGTTAGGGAAGATCATCTTCTTCCGTGTGAGCCTTGTAAATATTTATGATTTACATTTGACCATTCACCAACTCTTTGTTTCAACTTCCTTTACTTGCTATGGCAGCGTTACATACAGTGGTTTCCAATTTCTGTCTGTTTCTTACATATAGATGTGTTTTTATCTGATTCTTACATATTCACTAAAGCTGTTACATACGGATACATACAAAATAGTTTCCCCAAAGTCGTCCTAATCACCATGGATATTGCCTACCGCAACCTGCACAGGTTCAACATGGTGGAGAAGCCACTTTTGGTTGTGGTTTCACTGTTGAACAAGCTTTACTTGCATTATGGATTTGGCAATGTGGTTTTTGGCAATACAGGTACATCTTTTATTCTTGTTTTACCTGTGTCCATCATGGAGCTCGACATGAACTTGATGGCAGTATGCAAGAAGCATTAAGTTTGTGTTGTACTTATTTTCATCAGCTGAGCCATGTTATATGGTTCAATGCTTTCTCTGTGTGTTTGCAGCATTTTCTTTGATTGATCTTTAATTTTGATTGGCATTCCGGGTCTGGCTTGTGACTTCTATGTTAGTAGTATATACGTCTGGTTTCAGTTTATAGCTATCTGCCTGTTGGGTAAATCTAAATTTAATTTTCTGGATCATATGTAAATTGCAGGATTATGGAATTGATTTCGAAGATTATTGGCATCCTATTAAAGCATTTGAATGCCGTTGTGGAAGCGGACACTGCAGAGATGTAAAACCATTAGCTCGCCGTAGAATTTTGCATCAAGTACAAATGGATGCTTGAAAATTGTGTCTGCACGATGTCTGGAGGATGTGATAGTCTGTATAACGTATGTGAATTCACATTGGAATCCTCGAATAACTTTATTTTGGTGGAAAGTGTGTATGAGCAACACAACTATGCTAAACATGCATCGTACTTGTAATGTACAGCGATGAAAATTTCATCCGATTAGCTAATACATGGCGGCTGTATCTATGCATCTGTGTTTTACATGGGCATTTTGTTGCTTGAAAGTTGTCACGATGGAAGATACCTCTGCACTAATTCATTTTTTTAAAGTACATTTGCATTGGTTCAATCTCGAATTAGCTGAAATTGAATTGTTTGTTAGCTGAAGTGGAATTGTTTGCTCGATACAAAGAATAACCAAAGAAAACACATATAGGGTGATAATGTAAATAATAGAGTTCTATTTTCATTTTAGAATGATCTGTTCGATTGCAAATTAAATTGAGACCATTTCCCGAATAAACATTGGAGATGAGCTGATATAAGATGATCACTTTATTTTTTCAATGCTGATTATGTTTCTATTCTAAAAACTGGGGTTGCTATATGGTCCGTTATGTGGCATTTATGAAGTCTTCATGGCTATTCATATCTGATGAACAAATGAAAGTGGGACGTTAATGCTACTACTTTTTGAAAGCCGCAATGTGATCAAGCCATTTGCCAACTACACTCATAATGGTCGAGTGATAGATAGGGGTATATTTCCTATCTTCTGAAACTGTTAAGTACAACGGTGCTTTTGTTAACCACATAATTTGGGAAGAGAATCCTGTGCTTCTTATTGGAATCATGTCATCCTGGAGAACAAAATTTGTCATTCCAGCACAACTGTAGTTTCTCAAGTCCCATAATGGCGCACCTATGTCACAAGGTTCGCCATATTTTTTTGGATAAAAATACGAAATTTGCCGATTTTCATTTGGAGAAAAAAAAATTCGCCAAAGTTGGTAAGGTTCGCCGTATTTTTTGATCTGCACTTTTTTTTCAACGTTAGTGGGTCTACATGTGTGTGGGCTGTATTCATCAGCGGCGAAAACTCTAACCTTCAAATTACAAATTTATACAAGTCAATAATACCCTTTGCTCACGGATCCCTCACGCAATCAAAACTGGTAATATTCTACTCTATTCTTTCTGAACTTCTGAACAAAATAATCACACCCAAAACTTCATCCAAAACCTTGCAACTTTATGAAAAATGATGGAACGAATAATAGAATGTTTTCAACACCCCAGAAAAAGAAAAAGGAAAAGCAAAAGAAACTCTTAAACTTCATTGGCGATTTTTTGGAATTGGAAAGAATGAGCATATTGTTTATCGTATTTAAGGTAGTATTCATCGGAATGAGAAAGAATGAGCTTATGAACATTCTATAATTTAAAATTCATAATCTAAATCTTAATAATGTTCCGTTTATTTTTATTTATTTTATAATTATTTTAATGTTTATTTGTTTTTATTTTATTTAATTTTTTAAATATTTTTTAAATTTTAATTGAGTTTTTTATTTATTTTATTATATATATTATATAATTTATGTTTTTTTATGGTTCCAATTTAATGGTGGTTTTTTTGAATTTTATTTAATGGTGAATTTGAAATGAATTTTATCCTCATCGAACTCGAACCTTGTGACTTAGTTGCATGCCTAACATCTAATAAGAACGAGGCATTAAATTTGTATTATAGACGAAATATGATTGAGACTCTACTCTTCATAGGGGTCGGGACTTCTAAGCACCATAGTTGTATTCACACACTGTCGTACCACTCACGGTGAAGGTCTCCATTAGTATATTGGGGCATCCCTCACGTTGAGGGATTCCCTCTAGATCGGGTCTTGCGTTTAGATAGGTGCTCCAGTGTAGATCTGTGCTTACCTTTTGCATAGGGTTTGGTTCCTAGAGAGGGAGAGGGATAATTGTTGGGTCGAGGATGGGCGGTAGGCGGGGGGATTGATGTGTCTCGGCTCTTGGTAGTAATGTTCATAGGTGGATTGAGAAGTAATACATTACCACTTTCAAAAGCTACCTTGCTCAAATCGAGTCAAAGAGGGAGTGGTGGGAATACTTTTTCCAAATATGGATATGGGATATGGCCCACCAGAGCAAGATGGATCATGTAGGCTATGCAAATCGGAAGTGCCAAACCGATTTTGACCGTAAGTTGGTGATATATTTCAATAGTGCCTACCAAATTTTGCTCGATTATTGTAGCCGACCATATCTATAGACTACAAACTATTTATCTAAACTGTACTAAAACAGTTAGTATAGCATAATACGTGTGGTCAACGAAATAGTATATAGTAAAACAACCATATGATAGAGAAATTATATTTTCTATGAACTAGAAATTTGACTCAAGAGAGGATGGTTAGTATTGTGTTAGTTCCAAAAATGAAATCAAAATGAAATAAACACGTTAGCATAACATCTCTAGGCCTAGTTACTGGGGGAGCTTAATTAACAAAACAAAGATAAAAACACAACTAAAACATGAAAGAAGACCTTTCACCTTGTATGTTCCAAAATGCTTGTAGTGGTTTGTTCGGTTTGCGTTTATGAAGTCTGCATCAATGAAAGCTTGGCTACCTCCATCTGTGCTTGACACTTTATGTGGTTTTGGCTTGGCTTGGCTCAATATTTAGACATTATAACATTAAGTTGCATGAAGTTTTGGAATCAATTCCGCATTATAACTTTGGCATGTGAGAGCTTTTTGAAAATATTTGAGCATAATAACTTTGCACCAAAATAGCTTAGAAATGATGTTCATGGCTTCTCTATTCATAGATTTTTGAGATTAATCAGAATCAACTTGAATCGTCCATCTTAAGATGGAGATGTGTGGCTAATGATTAATTCAATTATGTAATTAAAATTCATAAATAGGTTCATCAATATTTGAGATAGAGGGGTATTGAATATGCATGGAAGGTCTTAATGAGGCATGGGAGGCATTAATTCAGAGATTTTATGCATTTATGGCTTATGATTGTCTTCCTAAGAAATGATGTCACTTGATGCAGATATTCAATATTCATTTCCAAAAAAAAATTATTCAACAAATTCTATGGAATTCTTAATTAGGCTTATGATTTGGTTTAATTAACTCTTAAGCATGATTAAACACTTTGATGCCAACCTTGGTTTTTTGTGCACAAACAACTCAAATTGGTCAAAATGTCTTGTTATTGGCTCGAAATTTGATTGGATTGGAATTTGAAGTCGATGTTAGATGCGTTGGAACTGTTATCCTATTTAGGATGTTGTCAACGCAAAATAACACACGTGTCTCGTGCAATAAATTTGATAGAAAAGAGCACTTCAGAGCTCCTAAGGGCAAAATTGGTAATTTGAGTTGAAATGATTTGATCAAAGTTAGCTGGCCCATAAATTGCATTACTTTATTTATGTATATTTTGGCCAAAATTGGCACTTGAATATGTCAGTTTCAAAGCTTTTAATGTGTTTTAGTGTTTTTAAGCTAAATTGTGCATTTTGGTGGAAATTGATCAAAACTTTGATTGAAGGTTATTGGTGGCCAGATTTAGGTGTCTACATTTTCTATTATATATGTAATACAAAAACATCCAGTCTGGTGTGTACCACATGAAAGTATGTGTGTCACATATAAATAGTTATAGTTCATATATCTAGACTACCTATATTTGTACCATATATAGTGCAAACTAGTTGCTTCCATATAGGCCATATATTCTCTTTGTTGAGGGAGATATTCATACCACTAGTCTAATTTGATGGGAATTCTTGGGACCATCACTGAGACTGTATTTCAATCTCCTTGCAAGCACTTTTGAAATGCCAATGTGTTGCTTTCGGATGCATTTTTGTTTGATCTTAAGCCGGTTCTTCTCATTTATTATATATTTTTATGCATGCAAAAATAAGCATGGCGTGATTACAAAATTGGGAACTTTAGGAAATAACTAGGTTCAACATGCCATGGATTAGAGTTATTGCAATTATATGTATTTATTGGTCTAACTCTTTAAGAGCATTCTAATGCCCTAGCTTAGTAAAAATGCTAGCATGCCTAGAATATTGAAATTTATGAAGTTTTGCTTAGCAGATTACTGGAGGGTTAGAGAAACAAATCAACCAAAGAAAAGGGGTCATTTACAAGACATGATTCATTATGGAATGAAATTATGTTTAACCCAAACCCAAAAGGTTCGAGTGCCTAGAGCATGATTGGTCCAAATTTTCACCGTTCACTTCATTTGGTTTTGATATATAGGAAAATGGTGTCCATGTTGAAAATCTCCCAAGCGTCATGCTCTTCAACTAATGAGTCCGACATAAGATGAACGAGTTGCAAGTTGTGAACATAACAATTTAAGCAATCTATATATATATCCAAGAATAACATGTTATCAAAACATTCTAACGATAGAGTTATGAGCCCCGATGTAAAGTAGCTGGCTCTACATACACATCATTTTTTGTCAAATTTGAAGTTTGTTCGAGGAAGGACATCTTTTAACTTGGGTTTCCCTAGTGACCACCATCGTCGTCCTTCAAATGTTATCTATTGTCTGACAAATGCTCCTATGTTCAATGGATTCGTTGTAAACTCTACAAAGTTCCAACTGCTTCAATGGCGGTATTTATGCAGGTGTGGTGAATTGGGACTCTATTGCAATGCATGCTTGGGTAAACGTTCATCTTTTGGAATGGAGTGTTAAGTTGTAGATATTTCAAGATTTTGCATGGGCATTTAATTGATCAGTTAGGGATTGTACTTCAATCAAGCTACGTTATTTGCAAGGATGGTGAAACATTCACTGCCCAATATAGGGCAAGTCGCCCCTTTTCTTATGAATTGAATTTGTGTCGCACTTTATATATATACATTGTTTATGTACATTGAGAAAGCGCCTTATTGCATAATTTTCTTGGGTTTGCTAATGGAAGAATTTATCAAGGTCTTTGTTACGGAAGAAGTTATGAGGAACCCTTTTTTAATTTGAAATTAGATAAATTGATATTGGATTTTTCCCTTCATCAAAATAGAGACAAATCGTATATACTATATTAGTAGGTAGTTTATAAAAGACTTGTTTTTAGCAAAAAAAACTACCATTATCTAGACATATCTAACAACGTTTTTTTAGAAATATTTTCGCTATTCTGTATATATCTCCCACAAGTATTTGATTCATTACTTGGGGTATTGTTTGCTCAAAACTATGTTTTTTTAAAGAGGATCTATCTTATTTGTAAGAGGATACAATAAATGGTAGTCTAAGCAATCATAGTGTTTTGAAGTAGTCTAAATATTTAATTTTTCATAATGAAATATGGTAACCTTTTGTATCACTATGGATTTGAGGTTTCTATCAACCTTATTGGTTGGCAACTTTCTCCATCTTAGAAGTATATTCCCTTTTTTTAAGTCTTGATTCCTTTCACAAGAGACTCTTTCTCCTTCAATGAGTAATGATCAAAGTTGATCTTCATCCAATCCTATAGCTTGTCACATACATCAAATAAAAGTCTAAGTGACTCCCTTAAAGGATACATCTAAAGTTAGCTACAAATATGCAATAATAAATCTAAATATGACTCCCCTTTTGGAAGTAAGTGTGGCATCTTCTCGATGAAAACTTAATTCATTTATTATTTCCTAAGCTGCATAAATTATTTTTTATGAGTAAGTGAGATGTCTTAAATCCAGGTGCATGACAAGACCACTGGAGATGTAAACTTGGATCCACTAAATTCGCCATTAGGTGGGCACATGTTATCCTCTCACAACCAATCTTGATGACTCGAGGATTATGCAAAATCGTAGATGGAATAATCCAACTATGGAAATGTTATATGCTAAATAGTCTCACCTTTGTATAGTTGACAAGGTAATTTGCCCTACTTGATTGGGCATTGTCACTAACCATGAACTATAACTTACATTAGAGATCCTTGATGAGAAACACAAACACAATCCTGAATTAGTTAACTTAGTAGATTGATGGTGTGGTTGAAGGTCAATTGAACAATAGTCAACAACAAACATTTCAAAGAGGCTAGTCACAAATTGAATCAAAATTTAACTTTCAAAACACATTTCAATTTTATTAACTTGCAAAAATGAATAAAACACGATCCATGAATAAGACACACTCTACATCCATTACAACTCAATTTCATTCCAAATTACACGACTTGCACCTTCATTAGATTTATAATCTTCTACTGAAGTCTAAGCCCCTTATATATTGACTTATGAACCTTTTCCTAGATAGCGAAACCCACTCATTTTTTTATCGTTCATTTATTTCCCCTAATATGGATTACAAAATTCAGTGCTTTATGATGGGAAGGGAAGGCAACTCAATCTTTCCATATGTTACAAGATTACATGTCCAAAAACTAGTGTGAAAGCATCTTCAAGTAGTTGTAAAGCCTTGAAACATGCTATCGTTTTTGCATTATTTTATGCTTCTGTTGGCATGAAAATTTGTCGAGAGGACAAATGGATGTTTCTCGTTAACAATTACAAGACACATTTCTCTTCTATTAGCAGATGAAGCTACATTTATTGAAAACTAAAACAAGTGCGGTAAAAGAAAATATTTACAACAAAAATAGTGTTTTGTATGGGGTAGTAATTTTGACTAAAAGGTACGAAAATACTATAAAAAAGAAATGATGAAAGAGGATGACGAAGAAGAAACATGTTTAGAAAAAGTGGAAAATAACAAATCCAATGAGCCAAAATCAGAAATTTACTAGAAATGTCAAGATGGTGAACAATCTCTCTAAAAAGGAACCTCTATC
This sequence comes from Torreya grandis, assembly GCA_037957365.1. Classification (NCBI taxonomy): domain Eukaryota; kingdom Viridiplantae; phylum Streptophyta; class Pinopsida; order Cupressales; family Taxaceae; genus Torreya; species Torreya grandis. The sequence continues at coordinate 485,731 of JARHVA010005495.1, read as the reverse complement.
ATTCAATTGATAAGAAACACGTGTTCATAAGAACACACAATATATACCAAAAAAACTGCCTGTAACAGATAACAAAATATGACAATCACTCTGTATTTCCTTGTAAAAAATGAAAAATTACCATTTTGTTCCATAGAGATTTCACTAAAATGGAAATATTTAATATAGGTTTGAAAAAGAAACATTACAATAGAATTTTTAAATTTTGACTAGTTCATAACAATTGTAATAACTCTTTGAAAACAAAAATTTGAATACATGTAGATATTATGCACATACATAATCCACGAAGAAATCTTGAACACAATTTGTTAAATCTCCTTGTATTGATCTTTGATGGGTTGCAAATACAATCTCCTTGTTTAAAAAATATACTGTAGAGTATCACTATCAAGAACCCTTATAAATGAGTTATTAACTCATATTTATACGTTGAAATGGGTGGTTACACCGCGTAACCACTTTTTTTGTGTTTTAACAACTTGATAAAATACAATAGAAAATTTGCATATTTTAAAAACTTATAAAAATAAGTTTGACAATTTGCACAACTTGCAAAAACACGTTGGTGTTTTTGCACAAAGTGAAAAACTACAATAGTAAATTTGCACAAATTAAAATTTGCAAAAGAAGTTTACAACGTGCAAATTACTCATTACAAAAGTCACAAATAAAGATTTACAAGATTAACTCAAAAAGGCACAAGGCACGAAACAAGTCAAAATCAAATGAATAGTTATTCTTGTTTGCCTTCACTAAGAACAATCTAAATCTTTTCTTCTACCAATTGTGGCCTCTTCTTTTGATATTCACCAATTTTTTACAGGGTTTTGAGCACTTTATCTTCGTCTGGGCCATTTGAATATGTATAGGCTATTATTGCATCACAATATGTACATTTTTTATGCTATTCCTTCAGTGTTTTCAGCATTGCATTAAGACTATCCATATTGTTTTGATATTTGATCAACATTTGAATTGACTCATAATTGAATGCAGACTTGGGAGTTAGAATATCCTCAATATTTTTTTGAATTGATTTACAATGGTCTCCTTAGGGACTAGTTTCCCATCATCATCAACGAGTCTGCATTTTTGTTTCCCTATTCCTTCTGATATTTTAAGGTGAGCCTCACCTCCCATTGATTTAGAGTCATTGAATTTGTTGATACTTTTTTTGACAATGCGAATATTGAATTTGACAACCCAAATAAACTCAATGAGGTATGTCACCTCTTCTTTTTGAATGCGTTTTTATCAAATGAAATCATTTGGATCAGCATAAAAGAAATCTTCTAACTTCGGAAGCAATTCATTCCATTTTTATACCTTTTTAATGTATTTGTTCTTAGCACCTGTTGCTTGATCGTATTCTGATTGGACTTCATAACACATGGTCACTATTGTGTGAATGGTATCAATATCTTACTATATAATCGTTTATGTCCATTATTTTTTAGCTTTATCCATGTGACCAATTTCTTCAACAACATTTAATGTTTCCATACCATAAATTTGATGAATGACTGAAGACGAAGATTGAATTGGTTTTATTAGTTTTTTGAATTACTGCTGTCAACTGTTTAACTTTTTCTTTAAGTTAATCTTTGGTCGTCTTATCATGATCCATCTTCTTGAACAAGGAACCAATTGTTGATTGAACATTTTTTTTCATCCCTTCTTTTGTAACCTTCCATAAATGAATTTTAGAGATTTGATAGTCAGAGGCACTGACACTGTCTGTATTTTTCAAATGGAGGCACTGCTACTTCTGCATATCTATCTCTTTTATTATCCGTGATTATCCTCGATACATTTTTGGGTTTATTTACTATTCAAGAAGGCAGGGTTGCCAAGGTATTGAAATCAATATCTTCAGGCTCAACAATTTCTCTTTTCACTACCTCATCTAATTAGTCAGAAATTTCTATATTATGAATAGGTTGTATTTGAGTAAAATCAGGGTTTGTTGAAACCTCAAGAGAAGGAAGAATAGTTTTTGAGGTTTGGACTTTTTTTGATACTATTTCATCTGTCTCTTTCTACTATATCAATTGAAGTTTTTGGTGAAGGCTCAAGAAGCAATTTAGAGTCTTGCAGGGGAGGTAGAGATAAAGAGCTATTAAGTTGAGTGGAAGATGGAAGCAACAATGAAGAATCAAATGCAAGAAACTGTTGAGTGGTATTTGCCACCAATGTTTGTGATTGAACAAAACTATCAAGAGGAATATCTTTAGAAATAGAAATGCGAGGAGAACAAGAAGGTTTTTCTCCTAACATTTTTATTTTTAGTTTGAGAGGCCTATGAATTGGGGTAGCTGTTCTCATGCCCATTTTTTTCATAAAAAATAGACACTAAAACTATTTCATATGCAACCTGACCATAAACATGAGTAGGTATAAAATTCACATTGACATGCGTACGTATATATGTTGTTCTTGCTAGCTATCATAATTAATATCCAAGCACATTTCATAGGTCAAAAGACCCCAAATGTTTGGTCCTGTCGCTCAAGGATTGATTCATTGGCCTATACTCAAGGTTACTGCGTTAAGAAATTGAGACGAATGTCAAACTTAGTCTAAGCCATTGCTAAAGTATTAGCCCATGTGGCTACTATGGGTTTGTTCAGGTTTATCTCACCGGGTGTTGTGGTCATGCCACATGTTGCGATTATGGGACCTCTGGGTCCTCTAATCACCCAACCGCCCTGGATTTTGAGTTTAGGGATGATGCCACTTGGTTACTCTTCGGGCCCTTAGGGCCTCATAACTATTGGGGAATTAGCCTCAATGGCTTAATTATTTTGGGGTTTCAAGCTCCAGGACGCTGTTCCCTGATAGCTCCTCGGGCCCTCGGATCTTCAGAGGCATTGGAGATTAGCCCTAATGGGTCAATCCTCTCGGGGTTCTGAGTTATGGAATTATATGACTTGGCAGCTCCTCTAGACCTCAGAGGTATTAGGGTATTAAATCACCCTGCAAATTTTTCGTATTATCAAAATGATGTCACGTGGCATCATTCGACCAACTTTTCAAAAATCCCCAAAAATTGGCAAAGACAAACATTGATAGAGAAACCAAAACAATAAATGGCTAAGGCAAAACACATGAATCGGTTGAAATGTAAATTTGACTAAGGGAAAAGCCGTTGAGAAACTCAATAATCGGCAAGGTACGATCCAACTAGAAAGTCAAATCAAAAAATGACTTAAGACATAAAGAAAATGTCATAAATAGTCAACTTAGAAAATTGCCTAAGGTACAAACTAAAGCAAAATAATAAAATGTCTTACACGAATGTGAACAAGTTAAAACAAGACAAAACATGCCTGCTAATGGACTATCACCATTAATGCAACCAAAGCTAACATTGTCTTCCTTAATCTAAAGAAATGTGTGTTCGCATTGAATCGATTTAAACAAAAGGCAACGAGGCCTAGTTCGATCTCTTGACACTAATACCAATATTCTCATTGGTTTATTGGACTAACAGATATTCACAAGGCAAGTTCAATCCAACTATACATATCTTGAGGAACTACTCATTCCTATTTTTCGACTAGTCTATTCATTAGAAGATTATACTTTTAATATTAACACAAACTTATTCATTCCAATAAAGACGAGATTAAATAATAAATTTATTAAAGTGTACAAACACAAAATCAAAGGTTGGTCTTCAAAACCCTCATCTTTTATTAATCCTTTGCAAGGGAGACCTCAGTCAAACCTAAAGGTTACATGCCTTGTTACAATTAAATTAGTAGAGCCAAGTTCTTTTAAAATTTATTTTTTTGTTATTAGTTGGTCTTGTTATAGGGAAGATCCATAGCAAGCAACTTACTCAACTACTAATAAACAAGGAACTCTTTCACAAGACATAATTTACCAGAATTACATCAGTGTTCAGATTAAACAATCAAGCTATACTATTATTCTCAATAACAATCTCATAAATATTTATTTGAGTTTAACTCATAAATGGATAGGCTTATCCATTAGAATATTTATCATAACAAAATAAAAGAGGCACATGCGTATTCAATACATTGATCTTAACAAATATTTAAGCAAGTGAATCACACTGTGATTTAATAGAAAGCCATATGGCTTAAAGAACCTTCCTTATTTAATGAATCTTTTGCAAAAGGATCTATATTCAAAGTATTCCCCTCCAGATACAACTTAGTTTACTAAAGAGGTTTCAAAAATATAAACGAACGTCTTTACGCATAATGGGTATTTACACAAAAAGATTAACTTCTAAGATTATTATAAGTAGGTTGGCTGCTATTAACATTATCAATGCATACGATCTTGTCAATATATTTACATTAGCACAATTCTAGGCTTGATTTAATAATGAAAGAATAATGAGTCTTCAACAAAGATCTTTGTTTGCTCCACAACAACTGCTGGCCATTTGAAGGAGATCTCACTGCCCAACCTTTTATCATCATTAAGCTACTATGCTAGACACCCCCGAACTCTAGACTCCTAGTTCCAAGCATGTTTACATCACTTGGTAAAGGCAAGGGTATTTTATCACAAGGGAAAGACATGCACAAACTTACACTCCTATTCCTGTTTCTTACATAAAGAGACTCCCAATCCAAAATACAAGTCAAACAAGCATTCAAATGATCATTCAAGTGAAGCTAAGCATTCATAAATACAGAAAATGAGCAGGCAAGCTTTCACAACACAACAAGGCCCGTTGTTTCATTGGATAACAAAAGGATACCTCACTCAAATGCTCTCATCCAATAGTCATAGAAGGGTCAAACAATCTACCACCATGCCTCATCATGAGATGTATTAAAATCTACCACCATGGCATTCACAGGAGGGTCAAACAATCTACCACCATGCGCAACATGTGAGGGCTTAACAATATGCCATCATGAACATGCTATTCACAGAAAACCACTACATTATGTCACAACATCATTAATACACTCAAGCAAGATGCTAAAACATCCAAGTCAAGCAAGGAGGAACACCTCTCCAAGGCCTTCGATTGGGCAAAGAACTACATGCCGACCAATGGACAACCATGGCAAGACAATAAGATAAGTAGAATAAATCAAGTTGTCTTGTTCTCCTTAAATCAAGAGATTAAACAAAGAACCAGAATCATTTTCTTTCAAAGGAAATAAACTATAAATCAAGTTAATAAGAAACTCACTTATTGACTCCAAGACCTCCTGGGTGCTATCCTCCAGTTGTCCAAATCTCAACTCTCTTAACCAACTCTTCCTTTTTTTGAACTTCCTTCCCTTTCTCTCTTTTCCGTAGTCTGTTCTTTTCTAATTGGCCAACATTCTCATGGATTTTTTTTAAAAAAATGGATAGTTTGAATTCTACATATAGACGTCTTAGAATCAACCAACCATACTTTGCTTATCAGCCCATGCCTCATTAAGGGATATTTTTTCCATGTTTAATTAAGGTGCATGGTGGCTCTGCAGGCTTTTGTGGTTGCTTCCTAGACCCATTCACCTATTTTTCACTAGATCCATGACTTAGGAAATTAATGAAAGATATGCCTAATTGCCACTAGACATTCTAGACATTTGTTGATCCGGTTGTAAGATCTTAAGGCGAGGAGACAAGTAGTTTTGGCAACCAAACTTAAAATCTCTTCATCTAATAACACACTAAGTCAAAAAGAGATGACAATGGTGTCTTAGACAACCGACTAATAACGATGGGTTTAAGAAGTGTTAAGAGTCTAAGATAATTTTGTTTAGTGATATAACCATGCTTTGTGTAGTCTATTTCCTTCATTGGTCCTCCTCTGTCCCTATACACTATATTCACACATCAAATTCCTCTAACCTAATAGCTGAAGCTACTGAATTTTAATGAACATGACAATCAATTATTAGTAGCCAACATCCAAGGAATCTAAGCATTCACGTAGATTCATAAAGCCTTATACATATGCAATCGTCAATTTACAAGTTATGAGCAATGGTCCAACATCAGTTAAATATATATATCTCATAGACATAATTAGATTCATAATTGCAACATCACAAAGAAGAAATGTAAGCATTACACTTTCATAAGTAATCAAACATGATCGATAATAGGTGTTTCTCATGGTTCCCAACACATGATAAGTCTTCATGAACTCATTGCATGCCTTAGCAGGATGTGCCTAACGAACCAACTCTTGACTCCAAGTTAGTGTAGCCAAAATCTCATAGTCATTGAATGTCAAAGATGAGCACTATGCAAAATGGGGCCCTACATCCCCCTCCTCTTATTTAGACTTCCACTTGGAAGTCACTGAAAGAGGTGAGGGAACCAAACCCTAAATGGTGAAACATCTTCTCAAGTAGCAGCTGATTCATCATATTTGTCCCATTGGACCCTGACTTGGTTCAAGTTTCTATTTCAAAGCGCCAACATCCTATGCACTATAATCTTGATGGGTTCCAAAACTAAAGATTCTTTGGTCTCAACCTCTAAGGCCATCCAATTCAATACATATCGATGCAAAATTAAAACATGAAATATATTGTGAACATGAGATATGTTGGGTGGCAAGGCCAGTCGATAAGCTACTGGGCTAATGGTCTACAATATATCAAATGGCCCAACAAATTGAGGTTCCAACTTCAAACCTTTTCCATAATGAATAAGGCTCTTGTTCGGTCTTACTCTCAAGAATACTTTGTCATTAACATTAAAATGTCGATCAATCCTTTTTGCATCAACATACTTCTTTTGTCGATCCAAAACAGTCTTCAAGTGTTTTTGGATCTTAATTAATTGCACTCCATGTTCTCTAACATAGCAAGACCAATCACGACTCTATCCTCAGGTCTATCTCAACTCAGTGGGGTTTTACAGGGTCTGCCATACAAACCCTAGAAGGGTGCCATCTTCATTGAACTATGATAGCTGTTATTGTAAGCAAATTTGACAAAATATAAATAGTTTTCCCAATGGGACTGCAGGTCCATAACATACATGCGAAACATGTCTTTAAGAACTTGATTGAATATCTCAGTATGTCCATTAGTCTCAAGATGGTAGGAAGTACTGAAATTGAGTTGCGTGTCTAATGCCTTTTTCAAAGAAGTCTAGAAGTGTGAAGTATAAACTGAATCTCTATCCAAAATAATCTTATGGGGAATCCCATACATTCGAACAATGCCATCCAAGAAAACTCTTGCTATTGAATTGGCATTGTAGGTAGTTTTCGTAGGAGAAAAGTGGGCTACTTTGATCAACTTATCCACAATGATCACAATTGCATTGTGATGATACAACGAGGTAGGCAAGCTTGTAAGGCAATCCATGGAGATAGTATCCCATTTCTATTCCAAAATCTCATGAGTGTATAACAATCATGTTGGATGCTAGTGTTCAGCGTTTACCCTCTAGCACTCTAGACAACGAGCTGCAAAATCAACAATGTGACATCTTAAACCGGCCAAATAATACAACTGTCTTAACTCTACTTTCATCTTTTTAACTCTAGGGTTTGCTTGGTAGGGAGCTCTATGTGACTCAAAAAAAATCAACTTGGTTAAGCCACCTGTTGAGGGAAAATATATATTACTTTATGGCACAAAAGGCCATCTGACTCAAGAGAATAATTTCTAATCTACCTTTTAGATTCAAACTAAAATCCAACATCTATTGCACTTCCTTGTAGAGACTGTCCTCCAGAATCTGTTCCAAAATTTAACTTCTCAATTCAATACACAAACTTATGGTTGTTAACTCATGATGCCTCCTAGTCAAGGCATCAACAACCACATTTTATTTTCCTTTAATATATGTAATCTCACAATCATATTTGCACAATAGTTCCATCCAATGCCTTTGACATACATTGAGGTTAGACTAATTGAATATATGTTGAAAATTCAAGTGGTTTGTCTATCTTTAGAACAAAGTGATGACCAAGCAAGAAGCGTTGCCACCTCAAATAAGCATGAATAATAATTATAAACTCCAGATCATGTGTTTGGTATTTCAACTCGTAATCCTTGATTTTTCAAGACTCGTATGCTATCGCTTTGCCTTCTTGCATGAGTATAGCTCCTAATCTTGCTTTTGATGCATTTGTACAAGTGAAGAATTCACGCATAGGATTAATTACCACCAGAATAGGTGCATCAGTGAGTTGCTATTTCAGCAACTAAAAATCTTCCTCACACACTCATGACCATAAAAAATTGTTTCCCTTCCTCTGAAATGAAGTGATGGGCTTCACAATGCGATAAAAGTTATCCACAAAGCGACAGTAATACCCTGCCAAACCCATGAAGCTGCGAACCTATGCAATGTTTGTGAGTGTCGACCAATCCATAATGGCACTAAATCTTCAAGGGATCCACTGCAATTCCTTCCCCTGACATGACATGCCCGAGGTATTGCACCTCAAATTGTGCAAAATCACACTTCTCCAAATTTCCAAACAATTGGTTCTCTCAAAACATGCAGGACTTGTCTCAAGTGGCCCTCACGCTCTGTCTCATTTTGTGATTAGATCAAGACATCATCAATAAATATCAACACAAACTGGTCTAAGTGTGAAACACTTCGTTCATGAGGCTCATGAACACTACTGGGGCATTAGTCAACCCAAATGGCACATCAATAAACTCATAATGCCCATACTGCATTTGAAACACAGTCTTGTGAATGTTAGGTTCTGCAATACGCAAAAAATGGTATCCATATTTCAAATCAATCTTGGATAACACCTTGGATCCTCACATCTAATCAAATAGGGCATCAATTCAAGGCAAGGGATAATGATTCTTAACAGTTACATTTTTCAATTGGCAGTAATTAATGCACAATCGAAGGGATTCATCATTATTCACAAAGATGACTAGTGCTCCCCACAGAGACACACTAGGACAAATTAAGCCCTTCTCTAAAAGTTTCTCAAGTTTCATATTGAGTTCACAAAACTTTGGTGTGGTCATCTAGTATGGTGGTTTTGACATGGGCTCCGCCCCTGGTATATGGTTAATCTAAAAATCAATTTCTCTTAAAGGGGGCATACCTAAAAATTCATCTGGACACACATCAAGAAAATTCCAAAGATCGTGATCATCTAGAGAACCCTTCTTTGACTCATCTGACATATCACTTACCATTATAACAAACATCTAACAACCTTTTTGTATGTTCTTCTTGAGCTACATTGTGGAAATCATGTGAAGGGAAATGGGACTCTTGACCCCAGATTTCTATAACACCATAGAAGTTCCAAGGTCATATACACACTTGATAACCTTGTCATGGCAATCTAAATTGGCTTTATGAGCCATAAGCCAATTGATTCCCAAGACAACCTGATAGGTGTCTATGGGTATAATACATAAGTCCATCATGGTGGAAATGACACCAAGATCTAAAACATAAATGCTCACTGTAATCACATAAAAATGGTAATTGGATGCTAAGAGTGTCATTTGAGTTAACCTATTCCTAGATTAGCCGTATACCTATCCTAGAGCCTTAGACACACTTTTTCAGTCATTAAGCAAACCACAATCACCTAAAATCATCCAAAATATTCCCATAATTATCTTCTCAGGTTCTAACCTAACTTTCTTGGCAGTCTGCTAAGTGAAAATTAGTGCCACATTGGGGACACTATAGCCACATGGTGCTAGTGTCCCCAACTGGGCATTACTGTCCTTAGCCCTAACTCTTCCCAATGAATACTTTTTCAAATGTGTGCCCCTCTTAAGGTTGGCCTAAGCACATGTTTTTATCCACACAAGCTACAAAACTCTATAAATACAAGTCTAATTAACCTCAATTCACTAGATGGAAAAGAGATGCAAAATCACATTCAAACCAAAGACAAGTTGAACAAAATTAAGGTATTTGATTTGTATTTTTCCCTACTTATGTATACTACCATCTACAACAACCCTAAGCCCAGTTTTCAAAGATTTAAAAGCTCAAGGACATCCAAGGCATCCAAGTCTACGCTTATTCTAGCATTCTCTTGCACCTGAATCAAACACTAGGTGGGAGAACTACATCGGGCTCGATCCTTATTTGGAGTATCGGTATGTAGGGAACTCTCTTCATAGTGGGGTGTTGAGGATGTCCAATGTATCCTAATAATGAACACACAATTATTGATCATATCATACTTGTAAAGAGGATTAGGGTTTATACACTAAATCATGTTTTCCAATCACAACACAGAGCTCCAAGTTTCGTGTGTGCAGGAACATGACTTAAAAATACAAGCACAAATTCTCTCAGAAAATAGGAACAGTCCCACAAAGGGGACATTACCACCACTTTGAGGATATTATAGCATCATAGCGCTACTGTCCATATCGGGCGTTACTATCCAATGAGTAAATAAACACCAGAATCTTATTAATGACACTTAGAACTATCCAAAACTCAATTTTTAGAACTTAAATCATCTGCAACAATCACTTTTCAGATAAGTCTATATTTATGCTTATTTATTGCTATTTTTAGAAAGTCAAAGAAGGCCAAATGCTATAACAAATCAATACTTAATTATTGTAATTTATTTAACTAATTTAAACATCTCAGCGCTTTAAGCTAAACATAGATTTTACATAGTTAAAATTAAAAAGGTTAAATCATTTGGTGAACCTATCTAACTTTGAATATAGTTTCAAACCCTAGCTTGCGTTAATCCAAATTTTTGTGTAGTAATTTAGGGCTGCCTACTTCTAATTTTATAATTTTTTTAGACAACCTAGCTAAATTAAATCACTTTCACATTAGGGTTTGAATTTATTTTACATATAATTCAAATTGGTGCAAATAAACCCTAGATTCAAAAAACCCTAACCCTAGATGCTCTTAGGGTTTGTATCCTTTTTTATCCTATTTTCATTCGCTGCTATTAATTTTTCAGAGTACATACATTTTATTTTAGCATCTCTATTTCAATTTGTTTACTATATGCCATCTAAAAAATCTCTCTTTCATTAATAAGTGCTAGGTGGTAATCCTATAGAGCATATTCAGATTCCTTCTATCCAAACCTATAACAAGGACAAGGAACCTATTACAACTCCAACTATGAATCTTTCAAACCGTGATTATGTGGAATTCAATGACAATGCATCCGAAGATGAATAATATAACTAAGAGCAAGATGAGGTCCACATTGAGAATCAAGACATACTACCTTCACTTAACAATAATGACATAATTATGAATAGAATTGAGGTATTACAAGGCTTCAGAGATAGGATTTTGGAACAACCCCTTGACCATACATAGATTCTACAGGCCATATTAGAAATCAAGAATAAGCCAAACAATGGTCAATATTCAACCTCTCCAGTTAATAATGTTACTACACCTCTAGTGGGGCCAACTCATCCAACTAATATAGCACAACCCAAAATTGTTATTCAACCATTAGTGACAACTACACCACTTGTGGCTAGTTCATCTACTCTAGATGTACAATCCCTTATACAAGAGGTTCTTACTTTACAGTCTAAAGTGTTACATCTCGAGAAGGGAGTAGTTAGGTCATCACATGCCTTGGATTCCAACATTCTCTTGCATACACCTTTGGCACATCACATAGAGACAAATCCTTTGCCATCTAGTTTTGTGGCACCCGAGCTCACCTTATATGATGGAAAGGGTGACCCAAAACATCACCTTAGAGCCTTTCACACAACATGCTTGGACAATGTGTCGAATGATTGGATTCTTACAAAGCTATTTCCATGCAATCTCAAGGATTATGCCCTAAAGTGGTTTTATGATTTTCCAAATCAATCTATCATGGCATTCAATCCTTTAGCCGATATGTTTGTAGCACACTTCTCTATCAATATCAGTGATAAGATATCATATGCACAAGTGGCACATTTAAAATAAAAGTCAAATAAGCCTATTGGCAATTATGCCTTATTATACAAGACAATATTATCCAAAGTGGCTAGCTCCATGGTAGACAGAGAGCTTCAGGATATATTTAAATAGAGTCTATTACCAACATTGCACGAAGCTAACTTATTCAATAAGTTTTCCACATTCACTGATATGTGCCACATAGTCAAGGAAAGAGAGGTTAAGCTCTTATCAATGGGCAAACTCAAATACATAAATGGATCAAAATCAACTATTAAGATTTCAAATAAACTTCCATACAAGGTACAAGCCAAAAAAAACAAAAAGTGATCAAAAGGCCATAACATAATTTTCAAGCCATCTCCCAGATTGGTTTTATTCGCTCTTCAACGCAAAGTCTTCAGTAATATTCTAGAGTCACTAGCATGGGTTCTACAACAACTATTGGAATTCCATGTCATATCAATCCCTCCCATTAAGGAGGTTGATACGACATGAATTCTTCCAAAGAGTTATGATTCAAATGCATTCAACGAGTATCACAAGGCACCATGTCACACGACAAACAAATGCAAGAGCCTAAAGCACAAGATACAAGATCTCATTGAGGCTAACATTATTGATGTGGGCTTACCCATAGAGGCACCAAAACAACAATAGAGGAAAAGACACTAAAGATAATTTTAGATCTTTTCTCAAAACATACAACAAATGAGGCAAGGGGCACATCAGGTGTTCACTATACATACCAGACACATCCACCACCAGATTCATATCACATAGTTACAAAGGAGACACATCCACTGCATAACATTATTGGCATGTATCACACTATAATGCTACCTAGACCACTTATCACAATTTCAGACCAGGAAATTATGGATGATAATCTATATTTACATGTGCTCTTCATACAAGCATATATAGACCACCATCCTATTCACCATGTTATAGTTGAAAATGGGTCAAGCTTAAGCATGTGCACCATGGCACTTTTACGACACTTAGGCTATAAAAAGTGAGATATATTCCTCACCAATATAGTCATTAGTGGTTTTAGTTTCCACACTCAAAGCTCTATCATGGAGATTGTGCTTTCATTATAGGTTGGACTTGAACACACATAACCACTTGGTTCTTAATAGTACCTAGTGCATGTGTATTCGATATATTATTGGGTAGGCCATGGTTAAAATAAATTTGAGCCATCCTATCTGTAGTACATTGATGCTTGAAATATATACATGCTAATCAGGTGGTTAAGATTGAGGGTGTCTCATATGAGTATCCTCTACCCATCACACAGGTAGTTCCAACTCAATTTCCAACTATAGTTCTAGCACATAAACCAGTTATAGTTTTAGCACCATTACCAGATATTGAACAATTATCAGTTATAGTAGAGAGTTCAACTGCAATGCATACATCATAGTGTTCAACAAAGTCCTTAGAGTAGGTCATGTCTACTCATACAATATCTACACACAAACATACTCTCCGTCAGAGACCATTACCAGAGAGACCCTTGCATAAATGATGTCACATATTATATAAGACCTTCCTCTACTCCATTTACATTGAGATCAATTTTATTGGGGTCTAGGAGATCTTATCATAATGCATCTACATCACCTATAACTTCTACTTCTATTAGATGGGTCCCGAAGACCCCTACAGTTCACAGGGCATCATAGTTAGTGCCAAAACATCATAACATCACTACATAGGCAAATTTAGACTCAAATTATACAATACCACAGATCATGGGCTCACAGTTGCCCTTTCACACAGTGCACATGATCATAGTTCCCCTCTTCAACACAGGGCATGGTGATAGTGAGTCTCCCATAAGACTTATTGGTTAGTATGATTCCTACCCTTGTACATACTTTATTCTCTCTCTCGCTCCTTGTACATAGTTTATTTTCATTTGCTTGTACATAGCTTATACTTAGAAAAAACAAAAATAATATAACATGTCAAAATATAAAAACATTCAAATATTTCAAAAACACATTTTATAGATTGTATGCATTGCTATGTTTACATTTTGACTTCTTGCCAGATATTGCATATTGCTAGTTATTCTAGTATAGTTGGTTTTATCATACCTATATGCTTCACTTGTTCTTATCAAGTGACTTTAGATTCTAGATAGGACTCCGGTCCACTACACTGATCCATACTAGCTATCATATACCCACTGAAGGCATATACAATGATCTAGGTTTATATATTTGATACATCCACCCACTCAAGAGCATCTCCTACACAATTGTTATTACCAGGTTCTATCTTTACATAAAATACATCCCATTTTATGCATTGATTTATCTTGATGTTATCATTGCTACTCATTACTCATATTTTTTTCCAACTATCACCAATTAGACTTAATATATATGCATCCTAACACCTACATAGATTTGTACTACATAGTTGTACATGTTTTCATTTCTAGTTTTCCTAGATTAAAATTGATTGTGTTCCTATGCTTCTTCCATCTTCGATGACATTTGAATATGCCATTGTTCTTTGGATCTATGCCACTTTTTATGCCTTGGACATGTGCCCATGTCCCTTGTGTGCTTTCCTACTTCTATATGCAAACATTTGAACATGTCCTTCTATGTGGGTTTAAGTCAAATTGCTTGTTGCTTGCGTATGTGGATATTTGAACATGTCTTTTTATGTATTCATTATCATATTTAGTGATATGTGTCCATGTCCCTTGTATTATGGTCCCTTGGCCTATCTTTTGCATGCCTCATGTGCTTGTATGTATGCTTCCTTATATGCTTTTGCACCATGACACTTGTATTTGCTTGTCATATACACCAATTTTTGATGCTATGAGGGATTTCATGCATCTACCCTTCCTACTTAGGTGTTGCGATGAATATCATGCCCCATCCCCCTAGGTAGTTACTCAAATTTATTGCTATATACATTGATTATATATATATTGACACCCTTGTGCAATTCTAGATCACAACATACATCTTACATTACTTATTTATGCTCAAATTCATTTACATTTCGATGTTATGTTTGTAAATTGTATTGGAATATCATGCACATGCTCCAATTAACACATTTTGAAGAGATAATTCTTTAGAGGGTAGTTATTACACAAATTTTACAACTCCCCTAAAAAAAGGGCATTCACAGGGGTTTGTCATAGAGATCAGACTTTTACTTTGCTATTCACAGGTAAATTTTAGCACATAGGCTCAGTTTCAAAAATTAGACATAAGACAGACACATGAAAAAATATACTCAAACAATAGTTCAGATCACCATATTTCAGACCAGGGAGACACTAGCAGCCAGATTGGAACACTAGCACCACATGACATTACTGTCCACTATAAGGTGCTACTGTCCAATAGCCCCAACTTCAAGACAGTCTGGATCATTCAGACTAATAAACTAGGTATAATACATATTTGCATAGATACAGTCAGGTTTGAAAGTTATGTTTAGATACATTCATTTAACTCATATTCATACCAGTTACTCAAATTTAGGGGCATCATGCACGAGATGATCACTTCTACATCAGTTCAGATACACAGATTTAGTTTTTACATACTCATTTTAGATTTAATATACTCAGATACTAGATTGGGGGCATGTGTGTGACACATTAGTTTCCATATACTCAAATACACATAGGTTGATAAGATGAAATGACAAACTCCGTATCATTCTCTATGATTTATAAAGTTGCTATCACATTCTAGGTTGTCATCAGATTCATGCTTTACTCCATCTGCAGTGGTTGGCATTCTCGAGTGGCCCAAAGCTACCTAATATACTCAAGTGGTCATAGAACTGACATACACAATTAGATTTAATCAGTTAGATACTTTCAACGCTTTATGCAATATAGTTACAATTGCATCTACTTCACATAGGTGGTCAATGATATAGTCATGACCTACTTGAGTTCTTGAGCCAACCACATGAGAGAGTTAAATACACTTACAATATTAACCAAGGTATTCAAAGATTAGTTATCATGAAGCAAGGGTGGACAATGATGGAGTCAAAATCAGATTGAGTCTTGAGTTATCCATATGAGGATTGAGCAAGCCATCAATGTAGTCCAAGATATTTACACACAAATTGTCACCAAATTCATGCATTGGTTCACGTACCCGATGAGATGTATTCATTCCTTTCCTCTCTCTTTACTCAGTTAATTTATTTCAACATATTCTTTGTTTTGATCATCTCTTAAGTAAAGACTAATTTTTGCATGTTTCATTACAGACCATTATTTTGGATCATGTTACACATACGCAGACCTAGATTTACATACTCAGATTTAGCTATGTGGGATTCACTTCCAAATTAAGTCTAGGTACGCTTATTTTTCTTTGCCTATTCCTGGCTTAGCCCTAGACCTATCTGAGATCCTTAAACACATTTTAAATCATTCAGTAGACCATAGTCACCTATAGTTAGCTAAAACATAGTCCCATAACTATCTTTTTAGATCCCAACCCAACTTTCTCAACAATTTGCCAAATAAAACATTAGCACCATATTTAGGAGACTACAACCACATAGTGCTAGTGTCCCCCAACTGGGTGCTACTATCTTTAGTTCTAACTCTTCCCAATAAATACTTTTGCAGCTATGTGCCTCTCCTAAGGTCGTCTAAGAACATTTTATTATCCACACAAGCTACAAAACCCTATAAATACAAGTCTAATTAACCTCTATTCACTAGATGAAAAAGATATGTAAAAACACATTCAAATCAAAGACAAGTTGAGAAAAATTAAGGTATTTGATCCCTATTCTACCTTATTTATAAATACTACCATCTACAACATCCCTAATACCATTTTTTAAATATGTCAAAGCTCAAGCACATTCAAGGCATCCAAGTACACTCTCATTCTAACATTCACTTGCATTTACATCAAACACTAAGAAAAAGAACTATATCAGGCTTTATCCTTGTATGAAGTATTAGTATGTAGGCAACTCTCTTCACAACAAGGTATTGAAGATGTCCAACATATTTTACTAATGAACACATAATTATTAATCATGACATACGTGTAAGGAGGATTAGGGTTTGCACACTAAATCAGGTTTTTCAGGCACAACATAGAGCTTCAAGTTTCATGCACGCAGGAACATGACCTAAAACATGAGCACTGGGTCTCCTAGAAAACATGAACAACCCACAAAGGGGACACTACCACGAATTTGAGGACACTACAACAACATGACACTACTATCGAAATGGGGCGTTACTATTCAGTGAGCAAATAGATTATGTAATCCTATTGACGACACTCAGAACTATCTAGAACTTAATTTTCAAAAATCAAATCATTTGTGACAATCACTTTCAGGTAAGTCTATATTTATGCCTATTTATTATTATTTTTAGAAAGTCAAAAGAGGTAAAATGCCATAAAAAATTAGTACCTAATTATTATAATTTATTTAACTAATTTAGACATCTCATCCCTTTAATCTAAACATAGGTTTTACATACTTAAATCTAAAAAGGTTAAATCACTCACCAAGGAGACGATGATCATCCTAGCCTCTATGGCCAACTCTACTGCCCAACTTTCTAACTACCTAATAGTTACTAGCTCACAAAGGTCCACAATAGAAGGAGAAATAAAGGAGTCTGAGGCTATAGAATCAAACAATACTATTAGATAAGCTCCATCAATCATACATGTGGTTTGAATGACTGTTTCTTAGTGCTCAATTTGGTGGTTATTCATCATTGCATAAATTTTATATTCATGACCTACATCACCCACTCTTTGCTTCGACATCGGGGACTTATGTCTATTAGCAATTGATGGTCCTAAAATACATTCATGTGCATATTGTTTAGGGTATACACATGTAAAAAACACACCTCTACGTTGGTCTCAGCCTACGATAACTTCAATAGATTTTTTACTAACTGATGTTGTTGACACATATGGTCTCATCTACACTAATTGCTGAGTCTATGTAGGTCTAATTTGTTAACAATCATGAGGTCTAACATCCCTTCATCTTTGGCAGTATTTATTATATCAATCTCTATTCTGGTCAAGACCAGAATGATTACTCTCTTACTGCTATTGAAGGGGTCTATAGTTAGATTGGGTAGTTATCCAATCTCCCCTAGGTATAGGCTATGCACCTTTTGACCTCAAATCACACTATGATTGAACCTTACCCCAAAATCTCTCTCAAGATCCTAAGTCTTTTCTTGAGACTCCTTGACCAAGTAGGCCTTTTCAACTACTGCTGCCAAGGTTGTAGGAGTTAAAATGCATATTGCATAAGCCAATTCTAAATTCAGGCCCTTATTGAACCTATTTACTTGGATAATATCATCCATGTAGTCTTGTACATATTGGATCAAGTCCATAAAATGATACTCGTATTGTGCTACTGTGCCACTCCCCTGTCGAAGGTTATGAATTCATCTACTTTATTTTATACATATTGAGGGGATAGGTAGCACACTTTAAAATGATCCTCAAACAATTCTCAAGTGAGGGAAGTTGACATCAAATGGAGGTTTTGTTCCTCCTTCCCACCACATCTTAGATTCATCTCTAAGCAGATGGGTTCCCAAACAAGCTTTCCCATTGGTGTCACAATGATAAAGTGTGAAACAACCTCACATATTGGCTAACAAAGCTCTACTGCAAATCCCTCTTGAGTACCATTAAAAACAAGAGGATGTAGTTTGATAAAATCCTTTACTAAGTCTCCAAGTGTAGGCTTAGGAGGATGATCTAACTCTCATCTCTCCCAATGCTCACCATGGTGATGCAATTCACCTCTGTCACCCTTAGAATGGTGATGGGAGGGAATTTGAGATCTCTCTCTCCTAACTGATCTTTATTCACCCTAAGAATGATGTGGAGAGAGCCTCTCAACCTCATGCTATACTGTTGACAATCTATCCTATAAGACATCATGCATTTGCTACATGGACTAAAGGATTTGGGGTCCTATATCAATCATCCCCAGTAGGTTGGGAGGTTCATGTTCACCAATATAACCATCTTCATATGGTGGTCTTGTCCTCTACTCATTTTACATATCAATAAGATAAATGTCAAAGTCTGTATACAAATAATATTTTTAAACTTTATCAATTGCTAATGCTTTTTCTCTTACAAAAACTTGTTGACTCTTAATCTTTTTGAGTACATGATTTAAAGGGTGCATTGGGAAAGGGGTGGGTAGACCATTGGTGCTTCACAATATTGTTGTCCCCTATACCACTTATCATCTACACAACCATCTCTTATACACTTACCTAAGCTTTGCCTCTTTCCTTACGCACTCCTCCAAGCAATTCACCACCTTATTCAGCCCTTAGCTAAGCCTAAAAATTCTTTTTGACATTTACCAAACAATGTCAGCCTAGGCCGACCTCGTATTCAAATTAATATTAGAACGTTACGGGTCTTGGTTGGCCTTGGCCGACCCAGAGTGGGACCTAACTTGCTTCTATCAATTAATGATACAAGGTCGAATTGGATCGACTCTGTCGACTAAACTTTCAAAAAAGTTTAGGGTTAGATTTAACTATATATACACATCCATTTTGCCATTTATTAAGAAGAGAAGAAAAATATTATATTACGCATCTATTTATCGATCATTCTACTTGAGGAGCATTGCTTAGGGTTCTAATACTACACTTGGAGATATGGATATTGTGTTGTAGAAAACTCTTTTGGATACATAGATAAGCTATGTAGCTTAGGGCTGACTCATCCTTGTTATCATTACATACTACAACAACCTCTTGCAAAGCACCTTGGCTAAGGGAGAGATTGAGGCTCGATGAGTTCGTCTTCAAAGGTAAATATTCTTAATTTTGTTCCTCCTTTGTTAAATTATATATATTTATATTTGTAATTCTCTCCCATGCATTATGATTTTCTATACATTGGCTTAAGTATATAAATTCTATGCATGTTTATTACCCCCAGTTTCTGCCAAAATATTTGGTGGGCACTAGATTAAATTTTATTTTACTTTGCATATACTTTGTGAATATGAAAACATAGGTCCTATCTAGGGTTATTACATGGTGTTGCTTGAATAGAGGCTTTGGAACCCTCTATAGTGATGTTATTATGGTATGTGACCCCTTGGTCAGGTCTAGCGGATCCATCTTGGTCATAACCTCAAATGTCTAAATATATCAATAGGTGAAAGTATAAGTGTGATTTATCTTCTCTGAGCTAGGATTAAATATTAGGTCAGTTGTATTTTCCCTTGTATATATTTTGGTGAACTTGACGTGAATGAAACTCTTTTAGGTTTTATTTCATGCATTCATTTTATTATCTTATATATTTTATTTTTAAAATAATATATCAAACCTATCAATGTATTCTAAAATTATGTGTGCAGGTTTAACATACAGTCTCTCTAAAATGATTCTATTCCTTCTGTGCAGGTCTTCTTCAAATACAGGTGACTGGGTCGATCAGCTCCACACAGTCTTCTTCAATTACAAGATTACATATAGAGTCTAGTTAGTCGACTCTGTTTGCATTTTTATTTTTTAACATATAGGTTTGCAGACATAATTGAGCCAATCGATTCCATTCACAAATTATTTTTCAGCACACAGGGTTTGCAGACTTTGTTGACCTAGTCAAGTATGTTTGCAAAATATTAAAATCAGAATTTGAGCAACATAACATAAAATTTGGAATTTAAATATCTTCATAATCATCAAAGTTGATTCTTACCTTCTCTGTCATTTTTATTTTTTATTTACAGTGTTATTTTTTACAGTTTGCAGTCTATAAAATTGTAACCCTAAAACAAATTGGGTTGAGATGATCGACACAATTCTATAACCTGTCTTCTCTCTAGAAGACATAGTTGACTTGTTCCACTGTGTTTCTCCAAATCTTGCTTTTGTAGAATAGTAGTGACCATGTCGACTATGTTCTATATTTTTTGCATACAGTGTCTTTTGAACCCACTCTGTACTCTTCATAGCCAGATAAATTAACCTATTTTTCTAGTAATTAATTCACTTTCCATTTTTATGGCTTGCATGTTTAGAGTAACAAACATAGACTAATTAGATGGTTATTCAATTTAACGATTTAGTCACATTGTTTTTCTCTTCTATACACAATTTAAAATTAGTTAACACTAAAAAGTATTAAACATTTTTCTTTCCAAGGTCCACTTACTTAGATTTCATCACCAAGGGAGAACCTGACTTGGTTTTCTAACCAAGTATAAATATGTGGTTGATGGTATATATTGTCAAATCACTCTACACTCTTATTGCTGTGGGGTTATGAAGTGAGGGGGTAAGTCCCAATATGAATCTAATACCATCACCAATACAGATCCTTTTCAGCTTAAAGTATTTAAAAATATCCATAGATTTCTTTGTAGTTTTTTTTACTATCAACTCCCCATCACATTAATTTTAAAACTTGCTATAACTTAACAACATTTAGATTGATTGTTTAATTAGTATTTACATTCAAGTTTTGCTGCTTGCTCTTTGATCATTATATTTTATATTATAAAATTTACACTAGCTAACGTTAGTGCAAGGTTTGTGTTGTGTGCTACAATTAGATAAAACACATTGATCTAATTGCTTGTGTGCTTCATTATATTTTCTTAGTTATTATCTTGCAATTTTTCCCCTATTTTTAGAACATTATTGTCCTTATCGACATAGTCTCTTACAAATTGTTAATCTTACTTATCTTCAGTACACAGTCACCCTATATAACTATGTATCTTTTTTTATCTTGTTTAGTTTCTTCCTCTAGAGTACACAGTCGACCTATCCGATTGTGTATCTTTTCAACCTATTTTGTTTCATGTCTTACAATACACAATCGACCTGTATGAATGTGTCCTTTATTCCTTATTCTATTTTCTATTTTACAAAACACTGTCGATTGGATATATTCTATATCTTATCAATTTATCTTTCTTTCCATCCAAATTTTAGCCTCTTTATTTCATAATGGATTTCCTGTTTGAGAATAATACATAGTTAAATCAAACAAACATGATGATTTTTATCAATCCTAATAGGTTTCCCAAGACACAACTTATGACACCCACTTTTGATGAAAGCAATGTCCATATTGCCATTTCCACTACCAATTATGGGACTCCTCCCCATTTGTCCTTAGTTTACAATCTTTTGTTCTCACTAGAAGTTGAGCATGATTTAAAGTACACAACTGAAATGCTTTTTTCATCAATGAATTCCCTCAATACAGGGGAAAATACCCTTCAACTATTCATAGTCTTATGATACATTCTCAAGTAGAAGAACCTCCTTCACCCTTCCCTACCTTCTCTCATGGATTTGGGGGAACCACTTTCTTTGCATATCAACATTTTCCTTCTATTATGTTTCCTTCACACACCATGTCATCTTATTCTATGACTTCTTCAACTTCCATGCCAAATATCTCTACTAACATGGTAGGTTCAACTTGTAGTGGACCTTTGGCATCCCTAGTCCTCCTTTCACAGGATATGAAGCTACCTTATCTAGATCCGAAGATAATATACTTCAATAATCTGAAGATATGTCCATACATGTTGATGAAATAGTGGATACTTCTCTTTCACTTGAGTTTTCTATCTCTTCCATGATTCTCGACGAGATACTACTTCATGCAAATGATCATCTCCTCTATTCATAAGCATATAAATTAGAAATATCCAAGTTAAGTGTGCCTTAATTGATGAAGGTTGAGGTACTTGAGTTTCATCCTTTGATTTTATTAAGACACTTGGATATTCTGAATGCAACTTCAAATCTACACGTAGCACATCTTAGGGATACGATAGAAGGCAAGTGTCTCCTCTAGGTTGCGTTTGACTTCTAATTACCATCCCTCCTGTCACCGTCTGCATGAAAGTTATGATCTTTAACTTTTCCTATTTATAACATCTTGCTTGGTCAACCTTGGACTCATCGTATGAGAGCGGTCACTTGATCCACATGCCAATGCATCAAATTCCCCCATAATAAAGATATTTACAAGATTCAAAGAGATACAAACTTTTAGAATTTCAAACAATTTTAAGAATGTAGTGTCTTTAAAATTTATACCCTTGAAATTTTGCATATTATCCCATTTAGGGAATCTAAATTCTTCAATTATCCCATCAATTCCACTTGAAGTTATAATGGTCACCTTGAATTCATTGGGAACATTCCACCTAACCTCTTAGATTTAGATGATGATGAGTAAAATGAGATTAGCCTCAAGATTAAAACCTTTGATTTATCCCATCATATTATCACCCAATTTCCTCCCTCTTTGTAATCTCAATCCTGTCAACCATTTATTGATGATATACCTGTTGTC
The DNA here is from genome assembly GCA_037957365.1 of Torreya grandis. NCBI lineage: Eukaryota > Viridiplantae > Streptophyta > Pinopsida > Cupressales > Taxaceae > Torreya > Torreya grandis. The sequence continues at coordinate 462,482 of JARHVA010005495.1, read as the reverse complement.
TTAACCAAGACTAGACATTTTATCCATCATGCATCTTCTGATGACAAAGTCATACCTACATGTACCATCGACTTACATACACTTGACTATGATGATTTCTATGCTTTAGATGACCCATTTTTAGTTGAACTATCCAAGTTAGAAGTGATAAAATTCTTCAATATCGCACTACTTTATTTTAGTCTTTTCATTCATCTTTTAGCATTTATTCCTTTATAGTACCTAGTACTAGTCTTCCTATTTATCATAGGGTAGATATACAGCACTCATATGGTACACCTTCAATCATATCAGATCCCCTCATGAGCATGATCATGTATCATGCCATGATAGACCCTTTTCATTTTGTTAGATACTAGTATCCTTATAGTTTGCTTCCTCCAGAAATGCTAGCTAGTATTCTTAAACTTTTTGTGCAACCTGCCTCACCATTAGATGAGCTTAGTCCAATTTTCATTCCATCTCTACCTCCAATTTTCATTCCATCTCTACCTTTAAGTAATCCTAGTCTCTAGCCTTGACTTCCCTTGATGATGGCCTTATTCCTTTGCCAGAGCTTGATCCCATGCCTACCCAATGAGCCAATTAACCTTATTGTGACATCCACAAAGTTGCCAGTCATTGGACCAAAGATTGCCAGTTATATCATCCACCTCCAGCTTTTCCTTCTACTTTTTCTATTAGGAGGCCCCCAAAACCTACTAACAAACGTATCTGTTGCTTCCATATTATAGATAACCACTCTTCCACTCATTACTGGAAACTTAAGCAATATATTGACACATTGCCTCCAACCACTACTCAACCAAATATAAGGCTATACTTCCTAAGCTATTACCAGAGTATATCCCTAAATTTGGGGATGTATACTATCTTTGACACCAGTGTGGTTCCTATAATACCAATCACTACTATAGTATCCAACAATACCTTCATGATCACCCACAATCGACACTTGCATGAACTATCCTCCTTCCACAGGGCACCCATGCAAGAAGGGTCCTCCTCCACTGGTGGCACCTCCTTCTTGCCCTGCAGATACTATTCCCATTCTACCATCTATTATTCTCCTTGAGTATCCTATGCATGAGAATCCTCATAAGCATGATCCTTCATCAACTACGCCTACATTTTTAGTTGAGGAGATTTAGAAGGAAATATTTACATAACTTTCTATGAAGATTGATGAGACTCTAGCTGTCGTCAGTATTCAATGTCATAGAGATGTTTGGGAGGCTATGGATAATATTTGTGGTCAAATTTATTAGTATTTATGAACACGACATGGTGTTCTTTCACATTGTTTCATGTTATGATTTTGGATTGGATTTGTGATCTAATTTTATATATCTTATACACTTGACTGTGTGTCAAATTTGGCTTCACTTATTTATTTTACATGGATCATCATATTATGCTTTATGTGTTTTATATGGTTTCATTTATTTTCACCTTTATTATGTCTTCTTATCATTCTTTTCATGATTGCACACTTATGTTTTTGGGTTCACTTTTTTTATGGATTCTTTTTTTTACAATGATTATTTGCTATCTTATCTCATTCAAAAATTAAATAATCATTAGTGTGACTTGGTTATACAAACCTTGATTCCCTTAGTAATCTCTATTTACCATATGATTAGTTAGCAAACAAGACTTCTCATTGTACTACTATTTACCAATTTACTTTGATCTCCATTTATTCCTTTATCTTCCATTCACATACTAAGCATATATACAATTAAAACTTGATATTACATATTGGTTCATAGGTAAGCCTAGTTATTTAGTTAGTCATATATTTGGATACTTAGTCTCATTTAAACCGAAGTTGAAAGCTCATTTGTGTGTATCACTTGTATCACTCGTTGGTTATTCCAAATCCTTATGGAGGAGGAATCATAAAAACCATAAAAAAGTTAAAATCCAAATCATTTAATCAAAATACAATATACTAATTTAAAAATCTAATCACATCCAAAGATGTGATTCATAGCACATCTTCTATTTCTAATCAAAGATCAAACTTTACAGTTGGCTTCATGATAGAGTCAAAGTACATTGGGGTGTGGTAGGCCAATAGATTGGGATAGGAGGATAAAAATCTCTATATGTGCTACCTACTTACTCATACAAGTACACAATCTTTGCAATAGACCAACGACTTTGTAAGAGGTCCCGAGGAATGAGGAACATGTTGTGAGATGGTAGGTCTATCTTATTTTTCTTGTTCATGTAGCCAACTTGAGTCGATCTTAGTATCTCACCTATTTGCATATACAACTTTGTGCTTATTGTGAGCATGTATCCTTTGTATTTTGATGGTCACTAGACTCTTAGTGACTCTCTTTTGTAGCTATTATACCTCATGTTTCCTAAGGTCTTCTCATAAACCTCTATGTCATGTTTTTTATATTCCCTCTTTCATTATAACATCCCTAATATTTTCCATTAAGAAATATTATTTTGATAATTGATCATTCCCCCTAGGGTTTTTCTTTGTGATTTGCAGTATAAGACCATGGACAAGACGAGACTCTCATCACAAATTACTATAATAAAACATTTTATTATTATCACTCACCTCATTGGTGTTCCCTTTGTGAGTTGTAGTGTAAGACCATGGATAGGATCATGCCTTCCTCACAAATTACCATATTACAAACATCTTTTAATTCTTACAATTATTTCCACCTTATTGGTGTTCTTTTTGTGAGTTGTAGTGTAAGGCCATGGATAGGACCAGACTCTCCTCACAAAATATTTCAATACCTAGTTCCTACTATAACTAAGTCACAATGAAATTACAACCTTCAAATTTGAGATAAGTTGTGTTCGATTATGAGTTACACATAATTGACATACTTCCCATCTTGATTTAGTATGTTTTATGATTACTTCATAAGCACTTCACTTTTATTTTTTTATTTTCCAATTGCGTGTATGTTTACAACCATTTTACTAAATTTCTCATACTTCACATCTTGAATTAGAATGATTAATTTGATTTCCACTTACATTTTATTTTTATTTTCATAATTCTCAGCTTTATATAGTATGATTGATTGAATTTATTATTTGTTTATTTCTATACCATTAGTTTTCATGTGTTTTCCATTTTATTTCAAAATTTCATACTTCCCAACATTATATAGTATGATTTTCATTTGTTTTAATTTTGGTTCAAATCTTTACATAGTTTGAAAACATTTGCTACCCTCTTTACCAATTTGGTTTATTATACTTATTCATTTTTTGTTTTTACACATTTCCTGTCATGATATAGTGTATATTACATTTATTTTGATTAATTATATTTTTCCAAATCAGCTTTGATTTTTTCTTTTTAACCATGCATGTGTATCACATAATACTAGAAAAGAAAACATACATCACATATTTCCCATAACATATGGAACAAAAGTAAAATACATGTGCTAGAAATGAAATATATCTATGCATCTACATACAAATTCAAGTTCAACTCATAAAATCAATGGACTGTCAATATCCAAATATCTATCATGTGTTTTATACAATACAAGTACAACATACAATAACTACAACTCTAAGATTTTGCTACATCTTTGTCTATTCTATGGCCTAGCCATGTTACCCATCGACACCTATGATTGACCCTTCTGAATAATGCACTGTAAAGATGTAGTCTGGGATCTCAAGCTAGCAACTTGACCCTGTAGGTTTACCCCGTGGGCCTATACCTATATAAGTTAGATAATAGTCACCATTTGCATGTATTTCTCATGTGTTAAGGCCTATTAGGATTGAGCCTCTCCAACTCCTACCCCTACCGATGACTATAACTATCACCTCATGCATGTAGCTATGGCATGACCTATCCAACTAGTCTAAATCACCTTCCCTAATCTAGGGCAGATGGAACCATGAGATCAACCAAAGTGGTATGGCCATATGGTGACAACACCCCATCTAATATATCATGATGTAAATCCATAATTAGGCCCCCCCATCTGACCTCCTCTACAATAAGATATGAAAAACTATAAACAAAATATACATTAGATCATATCTATATGGATCTCAAACCATCTATCATTTAATTAATGATGCAACTAGTGTTCTATATAAAAAACTTACAACAAATTCAAACATTTCTCATCAGTGCTGGTATCACCGAACATGGTCTCACCATCTCCTCGCCCATTGAACACCTCCTCCATTCAGATACTATTACACCAATGCAAAATTGGAAGTCACCACCTTAGCTTGCAATGGTCTTATCCTTAGTGGCCTCTCTATAGATAAACTGTGTCCTACTGCCACTATAGGATCCCCCTACATAACAACTAGTGGATATCTCCTTGCATCAACGGTGTCTCCATCTGTATTAAGATCATAGTGGCCATTTTAAACTTTATTTTGGTCCCTACTGTGCTCACACATCCCTTGCATCCACATCCATCACATCATCTCCTCAAAGTCTTGCTGCCTCCTGCTATCATGCCTGACTAGTCGATGGTCTAGCTTGCTGAGGCCTAATCACTAGTATCTCAATAGGTACCCCTCCACCTCCTCTCCCTCTTGTCTCTCTATAATGTCGTGCCTAATACGTAGGCACAACTATAGGGGTTGATGGATGTTGAAGTCCTAGCTATTCGGGTACATGATCCACTAGATGAGGCTTCACCCATGAAGTGTAGTGGTCCATAATCTACACATGTACCAAAAATATAGCTATGATAACCCAACTCGACTATATAAAAACTATGTGAGTGTATGATTTCCACACTATTACCCTCATTTGAGAGTCTGCAAAGCTAGAACATGAGGCATAACTTGTGCTACACAGTCCTGATTTCATTAAATGACCTGAGGTAACCTATCATCAATCACATGGGGCAACCCATTCGATTTATACACAAATAATCTCTCAGATATCCATGCGCTCAATTAGATAATAGGTCCCATCATCTTCTATCTCTGGGATAACATCCCATACATGTCATGCCCTAGTTGGACCTAAATGACATAACCAAGATCATATAATGCTCCCTAATCCAATATCAACTAACACAAGGCTATCACATATGATAGTACCTTGTTATCTAACTGATGAAACAACACTCATGCTATCATAATCCCTATCACAGCCTTCTAGATATTTAAAATGGATGCAAGATAAACATCAAATAAACTTAGGCATAACCAAGATAGATCCTATTTGAGCCTACATCCCATTGAGTTAAGGATTGTATTCCATCCTCTAGTGTATCACAAATCACCAACATTGCATCTATAGGAAGTCTAAGCAACACATGAACATCCTCCAAGGTGATCGCCACCTCAATGGAATCCTCCTCCACCTCCCATCAGAAGATGTTGGTCAATAATCCCCATGCTTCTAAGAACATAATAATGAGATCATCACTCAACAGGATCTGTCTCACCTCCATAATACTTCCAAAGCCCAAGATGACTAGTTGAGCCCTATCCATGCCCGACAATCACTCCAATAGATTTGGTAGCCATGACGCATCCATTATTTATATTTTTTTAGAGCAATATTTTTTCAGAATAGTAAAATAGCAAATGAATTAATTTTCACCCTATTTACATTTACTATTCAAAATTATTTACCTGTCAAATATTGACCATCAGATTCTATTTTTCAACCATATATTTTTTTTTACTAGTTCTTTTTATGAACTGAGATGTTCTAAAATTCTGACATTGTAGAGATTTTTTTTACATATTACATGTATGTTTTTCAAAAATCTCATTTTTTTGCTAATTTTTACAGGTTCTCCTAATGTTCCTAACATTGGACACCTTTATATTTATTTCACTTCATTCCTTATCTACAACAATAAAGTAAGTAAAGGTATGCATTTTTTAATTATGTCCTTACGCTTATTTTTTTTGCTTCTTATTTCAATTTATTTATCTTCAACATTGTGTGTTGCTATGTTTTTTTTCCAGAAGCACTATCCCATGTTACACCTATGTGACATGTGATAAGCTTCAAGTGGGAAATATGTATATACATAATATTTTCAAACTTTATCAATTACTGATGCTTTCTCTCTTGTAGGTACCCATCGAGTTTCAATTTGTCTGAGTACATGCTTTAAAGGGTATACCAAAAATAGGGTGTCATGCCATTGGTGCTTCGTAAATGTTTTATCCTCTCTACCATCACTTATCATCTATATAATCATCTCCTATACACTTCCTTAGTCTTTATTTCCTTCCTTATAGTCTCTTTCGAGCTATTCATGACCTTATTCAACCCTTACCTAAGCTTAAAAACCCCTTTTGATATTTACCAAACAATGTCGGCTGGGATGATCTTGTATTCAAATTAATATTAACACGTTATGCATCTAGGTCAGCCTTGGCTGACCTAGATCGGGACCCAACTTGATTTTATCAATTAATGATACAAGGTCAAATTGGGTAGACCCTGTTAGCTAAAATTTCAAAAAGGTTTAGGGTTAGATTCCAATATATATACACATCCATTTATGCCATTTATTAGAAAGAGAAGAAGAGGAATGCTATATTATGCATCTACTTATCCATCATTCTAATTAAAGAGATCATTTATGATTCCAATACTACACTTGGAGATACATATTTTGTCTTGTGGAGAAGTCTTTTGGATACATAGAGAAGTTGTGTAGCTTAGGGATGACTTATCTTTACTATCCTAATATACCAAAAAAACCTCTTGCAAAACACTTTGCCAAATGAGAGATTGAGGCTTGACGGGTTTGTCTTCAAAGGTAATTATTCTTAACTTTATTCCTTCTTTGTTAAAGTAGATAAATTTGCAATTATACTTCTCTTTCATGCATTAAGATTTCCTAGACATTGGCTTAAGTATAGATCTTTTATGCATGTTTACTTTTTATGTTTATTACCCCTACTTTATGCCATAAGCTTTGGTAAGCACTAGATTATATATTACTTTATTTTGCATATATTTTTTGAATATGAAAACATATGACCTAGCTAGGGTTATTACATGGTGTTAATTTACTAGAGGCTTTGGAACCCTCTCTAGTGATGTTATTGTGTTAAGAGATCCCTTGGCTAGGTCTAACAGATCTATCTTGGTCATAACCCCAAATGTCTAAATGTATCAACAAGCATAAGTGTAAGTGTGATTTATCTTCTCTGAGTTAGGATTTATTTGTAGATCAATTACATTTTCCCTTAATATAGAGTCCTTGCAAAAATTAGAAAACCACAAAGAAAATATAAATACCCAATTATCCCAGTGTAGTAACTCAATATTTGATACCAAAATGTCATAGCCATTTTTTAGAAAAATAGACACAGTTACAACTATTTCATGTGTAACTTGACCATAAACATGAGCAGTTATACAATTCACATTGACATGCATATATATATGTTTTCCTTGTTAGATGCCATAATTAATAACCAGGTGCATGCCATAGGTCAAAAGGCCCCAATCATTTGGCCTGGGGCCTTGTCACTCAAGGATTCATTTACTAGCTTATGCTCAAGGTTACAATGTTAAGACATTGAGATGGCTATCAAACTTAGTCTAAGCCATCACTGATGTAGAAGGGTGCCACATGGTTGTTACAGGTATGTTCAAGGTTAACCCATTAAGGGTCATGGTCGTGCCATGTGTCATGATTACAAGACCCCCAGGTCTAGCTCAAATCACCCAACCATCTGGGCTTCTTAGTTCTGAGATGTTGCCACTTGGCAAATATTTAGGTCCTCAAGGCCTCAGAAGCATTGGAGAATTAGCTCCAATGGCTTAATCCTTTTGGGGTTCTGAACTCTGGGATGCTACTGTTTGACAATGCCTCAAGCCCTCAGAGCCTCAGAGGCATTAGGGGATTATTTCTAATGGCTCAATCCTCTTGGGGTTCCAAGTTTCAAAATGCTGCCATTTGGTAGCTCTTTGGGACCCTGAAGGTATTAGGTTATTAAATTGTCCTGTTAATTCTCCATATCTTTAGAGTGATGCCACATGGCATACTTTGACCAACTTTTCAAAAAGCCCAAAATTTTGGCTAAGGCAAAAACTGATAGATAAGACAAAGCAATAAATGACTAAGGCAAAACACATGAACTAGTCAACATGTAAATTCAACTAAGGAAAAAACCATCGATAAACTCAATAATTAGCAAGGCACAATCTGACTACAAGATGAATCAGAAAATGGATTAAGACAAATAAATTACAATAAATAATCAAATTATAAAATCAACTAAGGTACAAGCCGAAGCAAAATAAGAAAACATCTTAGATGAATACAAATAGGATAAAAAAGACAAAACACATTAGTTAAAGGACTGTCACCATTAATGCAATCGAAGCTAGTATGTCTTCCTTAGAAGGACTTCTTTAAGATAAAGAAGCATGTGTTTGCATTGAATCAATTTAAATATAAGGCGATGGGGCCTAATTCAATCACCCAACACTAATACCAATATTCTCATTGGTTTAGTCAACTAATAGATATTCACAAGGTAAATTCAATCCAACCAAACATATCTTGAGGAACTGCTCATTCCTATGAGCCGACTAATCTATTCATTATTAGATTATACTTTTAGTATTATCACATAAACTCATTCATTCAAATAAAGGTAATAGATTAAACAATAGATTTACTAAAGTGTAAAAACATAGAATCAAGGGTTGGTCTTAAGAACCCTCATCTTTCATTAATCCTTTGGAAGGGATACCTCTGTCAAACCTAAAGGTTACATGCCTTTTTATAATTAAATCAATAGAGCTAAATTATTTCAAAATTTATTCTTTTATTATTAGTTGGTCTTTTTATAGGGAAGGTCCATAACAAATAACTTACTCAACTGCTAATAAACAAGGAACTTTTCCACAAGACATAATTTATTAGAATAACATCAATAATTAGATTTAACAATCAAGCTATATTGTTATTCCTAATAAAAATTTCATAGCTATTTATTTGAGTTTCACTCATAAATGGGAAGACTTATCCATTAGAATATTTATCATAATAAAATATAAAATGAAAATGTGTATTTAATAGGTTGATCTGAACAAATATTTAAGCAAGTGAATCACACTATAATTGAACAAAAATCCATATGGCTAAGGAACCTTCTTTACATAAAGAATATTTTCCAAAAGGATCTATATTCAAAGTATTCTCCTCCAGCTATGACTTAGTATACTAAAGAGGTTTCAACAAATATAAACTCTTTACATAAAAATACTAACTTCCAATTTTATTACAAGTAGGCTGGTTTCTATTAACATTATCAATGCATAATATCTCATCAATATATTTACATTAGCATGAGGCACAATTCTATGCCTAATTTAATAATGGAAAAACATTCAGTCTTCAATAGAGGTCTTTATCTACTCCACAACAACTACTAGTCATTTGAATTAGATCTCACCACCCAACCTTTTGTTATCATTAAGCTACTGCTCTAGACACCTTTGAGCTTGAGACTCCCAACTCCGAGCATGTTTAAATCACTTAGTAAAGGCAAGGATGGATATATAACAAGGGCATTTTATCACAAGGGAAAGACCATGCACAAACCTACAATCCTATTCCCAGTTCTCACTTAAGGAGAATCCCAGACCTAAATACAAGTCAAACAAAGATTCAAATGATCATTCAAGTAAAACTAAACATTCATATATACAAAACATGAGCAAGCAAGATTTCACAAAACAAGGCCCGCTGTTTGATTGGGTAACAAGAGGATACCTCACTCAAATTATCTCATCTAATAGTCATAGGAGGGTCAAAAAATCTACCACCGTGCCTCAACACGGGAGGGATTACAATCTACCACCATGATGTTCACAGGAGGGTCAAGAAATCTACCATAATGTGCAACATGGGAGGGCTTAAAAATATTCCACCATGAATTTGGTACTTATAGAAAACCACTACATTATGTCACAACATCATTAATATAGTTAAGCAAGAAGTTGAAACATTCAAGTCAGGCAAGGAGGAATGCAACCTCTCCAAGATCCTCGACTGGGTAAAAAACTACATGACAACCAATGCACAACTATGGAAAAACAATAAGATAGGTAGAATAAGCCAAGTGGTCTTATTCTTCTTAAAATAAGAGATTAAAAAAAGAACCAAAATCATTTTCAATCAAAGAAAATAAATTATAAATCAAGTTAATAAGAAGCCCACATATTGACTCCAAGACCACCTAGGCACTATACTCTAGTTGTTTAAGTCTCGATTCTATTAACCAACTCTTCCTATTTGTTGAACTTCATTCCCTTTTTATTTTTTCCTTAGTCTATTATTTTCTAATTGGCCAAAATTCTTCTGATAAAAAGTATTTAAATTGGAGAGTTTGACTTCTACATATAGACGTCTTAGAATCAACTAACCACACTTTATTCACCAGCCCATGCCTCATTAAGGGACATTCGTTTCCATGTTTAATTAAGATGCATGGCAGCTCTATAGGATTTTGTGGTTGCTTCCTAAACTCACATATTTTCCATTAGTTCTAAGACTTAGGTAATTAATAAAATATCTGCCAAACTACCACTAGGCATTCTAGACATTGGTTGATCTAGATGTAAGATCTTAAGGTGAGGAGAAAACAAGTTTCCCTTACAAAACTTAAAAGTTGGATACCTAATAGCACACTAAGTCAGAAAGAGATATCAATAATGTCTTAGACAACTTACTAATTAGGATGGGTTTAATAAATGTTTAGGGTCTAAGATAAGGTTTTTTAGTGATATAACCATGTTTGGCATAGTCTCTTTCTTTCATTGGGCCTTCTATGCTCCTACACACTCAATGCCCACATCAAATTCCTCTAACCTAATAGCCAAAGTTACTGAATTTTAATCAAATAAGGCACTCATTCAATTATCAATAACCAACATCTAAGGAATTCAAGCATTCACATAACCTTATACATATGCAATTTCCAATTTATAAGTCACGTGCAATGATCCAACATCATTTAAGTTAATATATCTCATAGACATAATCAGATTCATAATTACAAAATCACATAAGGGAAATGTATGCATTATATTTTCATAAGTAATCAAACATGATTGATAATAGGTCTTTATTATGGTTTCAAACACATGATAAGTCTTTATAAACTCGTTAGATGCCTCAACAAAATGTGACTCACAACACATCACTTGATTCCAAGTCAGAGTAGCCAAAATCTCATAGTCATCAAATTTCAAAGATGAACACTATGCAAAATGGGGCCCTACATGTGCTATAATAGGCTGAGCTTATGTCTCTATTTCTATTTCTTGAATATCTTTATTTTCATTATCCACTTGTGATGTTCGAGCTTCTGATTGTTACTATTTATGAAAACTTCCCAATTTAGTATTTGTTATTGGAGGTGGAAATCCTATTTTATCAATACTAACTTCTTTGTTTTTCAACCATCTCAAAGTTCTATCAAGCACATTTTGACTTCTGCTTATGAGAGAAGTTGATTCTTTCTTTCTCCAATCAGGCTTTGGAAGGGGTTATGATTCAAATTTATTTCTAAAAGATGGTATCCAACGTGTCTTTGTCATCTATTATCTTCATTGGGAATTTTATAATTTGTAATGTATTGATCCATTTTATTGTGAACTATGAGCAATCCTTGATTCTCATGTCTCTTTCATATTTACAATCCAACCAATAATCCTCAAAGTGAGACACATGCAGATAGAAGAACCAAAAATGTTGGCCACTAAACCCCTTATATCAAATGAAGGCCTGATTTCAAATGTCCTTATATTGAAACGTATCTTATCTTCCTCAATAGACTTTGCTTTAGCCAATGATGTACATGTATACCTACATATATAGATAGGAAAATTCACCATTATTTTATGTTTATTGGCTAGGAACTTGTTGGTTTCAACCAATTATCTAACCAACTCCATCGATGCCCGTTCATTATCAACATATCTAGGGAACATGTATGGTGATAAATCACTTCTGCAAACTCACAAATAACTGAAAGTAGGAATTTAAATGAACCAGGATCCCTATTTAGCAATCTATATTGACGATTCTACATATATCTTCAAGTTATAGGGATATCATTCAAACATTTGAATTACATATTATAGGAATGCATCATTTAATCTTCTAAAGTGGTGAGCACTTTTGTTTAGAGTAATTTGAGGTTATAATTCATATATTTTAATTTCTTTGATGTCTCCTACCTGATTCAATCCATTGTAAAGTCTTTTTCTAAAAATTGCATATACAATGTAAGGAGACATATATATTGAAAGTTATTTTGACTTCCATCAGCTGCTTATTGAATGAATCACTTATAAGTTGACCCTAATTGATATATTGCTTATTTTGGTGAATAATCTATATATACATATACATCTAATTTTGGAATTTCTTGAAACTAGATTCCACACCACTCTGTGTAAGAGTGTGATTATATCATTGAATTCATTCATGAAATCAAATTTAGAAAGATTCGTTATAAGTCTTGTTGCTGTATGCTTAGGTTTTATAAACCACTATTTGTTTACCCATTTTACATAAAAATTAATATTGTCCTCTTAGAATTATTAAGCAAAATTTAGCAGAGGTTTCTTGGTTTTAGTGTCAACCTTGTCTTCTTGACCAAATTCTGTAGGTTCTTGACAACCTTCCTACTAGCCCTTCTTAAATATAAAATGAATTGTATGAAAAAATTACAAGTATTTGTGAGATTCCAAAGGTATATTCTTGTTTCCCCTTGTTAAGATACACCTATGTATCAAATTTGAGGGTCTAACTCCTTTCTTATACCCACTTTCCTTCTTAAGCCTACTCAATTAGGCCTCTTCTAGCCCAAATACACCATAGACCTTAAAAATATGTACAAGATGGTCTGTACACACCTTAAACCTTGTGATTCAGTTAGATAACATTAAATTTGATCAGACTATAAATTTTTGTTAATTTTTGACAGCTGGAAATAAAGTTATGCCTGAAACCCTAGTTTAGGGCTTGTTTCACCCTATGCAGACCTGAGGCTACAAACAATTTGATTGTGAACGTTTTTAGGAATTTATTGGATCTATAAAGGTTTATTGTGTTCTGTCTCACCCTCATATAAATTTTCCAATAGTTTTCACCCTTTGACTAATCCTTTGGTTACACTTTCTAACCTATTTTCACTTGACTATGTAGGAAAATACTTATGTAACAAGGAAATATCTTTGTTTGACACTTCAACAACAATTCTCCACATAAATAAATAATGGAAACAACTTCAAAAAAATGCAAAAACTTACCAAAAGATGATGAAGACTCTCAAATTCATTTAAGGCAGAGATGCTTCCACTCTATTGTAGCACAGTCTCATAATCATAATGCAAATGTAGGAAATAGAGCCTGTAGACTACCATGCTTCAAACAGGGGTCTCATTTATTATTTATGGAAAACATATATTCTCAAAAAAGTGTCAAAAAACCTTAAATTAAATTTTCACAATTTCTAATATCATTCATTTATCGATACTGCAATACACAGTCTGAAACAAGAGTAACATTATCCAAAATAGGGGTCTGTGTTCAATTTTTCAATGGGGGTTTTCTTCTTCTTCTAAGCCTCGGCTCTCACAAAACATGAATAAACTGAATTTCCTAAAAAATCTTCACTTTTATATGGAAATGAATGTTGTAACCAAGTTTGAGGAGCCCTTTCAATGGTTACAAAACAACTTTGAAAGGTGACAAAGCAAAGTTAGATTCCTAAACAAATGTCACTTTTGACCCTTGTAAATGATTCAAGGGGTCTCTAAGGACACTTTAAACATGTTCATAATCTTGTTCAAACCTTTCACTTACCCCTGCAGGTCCTACAACAAACAAAAAAAATTAATTTTTTGCAAAAAAGTTTTGGCAGGAAAACTTCAAATTTGAAATTTGAATTACCTACTTGAAATCCTAGGATATCAATTTGAAATATAAGAATGATTGGGGAATTTTAAATCCATCCAAGGAATAATCAAACCTAAACAAATGCAATCAAACCAAAATTATGACAACAAGGACCCTAAGAGTGATGCCCTAGCATCATACTCCCAAGGAAAGGAAAAAGGACTCATGGACTGTTGTCCATGAATGCTTCCAGAGTACTCCCATGATTATGTATGTCATGTTCAGTCATACACATGACATCCTCTACTGGGTGATTCTTTCATTTGACCAAGCACCTTAAGTACTTCTTGTCTTTAGTCCTCTTGATCACCTGCTTATTTAGTATGCATTTCATCTCTTCTATTTTGGTCTTAGGCAACTATGTTTCCCAATCTGGGCCTACTGTAGATGCATATTATATTGTGTTTCCTCCTTTAATAATTTATTTGTAAGGGTATATGTCTGAAACATTTAAGATAGGTGAAATTCCTACCCCACTAGGCAACTCCAATTCATATGCATTATTTACAAACTTTCTAAGAATCTTGCAAAGACCTATCTTTTTCATCTTCAACTTGTTGTATTCACCCCTTGGGTAGCTTTCCTTCCTAAGATGAGATAAGACTAAGTCTCCAATCTAGAAACTCACTTCTCTTCTACTCAAATCTGCATATTTCTTGTACTTTTCAACACTATACTCCAAGTGCTTCCTTACCTATTCATGTACCTCCATTGCCATTGAAAAATATTCACCTTTAAAACTTCTCTTGTGCATATGGCTAATGTTTCTGACCTCAAATACACCTCTAGGTTGCATGCCATAGATTACCTAGAATGGGCTCATCCCAATGCTCTAGTTGGTAGAGTCATTATAAGCAAACTCTGCTTGAGGCAACACAAGATCTCACTACTCAGGATGGTCCTTGGATAAACACCTCAACAAGTTCCCTAAAATTCTATTCATCACCTCAGTTTGCCCATTTGTTTGAGGGTGGTAAGCTGAACTAAAACTCAAGTTTGTGCCTAACTTCCTCCATAATGTCCTCCAGAAGGGACCAAGAAACTTGGTGTCCCTATCAGAAATAATGTTCATGGGTAGTCCATGAAGTTTCACCACCTCCTTGAAAAATAAATTGGCCACATGTGTGACATCATTAGTGGGTTTACATGGTATGAAATGTATCATTTTAGAGAATCTATCAACTACATAAATTGAATCAAAACCCCTTTGTGTCTTAGTCAATCCCATCATAAAGTCCATACTTATGGATTCTAAAGGCCTATTTAAGACTGATAGGGGTTGATAAAAACCTGAATTAGCATTCTTACCTTTTGCCAATTGACAAATCTTACACCTTTCCACATACCTCCTTACTTCTGCTTGTATTATAGGCCAATAGTAGTGCCTAGTGAGCAATTCTAGTGTCTTGTCAAGACCAAAGTGACCTGACATGATTCCACTATGATTTTCTTGGATCAAATTTTTTCTTATATAGATTTTTGGCACACATAGCTATACTCCTTTGAACAACAGTCCATATTAAAGAACAAAATCCAACCATGGCTCCTTGTTGAGTGTGCTTGGGTGCCTGCATGCATGGTATGCTTCCATGGAGTCTTCATCATCCTCATACAAGTCTTTGAGTGACTCATTCCCAACACTTTCTAACTAAATATCATGCACCAATAAGACCCTCCTACTCAATGCATCTGCAACCTTGTTATTTTGCCCTTGTTTATGCTTGAAGGTGAAGGTAAAATTCTACATGTACTTCACCCACTTCACATATCTTTGGTTCAGTTTGGGATGATTAGAGATAAACTAAAGTGCATTATTTTTTATGTATAAAATGAACTCCTTTGGCATGATATAATGCCTCAATTTATTCAATGCTTGTACATTGCATATAACTCCAAGTCATAAGATGAGTACTTCTTGGCATCATTCAAATTTTAACTGAAATAGGCTATAGGTTTGCCCTCTTGGCTTAGTATAACCCCTATTGCCACTCCAATTGCATCACATTTTATTTGAAACACCTTGTTGAAGTCTGATAATGCTAGTATTGGCTGCTCTGTGGTTATTTTCTTCAAGTATTAAAAGCTCTTCTTTGCTTGCTCATTCCACACAAACTTTTTCTTTTCTCCCTTGATGGTGTCTATGATGAGAGCACATATTCCACTGAAATTCCTTATGAAATTTCTATAAAAACTTGCAAGACCATGAAAACTTCTCACCTCTCATGTTGTCCTAGGTGTTGGCCACTCCATGATTGCCTTCACCTTGTTCTTGTCCATTTTCAACATGCCTTATGATATGACTAATCCAAGGTAAAATAGCTCTGATTTCATAAAATCACACTTCTTGAGGTTAATCAATCACCTTTCTTCTTTCAAACTTCTTACAACCAACTCCAAATGGTGAAGATGTTCCTCTTTGTTATGGCTGTAGATGAGTATGTCATCCAAATATACCACTACAAACTTGCCTATGAAATATTTTAGTACCCCATTCATTAATCTCATAAAAGTGCTCGGTGTATTGGTCAAACTAAATGGCATGAACGTCCACTCATACAAACCTTCATTTGTCTTGAAAGCAGTCTTCCACTCACCACATTGCCTAATTATTATATGATAATACCCACTCTTGAGATCAATATTTGAAAAGTAACTTGCTCCACTTAAGCAATCCATAAAATCCTCCATCTTGGGAAGTGGGAACTTATATCTTATGGTGATCTTATTTATGGCCTTGGAATCAATACACATTCTCCACTCACATTCCTTATTTGGCACCAATACTGTAGGCACTACACAATGACTCAAATTTTCTTTGATCAACTCTTTGTCAAATAACTCTTGCACTTGTCTTTTGATCTCAACATTCTTTTCTGGGGTCATCTTGTAGGCTACCTTGTTAGGTAGGCTTGATTTAGGTACAAAGTCTATATGATGTGTTATAAACCTTATAGGTGGCAATGTGTTGGGAATCTCATGAATAACTATGTCTGCATACTTCTCCAGCATATCTTGAATCTCTTGGGGTAGCTCATTGATCTTAGTGGCTATCATAATAGTCTCAGGCTTAACTACCAAAGCAAAGCCTAATTCTTCTTCATGTATGGCATTCAAAATTTCTTTATAACTAGCAACATCACATGTGAGCCAACTTGTTGATCAATCTCCTCATCCTTCATGGGCAACAAAGTATGACTAAATCCATCCTTGATCAAGGTGTAGATGTTCCTTATTCCATAATGAATGGTTTGCCTATCATATTTTCAAGGCCTCCTAAGAAGCACATGACACACATCCATTGGGATGACATCACAAATTACCTTATCCTTATACCTTCCAACTTGGAACTCTACCCAATTTTGTTCACTCACCATTACTTGCTGACCCTTATTCAACCATAAGACCTTATATGGTGTGGGGTGAGGTAGTTTCTTCAATCCAAGCTTATTAACCATTTATACTGAAACAAGATTATCTATGCTTCTTAAATTTATAACCATTTTGCAACACTTACCTTGGAATTTGCAAGATATCCTAAAAAGAGTCTTTCTTTGTGGTGGCTCCTTATCATTGGGTGGTTTGATAAACACCTTTCTCATGAGCAATGATTCTCCCACTTCAAGATCTTCTATAAGTGATGGAGAGCAAACACTCTCTTCCTTACCTCTTTGTGCAATCTAATTTCTCCTTTAATTTCTTAGGCTTCCTATTGGCTAGTCCTCTAGGCACTCCCATGACTTATGGCAAGCAAACTTATTGCACTTGAAACACCTTCCAAAAAATCCACTTGATCCTCTACCCCTTGATGCATAACCACCTCTGTTAAAATGTCTCCTGCCTCTAAAGCCACATCTTGAACTAGTGGGATGCTATTTTGAATCGATTAACTCACCTTGATGGCCTCTTTGTGTGAAACCTTTTCCTCCTTGCTGTCCTCTACCTCTAAAATTTATATCCCTTCTATTCAGTTAATTATGTTTCCTATTCAACTTGTCTTCAGCCTTGAGTGCAATTTGGTAACACTCCTCTAGTGTTCTTGGGAAAACCAGTGTTAGTTCATCTTGTAGATTGTACCTTAGGCCATTCAAATACCTTGCAATCTTTTCTTTGTCTTCCTCAACATGTCCCGAACTAATAATAATATTATAGAAATATTTTGTATATGCCTTCATAGACAATTATTTTTTCTTGAAGTTTTACAATTGTCTGAATAAGTTTGTCTCATAGTCACCTGACAAGAATTTGCCTTTGAGATTAGAAACCATTCTATCCCAAGAAGTTATCTTATTATTTCCCTTCTTTTTTATCTCATCTTGAGTGAAGTCCTACCATAACAATTATCCACATAAATAAAAAATGGAAACAACTTCAAAAAAATGCAATAACTGACCAAAATATGATGAGGAATCTCAAATTCATTGAAGGTAGAGATGCTTCCACTCTACTGTAGCACATTATCAGAATCATAATGCAAATATAGAAAACAAAGCCCGCAAACTACCATGCTTCAAACATGGGTCTCATTTATTGTTTCTTGAAAACATATATTCTTAAAAAAGTTTCAAACAACCTTCATTTATGTCTGAACAATTACTAATATCATTCATTTATCAATACTATAATACACAGTCTAAAACAAGAGCAACAATATCCAAAATAGGGGCGTGTGTTCACTTTTTCAACAGGGTTTTTCTTCTTCTTCTTATATATCTTCAAATCCTGGGATCTCAAAAAACATGTATCAGCTGACTCTCCTTTAAAATATTCACTTTTATATGGAAATAACTAATGCAACCAAGTTTGAGGAGCCTTTTTTAACAGTTACAAGACAAGTTTGAAAGGTGAAAAAAAGAAAGTTTGAATTTCTAAACAAATATCACTTTTGACCCTTGTAAATGATTCAAGGGGTATCTAAGGACATTTTAAACATGTTCACAAGATTTTTCAAATCTTTCACTTACCCATGCAGGTCCTACAACAAACCAAAAATTCAAATTTTTGCAAAGCAATTTTTGGCAAGAAAACTTCAAATTTGAAATTTGAATTACCTACATGCAATCCTAAGCTATCAATTTGAAATATAAGAATTATTGGGGCCTTTTAAATCTATCCAAAACATTATCAAACTAAATGAATGAAATCAAACCAAAATTATGACAAAAGTTACCTTAAGAGTGATGCCCCTGCATCATAAAGTAGGAGTCAAATCAACAATAGATTCTCTTTCTAAAAATGGGGTAGTTTGTCAATATGGTTTGATGTCAAGCATGCAAAATGATCTCCTTTAGGATTCAAAACCTCTCTCTTCTCAGGATCATAGTGCTCAATGATAGTCATGACAAGTTCCAAACACTGTACTATAGTTAGAAGTGTAGCTGCCTATGCCAACCCATTGTCATGAATACCATGTCCATAATCTATCTTATGGACTCTATTGATTGTGTTCAAAAAGACTTTCATGTAAATATGCTGCAAATAAGTATCTTTTATATTTTCAACTTTTGAATCCAAATTTGTCTGTATAACAACACCTTAAAACTGGTATTTCATTTCTGATCCTTCTTCACCTTGTGAGGCATTTTTTGAAATAATTTCATTTGAAGTACCCTTAATGGGGTTTATGGATGTTTAAATCTTAGGGAAAACACAATTTGAGTGAAAAACCTGTATTGTATTGCTTTAGACGAGGATGAATTGCTAAAGAAATCAATAAAAAACCCTATTTTTCTAAAAAAATACACATGAAGTTGTCAGAGTCTGACATGGTTATGTGTAAAGGGAGTGGGATTTTGGGGGTATGTTAGTACACCCATTAGGTTTTAAAGCTTGTGCTAGTACACCTATTAGAATTTATGGGTTATGGTTGCACACTTATCGGGCACTGATAGGTTTGCTAGAAAGTGTGTCAGGGTTTGACAAGGATGTAGATAGAGGGGATAGGATTTGGGGATTTTGTGAATAGATTAGTCAGGAATCGATGATGATGTGAGAAAAGAGGGTAGAACTCAAGAAGATTATTTTCAAAGCATCCAAATTTTGAATATATTTTGAGTAAAAATTGACCTTTTATTAAGGATTTTTGACTTCAACAAAACTTAGAAATGGATTGCAGTGCAGGTTGTAGACAACAAGAGAGATTTTTTCAATTTTATCTACAAAGGAAGATGGGAAGGACCAATTTTGCCTACCTCTTCCAAAAGTGTGAACCCTAGTCACCAACCAAGAAGATTATAAACTCAACAAAGCTTATAATGCATGAACAAAAGTGAGGTGGATGTAAACATGGTGCAAATGAGGAGGGAAAAAAATTGGCAATCAAATGTTAGGAATGATGAAAATGAATAGTTAAAACCAAATTGTAGATATATTCACATGTGTAGATGAGTAAGTGACATTAATGCATGAAGAACTAGGGTTTGCTTTTCAAACATGCAAGATCTATTGGATGTGTTATGTGTAGATAGGTTGGGTTTTGGGGATGTTGTTGGAAATAACATCAGGATCCACATTTATTTATGAAACTAACATCGAACTCCATGAGTTATGATCACATTGCCGTTGGGCTCCATGATTTGTGCTCACAATACCATTAGACATCAATAGGTGTGCAATCATGCATATTATATTTTGATAAGAGTGTGAGTAAATCTCTCAGTTGTCAATCTATCTAGTTGCATTAGCATCAAAATCTAATGGGGTCTTTGACAAATTTTGAAATTTTGCAAAGGAGAACATAAAGACTTAGAAAAATTTCAATCATTTTGCATAATTTGACCTTGTGAAGACCAATTTCCTTAAAAATATGAATTTTGACTTTGACCAACTTTGACATTGACTATTTTTGACTTATTTTGACCTTTTGACCATTTCTAAGAAATTATTATAATAATTGTCTTCCACTGGGGACCACAAACTGAAAGGATGAGAGATCTCCACTTTGGTTTCACAGACAAGTGTATTTCCATTGGGCTATAGAGTCATTTGACTTATGACAAAAAGATAGACTTAGGACAAAACAAGAGATTGCAAAGGCAAGAGAACCAACTAACATGGAGGAAGACACAAAACAAAATAAAACAACACAAAACAAGCCAAAATGAACAATAGAAGGGTAAACACAGCAAAAATTATTATATACATAATGCATGGGACTACCCACTTTCATTTGAAATAATGTTTGAGATGTTGCCCACTATAAGAAAGTCATAGATGTGTGCCATCACAATAGGTAAATAGAAAATGTTGTCTCCATAGAATTCTCTGATTTTGAAAGGGCCCCTCCATAAAGAGTTGAGTTTTCCATGACTTCCCTTTGGTTCTCTATATTTATCCCATAGAAGAATAAGACTTCCTACCTGAAAATATCTTCTTTTTACTTTTTTTTATATATCAAAAATGACTTTGACCTGAGTTTTATGTTTGGTGATTCTATTAATAACTTGAGATCTATCTTCTTCAATTTTATTCAAGTAGAAAATTATTTTATCTAAGGGACTTTCAAAGTTTTGATTCTCAGCAACCTTGGACAACTGAAATACATGAAATTCAAGTGTTATTGAAATTTATGGATCTGTCCCTTAGAGTAACTAAAATGGAGACATACCAATAGTTTTGTTTGGTGTTATATGATCTACCCACAATGTGTCATACAACATTTTATGCCAGTTTCTATGATTCTCATCAACCAGTTTACAAATGATGGTGATCAGATTATTATTGGTTAACTCAACTTGACTATTTCCCTAAGGGAAATAATTTAAAGAGTGGAACAAAGAAATACCATAGCCATTATAGAATCCAATCAACTTTGAGGATGAAAAATTTGATGCATTATCAATTACTATTTTCTATGCAACAACATATGTAACCAGAATGTTTTCTTTGATGAAATTACAATTAAATTTTCAAGTTATCTATTTGACTGGGATAACTTTTACATATTTGGTGAAATAATTAGTAGCAGTGAGAATGTATATATGTCCTATACTTGAATGAAGATTTACAATTCCAACAAAATCCAACTCCCATTATTGAAAGGGTTCTTCTATCACCATTGGTTTGAGTGAAATGTTGCAAGTTTTAGTTATTCGATGAATTATTGACAAGCCTAACATTTCCTCATCCATTCATAAGAGTCCTTGAAAAGTGTTGGCTAGTAGTAGTGGGCCCTTATAATTTAATATGTTTTAGATTAGAGGTAAAAGCAGGTTTTGAAGGGGCCCCAAAACCCTATAACAAAGAGCAAGAAAACAAAAAAACAACAACGCCCATAGGCAACACCTAAAAAACACTACAGAGAAGTAGCAACATCAAGTTATGAATGGTCCTGAAACCATTAGAAATACATCCGATCAAAACCCAGAAATAGAAGTCTGGAGAAACAACAGACAAAAGCTAACAAGCGAAAAACAAAGAACTGTACCAGTTTCTTTACCACCAAGAAGGACCAGATTATTCATCCAGTTCCAGGATCAAGTTCATGGCTTCTTTTTCTTTCAAAGCAGTTTCCTGTGTGATAACCTCCAGCAAAGCTCCTTTTTGTGTATCTTTCTTTCTGGAACTTTGCCTTGTCCTTTTGCTGGGACCCTCTAGTGCTTTGGTCTCCTCATTGGCTCGTTTACCTATGTTGATAGCTGCTGCACAAATGTTAGATGTTACTTCATCCATTTTCTTTCTGTTATCCTTTATTAACTCCCAGAGATTGATTTCGTAAGCTTTGAGCTTCACAGGGATCTCACTTAGCTGAATTTCCATGCTGTTTACTTTGTTCCAAGCAGCTTTCAGAGACTCTTCCAACGTTTCCGCTTTTTTCTTGAGTTTAATGATCTCCCTACACAGCCAGAAATCTAATTGGGAAGAAGACTCAGCTTTACTGTTAACCCAAGTCATAGGAGTGTTAATTTCTTCATTCTGATTCTTTCCTCTCCAATCCTTAGATTTTTTATTCGGACTATTCCTATCTTCTTCAAAGAGGTCATCTTTGCTCTTTTGTTCCCGCTCATTGATTCCTTCTTCAATTTCCATCTCCATGATTTGAATATCTTCTTGGGCAGATATTTCCTTTTCTTTCTTAGAAGTTGGGTCCTCACCCGGATCTTCCTGGACAGTGTCTTCCTCTGCCACTTTCTGGTTTTCCTCCAACTCTTCTGTTCTGGTAACAGAATCCTCCTCAGTATTGACTTTGTCCTTTTCAATTTCCTCTGATCCTTCTTCATCATTACTAGAGTTGGTTTCCCAACTCTCTGTTCCATCTTCATCCTCTGATTTTTCCTTCTCGGGTTCTTCAAGTCTCTCCCGACCCCTTTCTTCTTCTGCATTCTATTTTTTAGGACTAGGAGTCTTAATTTTTCCACTTCTGCTTACACTTTCTTTCTTTTTATTCCCTGACAACTTATTTTTCCCCTATTTGGGAGACTTAACCAGAGCCCTATTCTTACAATAGCCTTCAATAAGCAGGATTAGGCCTTCGTGAAGAATAGGGCGCAAATCCTTTTTTCTATGAGCGTAAAGACTTTGAATCAGGGAGTAGCGAAGATAGAAAGGAAAAGACAAACTGACCTTATGCCTGAAGTGGTTGAGGAAGACAAAATGGAACTTATGCACTCGTTTGCTTCTACCGTCTAGGATAAAGTACTCCCTTATACAGCTTAGGATGTCTCTCCATATCCCTTTGATCTGATCCAGCTCATAAAAGTCCCCATTTTTGACCAACTTCTGCTCCTCCTCATCCGTTTTGGGGAACTTACAAAATGCTTCGTTCGAAATGCTGGTTTGCTTTGAAAATTTGATTCCTTCCATTGACAACCCTGTAACCTCAGCAAGAAAATCCTCAGTTAAATTTACGGTTATAACATGCAGGGTGACCCTGTCGTCGGACCAATTTTTGTTATAATTTAATATGTTATCATTGGAGTAGATAAGTGTTTGACATAAGTTTTATCATGAAAGGTTTTTAAGAGATTTTTTTGTCGTTCATTATCAGCACATCTCAAGAAAAATCCATCCATTCTTTTTTAAAATAATGTACCATCCCAGATTATAAACTTTCTAGATTTCAAATTTAGTTTCCTAAGTTATTTGATATCCAGATGAAGAGGACATTTTCCATATGTCAAGAAGAAAGCAATATCTAAAAACCATTCATTAGTAGAATCTACAAGGACCAAAGGAATATTTTATTTGGTTTGGTCATTTGAATCTGTTGAAGAGATTCTTTGAGAATATTTATATTATGCTATTAGTTGACACAATAATTTTCCTCAAACCAATTTTATGGGCTTGATTTCTAGGTCATATTACTATAACTTGGTTATCCAGTTACCTCTCTTAGATCTTGGCTCATGTTGAGTCAAAATAGACTTGACTATTCTACTTGGCATCATCACAATGGAATGTGAATGCAAAATATAATACATGAACTATTTGATAAATTTCATAATTGCATATGCATGTTTCTCTTCTAGATAATATTTCAATTCATAAATTTTCATGTTATAACTCTTGAAATCAATAAGAGATTTAATACCTTCATCATTTTTTTGAACTAGTATGGATGAGAAAGTACATTCCGAGGCATACCAATAGATAACGATCCTTCGAAGTTTGGACAAACTAGAGTTGATGCACGTGCAATATCAACTATTATTTTCTTGAATGATTCTTTGTCATCATTATTTTATTTGGAGGGTTTCATTTTCATCATATCAGTAATATGTCTAGCGAGTTTTAGTAAATCTAGAGTAAATCTTCCTCAAAAATTCACTTTTCCAAAGAATGAATGTACACTTGGTTTAATAGTTAATAAAGACAATTTATAAATTGATTCAACTTGCTTTGGATCAATCTTAATTCCTTATTTAGAGACAATGTGCTTTAGAAGTTTCCCTTCAATCACCTCAAAAATATACGTTTAGGGTTAATAGAAATACCATGTAGCTGATATTTTTAGAATACTTTCTCAAGGTGTTCATAATGATCTTATCTCTTTTTTTAAAATCTTGTTAGATGATCTAGGTACACCACAATTATCTTATTTTTCATATCTTTGAATGCAAAATCCATGGTTCTTTAGAATGTATCTCTTACATTAATCAAGCCAAACGACATTCATTAATATGCAAAAGTGCCCCATGAGGTTGTGAATGTTGTCTTGTGTTAATCTTCTTTGTCAACCTCAGTTTGATTGTAAGCTAAGAAACCATCTAACATTGAGAGCATTTCTGAATCTGTAATTGCTTGAATAACTTGATCCATAATTGGCAATGGATAATTATCTTTGAGAGAACCCTAATTCAAATTTATAAAGTTTACACAAATTTTGATTTTTCCATTTTTTTTACAAATTGAGACTATATTAAAAATCCAAGTTAAATGATGAATGGAGAAAATAATTCATGCATTAAGTTTTTTTCTGAATTTTTACAAAAATTATTCTTATAATTTTTGGATCATATTGCCTTTATTTCTATTTGAATGGTTTGAGAAGAACTATATGTTGCATTTATTTTAGATGAAAACATTTGAGATCTTCGTATGAAAATGCAAGAATATCAATGCATTTTTGAAGCAAATTAATCAATTTTCTCTTTTCTTTTGGTGAACAATATTTTCTAATATTAACCAGTCTGAGTTGTTTTTTAGAGCCAATGTTTATTTTCTCATAATCTACCTAATTGAGAGAATCTTTCTGCATTTTTTTTAACAAATCATGTTTAGAGAAAATTTCTTCCAATAAGACCAAGCCCTTAATAATTTTATAAATTTTCAATTTTATTACTCCTTATCTCATTTTTCATCAATGCCTTCTTTTTGAATTTAAGAAGAAGATTCTCTGTATGATAAACCATTATCTTTGAAATATAGATTTTTGAAACTATCAATTTTCTTAAAAAATGAAATGATTTGTTGATCATCGTTAAATACTTGGTAGTTCTCTGAATTATTTGGTATACTACATTGATATATGATTTCAATCATGTATTTATCTTTACTAAATTCTGAATGAGGATTCAACAATGACGTTGATACTGAAAGTGTGTCTACTTTGAAGTTATTTTCTCTTGAAATAACATGAATATAAAATGCCTTAAAAGTTTTAATATTATCTTGGACTTTGTTCTTTTAATGCTTCAAGTGATCATTTTCCACCTGACACTAATCTTTGATTTATTTTACGAGTTTTGTAACACAACACTTTCAAGTTTTTAATTCCTATATTTTCTATAACTTGTAGTCCTAGTAAGAGTGTTGCATACTCTACAATATTTTTAGTACATTCAAAATATAATTTATAAGATAAATAAAATATTTCTTTGTTTGGGGATATTAGAATAATTCCTACACCAGATCTTGTTAAAGGAAAAACTACCATCGAATTTTAGTATCCAAACTTCATTAGATTGGTTTCCATGATTTATGGCATATCCAAATCTTTTTTCTAACATCAACAAATAATTACCTATACCTGCATCTCTTCATACAAGATATTTTTCTGAGGATCATCTACTTTATGCACTGTGTACTTTATTTTTAATTTTAGTTCAAGATGTTATTTTAATCATTTGATTGAAATCATTACATGTGACAAGTCTAATTGAATTTTACCACCAAGTTTTTTACATAAGTTTCTCCTCAAGAGAATGCCATACGCCACTGAGATATCAACTACTAGGATGTTGATCTTGATTCTTTTTTGAGAAAAAGATGAAAGGGCAACTTGGGCATATTTGATTTGTCCAACAAGTGGAATTTGATTTGCTTCCATGGATTAACAATGACCAAAAGTTTTTATATAGGGTAAGCCTAGGACATGAGAAACTTTGATAGGGATTACGTTATCTAAGGCTCTTGTATCAATGATGCAATTACTAATTTTAAATCCTTTAAGAAATAAAAAAATATAAAAAGGTCAACCCTATTGGATTTAGAAGTTGCTATAGCCATGGAGTTTAATTGATTGAAATAAGGTGGGGTGGCTAATATTCCCTTGACATTGGCTTTTTTTTGAGTGGGATTTTTTCCTTTGATAAACTCTACTAATCTATCAAGTTGATCTGGATAGGCTATCAAATATTTAGTTTATGACATTTGAATTTTAGTTTTGTTAACATGTTTAATTATGTTAAAATTAGGTAAACCAGTAGAAAAGGAACATTCTACATTCTGAGACACATTAACACTACTAATGACAAAATGAGTATTTTTTAGATAACCAGTAGTATCAGTTGAAAAAGACTCACTTGATTTAGCTATTAGTTATTTTCATTTCATCTAAATAGGATGTGGTGTTTCTTGTGGAAGAATAAAATTTGTAGATTTTTATTTCTTATCATTTTATTGATTTTTATGGCTTTGAGCTCTTGTGAAAATTAAAAATAACTAACTATTCATGTCTTCAACATTTTCCTCATACTCATCTTCATCTGAATTGTATTCCAAGAATGCATTTGTAGAATAACCGCTAGGTTCTTAAATTTTACATTCTTAAAGATCTAGATTTTTTGATTCATTTTCTTCTTCAATCTATTCATATCTAAATATTTCTCTAGTTTTCAAAATGACATTCACAAGTGTATTTGTATTTTGTTGATGAGGATCTTCTAGTGTAATTTTTTATTGAGGAGCTTACAATTCAGGATGATTCTCTTGGAAAGGCACATAGTTTCTTCTTGGAATGTGTTGATAGGAAGCAATGATAGCTTTTTAAGGTAGTTGCTTCTTTGAATCTATTATAGTATTATCCATATTTTGTAAGATTTGATCAATTGAAGATTGACCTAAACTATATAGTTTACCCTTAGATGATTCTTTCTTTAGTTTTTTGATAATTATCATATCATATTTGATATCAAAGGTTAATGTTTGAGTTCCAATTAATAAACTACTCTAGCTCTTCACAATTGATAACTTGTAGCAATTGAGAGTTGATAAATAAGTGTTTCTGATTCTCATTTGTCAGTTACTAGTATTTTATGTAATAACTTGTTGAATTTAGTGATGAAATATCTCATAAGTTCATATGTTTCTTTCTTCATTTGAGCGAGTTGAACCAAAATATGTGCATCTTCTACTAGGTTGAATCTATTTTCAAACTTAGTCTTCATATTATTCCAATTGGTTATTGCCACTAGAGGAAGATGACATAACCAACTTGTTGCTCCATTCTAGAGAGTTTCAATGAATAATATCACTGAAACATCTTAATGTTTAATGTCTATAATTCCACATGCTATAGAAAAAGAAACAATATGTTCATTTGGATGTTGTTTACCATCACCTAAAATTTTTATAATTTTTTTTGTAACCCTTTCAGAAGTTCATGCAATTTTCTCAAAGTCAATGGGTCAATTATGTTACCCCATGGTTGGAAACACTGCTTATAGTGGTATGACAACACCTAGAAAGATAAGAGTTTAACGAACGATTATTCCTCCTTACAACTGATAGAAAGAATCAACTTCACCTTTTTATTTACTAGCTCTAATGAATATTTTTTTTGTCAATTCTTACTATTAATGAGGAGCTAGTCTGAATTGAAGAATCCTTTGAGGTGGTCTTCTTTGTTGAACCCTATGTGTAGCTAGTGCTTCAATTCTTTTTGATAAAACAACATGATCTTCTAATACCTCAATAGCTCTATGAAAATGTACTAAACTAGTTCTATTGTCCCATGTAAATGCTCTCAAATATGATGAAATGTATTCTTGAGTTTGATTTAACCAATCAAGATTTTGTTGAATAACTGATGCTTGAATGAATTGAATGGTCATTTGAATAAATTCTTACCATGAGAGGTCTTTGAGCATTTATATGAGCTGTCCTTCATGTTTATCTTCTTGAAAAAATCTTAATGTTTCTTCAGGCAATAATAACACGATCTTCTTCTATATTTATTACTGCAGTGATAATGTTGAATTGAAACTCATTTTATTATCCCATGCTAGTTGTCAAAGACTTGAAGAAATGTTTTACTCTACATTTTCTATCCAATTCAAACTAGGTTGATGATTAGGATTTTGAATAGATGAAATAGTCATAAACGACATCTACTAATTTTGGGTTACTTTTCAAGTTTTATGGGTTTCTCTATGTGTAATAATTATTTCTATTCTTTATGTAATATCTAATTTTTGATTTAAAATCACTAGAATGATTTGAAATTATGTTACAAAAAGTTCATCAGAGTCCCATGCCAATTGTCTGATATATGAAATGATATCCTATTGTGTAGCCTATTATAAATCTAACAAAGGTTGATAGTGTGGTTCTTGAGTTGATGTAAAAGTTATATAGACCAATATCTCAAATTATGGGTTGCATGAGTGTTGTAAAAATGTGCCCATGATGGAGGCCAAAAATAGTTGGTGAATTTTTTTCAAGAGGATAAGTAGACGTTTCTCATTAACAGTCATATGACAAAGTCCATCTCCCATTAGCAAGTGGAGCTACCTTTATGGAAAACTAAAACAAGTGTAATAAAGGGAAAATAATTAAAATAAAAATAATATTTTGTATGGGATAGTACTTTTGACTAGAAAGTATGAAAAGACTATAGAAAGAAAAGTATGAAAGAGGATGACAGGGAGAAAAAATATGTTTAGAAAAAGTGGAAAATAACAAATCCAATGAGTCAAAACAAATACTAATTAGAAATGTCAAGGTGGTAAATGATATCTCTAAAAAGAAACCTCTATTATTCAATAGATATGAAAGACATGTATTCATAAGAACACACAACATACACCAAAATAATTATCTATAATAGATAAGATAATATGATAATCACTCTATATTTTTTTATAAAAAGTAAAAAATTACTAGTTTAGTCCACAAAAAAAAAGATTACAATATAATTTCTAAATTTTGACTAATTCATAACAATTTCAATAATTATTTGAAAAAAAAAATTGAAATACATATAGGTAGTATGCACATACATAATCCACAAAGAAATCGTGAACCCAAAGTTTGTAAAATCTATCTGTATTGATCTTTGTTGGGTTGCAAATACAATCTCCTCTTTCAAAAAGTATGCTAAATAGTGTCACTATTAAGAACCCTTACAATTGAGCTATTAACTCATATTTATAAGCTAAAATAGATGGTTACACTGGACAACCACCTTTTTTTCCCTTTTAACAACTTACAAAAATACAATAGTAAATTTTTACATTTTAAAAACTTACAAAAACATGTTAGGCAATTTTCTCAACTTGAAAAAATGTGTTGGTTTTTTTGCACAACTTAAAAAATTACAATAGAAAATTTACCCAACTTGAAATTTATAAAAAAAGTTTACAATGTGAAAATTACTCATTACAAAATTTGTAAATGGAGATTTACAGGAATGACTCAAAAAGACACAAGGCAGAAAACAAGTCAAAATATAATGAAGATCAATTCTTATTTACCTTTACTAAGAACAATCTGAATCTTTTATTCTTCCATTTGTGGGCTTTTGTTTTGTTATTCATGAATTTTTGTAGGGTTTCAAGAACTTTATCTTCGTCTGGGTCATTTGAATATGTATAGGCTATCTTTGCATCATAATATAGATATGACATTTTATGTGCTATTTCTTACAATATTTTAAGCATTGCATTAAGACTATTCATATTACTCTGATATTTAATCAACATTTTAATTGACTCATAACTGAATGTAGACTTAGGAGTTAGAATATCCTTGACATTTTTCTTGAATTGATTTACAACGATATCATCAGGTACTAGTTTTTCATCACCGTCATCAGTGAATATGCATTTTAGTTTCCCTATTCCTCCTAATATTTCAAAGAGAGCATCACCTCCCATTGATTTTAAGTCATTAAATTTGTTGATACTTTCTTTGACAATGCACATCTTGAATTTGGTGGCCCTAATAAACTCAGTTAGGTATGTGACCTCTTCTTTTTGAATGACTTTTTATTGAATGAAAACATTTGGATCAACATAAAATAAATCTTCTAACTTCAAAAGCAATTCATCCTATTTTATACTTATGCAACATATTTGTTCTCAATCTCTATTACTTGATCATATTCTGATTGGATTTCAAAACACTTGGTCACTATTGTGTGAATAGTATCAATACCTTGCTGTAAAATCTTCTCTGTCCATTATTTTGTAGTTTTACTCATGTGACCAATTTCTTCAACAAAATTTAATATTTTTGAATCAAACATTGATGAATGGTTTAATAAGAAGATTAAATTAGCTTTATCAATTTTTGAATTACTATTATCAACTATTCAAATTTTTATTTAAGTTAATCTTTGGTCACCTTATCATGATCCATTTTATCAAACAAGGAACCAATTGTTGATTGAATGTTCTCTTTCATCCCTTCTCTTGTAGCCTTCCCCAAATGAATCTTAAAGATTTGATAATTAGAGGCCCTGACATTGTCTATCTTTTTAGTTGGAGGAACTATTACTTCTACATATCTGTGTCATTTATTATTCATGATAATCCTTGATACAGTTTTGGGTTTCTTTATTATTTGAGAAGGCAGGGTTGCCAAGGTATTGAAATTAATCTCTTCAGGATCAATAAATTTATTTTTCTTTTTCACTACCTCATCTAACCAGTTAGGAATTTATGCATTAAGAAGAGGTTGTTGTATTTGAGTATAATCATATTTTGTTCAACCTCAAGAGAAATACAAATAATTTTTGAGGGTTGGAATTCTTCTGATACTATCTCAGCTCTATCTCTTTCTACTATGTAAATTAGAGTTTTTGGTGAATGCTCAAAAAGTAATTCTTAGTCTTGAAGAGGAGGTAAAGATAAATAGCTATCAAGTTGAGTGGAAGATGGAAGCAACAATGAGGAATCAGGTGCAAGACACTATTGAGTGGTATTTACTACTAATATTTGTGATTGAACAAATTTATCAAAAAAAACATCTTCAAAAATAGAAATGATAGGAGGACAATAAGGTTTTTATCTTAACCTTTTTATTTTTAGTATGAGAGGCCTATGAATTAGGGTAGTTGTTGTAATAGGCTGAGCTTTAGTCTTTGCTTCTATTTTTGAAATATATTTATTTTTATCAGCTGCTTGTGATGTTCTAACTTCTGATTATTCCTGTCTATGAAAAATTTCCAATTTAATCATTGTTATTGGAGGTAGAAACCCAAATTTATCAATA
Organism: Torreya grandis; assembly: GCA_037957365.1. Taxonomy (NCBI): domain Eukaryota; kingdom Viridiplantae; phylum Streptophyta; class Pinopsida; order Cupressales; family Taxaceae; genus Torreya; species Torreya grandis. The sequence goes on along the minus strand of JARHVA010005495.1, from coordinate 430,392 downwards.
TTAACTCCTTTGGTTTTCAACCATTTCAAAGTTCTATCAAACACATTTTGATTTCTGTTTATGATAAAATTTGATTCTTTCTTTTTCCATTTAACCTTTGGAAGGGGTTCTAATTGAATTTTCTCTTTCTGAACACTGGGATCCAATGTGTTTTCATCATCTATTATCTTCTTTGGGACTTCCATAATGTCAAATGCATTGACTTTTTTTTACTATGAATTATGAGCAGCCCTTGATTCTCATGTCTCTTTCATCATTACAATCCAACCAATAGTCCTCAAAGTGAGACACATGTTTATATGAATAACCAAGAATAATAGAACTCACAAATAATTAAAAGTGAGAAATTGAATGAACTGGGCTCCCTATTTAGCAATCTCTATTGATTCTTTTACATATTTCCTAAAGTTATATTGATCTCATTCAAACATTTAAATTACATATTATAGGAATGCATCATATACTCTTCTAAAGTGGTGAGCACTTTTTTTTAGAGTAATTTGAGGATATAATTCATATATTTTAGCATTTTTTTATGTCTCCTACCTAATTCAATCCAATGTAAAATATTCTTATGGTAATTGCATATATAAGGTAAGAAGACATATAGAAGTTGGAAGTAGTTTTGACTTCCATAAGCTACTTATGGATTGAATCACTTATGAGTTGACCCTAATTGATATACTACTTATTTTGGTGAATAATCCATATATACCTATACATCCAAGTTTGGAAATTTCTTACAACTAGATTCTACACTATTTTGTGTAAGAGCGTGATTATATCATTGACTTTGTTCATGAACTTGACCTAAGAAATATCCTTGTGAAGTCTTGTTTCTATATGATTAGGTTTTATCAACCATGACTTGTTTACCCATTTTGCACAATAATTAGTGTTGTCCTCCTTCAATTATTGAGTAGAAGTAGGAGCTAAATTAACAAAATATTTTCTTTCTGGAAATTAAAGTATTTTTTCAATATATTATGATGCCAAACATACAATATATTCTCCTTTAGGATTCAAAATCTCTCTATTTTTAGGATCATAGTGCTCAGCTATATTCAAGATAAGTTTCAAACATTATAATGAATTTGGAAATGCATTTACCTATGCCAACCCACTCTCATGAATGCTTTGTCTTATGGACTCCATTAATTCTATTTCAAAAATCTTCCCTGTCAATATGACCTAAATTAATATCTATTATATTTTCAACATTTGAATCCAAATTTGATGGAGGACAACACCTTAAAACTAGTATTTCATTTTCGATCCTTCTTCACTTTGTGGGGCCTTCTTGGAGGATTTTTTTTAGAGTGACCTTAATGGGGGTGTTGGATGTTAATATGTAGGGGAAAAAACTACTTGAGTGAAAATCTAGTACTATATTGCTTTTGACAAGGATGCATTGTTGAAGAAATTAATCAAAAACCATGTTTCTATAAAAATTTGCACTTGAAGCTATCAAAAAATGATAGGGTTGTTTATAAGGGGAGCGAGATCTAGGGGTTGTGCTAGCACACCATTGGGTTTAGATAGCACAAATGTCATAGGTCATAGATTGTGATTTCACACCTATCAGGTTCTAATAGGTTTGTGAGAAAGTGTGTTGGGGCTCAATAAGGATATAGATATAAGGGTTGGGATCTAGGGAATTTATGAACATAGTTGTCAGGACTTGATGAGAATGTGAGCAAAGAGGGAAGATTCTAGGAATATTATTTTGAAAGAATTTGAATTCCAAGGATATTTTAAGAAAAAAATGAGGTATTGTTAAGGTTTTTTGACTTCAAGAAAACCTAGAAATGGATTGCATTGTAGGTTGTAGATAACAAGAAAAATAAATTTTATCTACAAAGGAAGACAAGAAAGGACCAAATTTGCCTACCTCTTCCAAAAGTGTGAACCCTATTCACCAATCGATAATATTACATACTCGATGAAGCTTAAAATGCACAAATGAAAGTGAGGTGGATGAAAACATGGTGTAAAAGAGGAAGGCAAAAAACTAGGAATGGAATGTTAGGAATGATGAAAATGAATAGTTAAAACCAAATTACATTTATTTTCACATGTGCAAAGGAGTAAGTGCCATTAATGGTTGAAGAACTAGGGTTTGATATTCAAATAAGTAGGATCCGTTGGATGTGCATACAAATAGGCCAAGTTCTAAATATGTTGTTGGCAATAGCATTGGCCACTGTAAGTATTACTGACACTAGCATGAGACTTTGAGTGTGAGTAGGTCTCTCAAATTTTGATTGGTCTACTTGTATTGGAATCAGGATTAGAGGAGGTCATTGACATATTTTGAAATTTTGTAAAGGAAAACATAAAGACTTAGAAAAATTTCAACCTTTTGCATAATTTGACTTTGTGAAGAATAGTTTCCTTAAAAATAAGAATTTTGACTTTAATTGACTTTGACATTGACCATTTTTGACTTATTTTAAATTTTTGATCATTGTTAAAAAACTAGTACAACTTATTGTATTATGTCATCCCTATGGTTCTTCTAACTACAATCTGATGGTCAAAATATATATTACTTCAATTGATTCGTCGAAGACCCTTGCCAACTGTCAATTAGTAATGATATAATGATTAATAAGTTTTTTCATTATTTAAAATCTTTTGATGACCTTTAATACAAATTATGACTTTTATCCATCATTTATTCAATTGAATATAATGACTTCATACATATTTTTCAGCCCATGTGAGGCACACACTCAGTAGCTTATAAAAACCTTCAAGATTTCTCTATTCACCTATATTTCATACAAAAGAGTTGATATAAGGGGATCATAAGATCATTTTTATCCTTAAGACTTGTTGGCTAAAATTTTTATCAGGGGGATAAATAGGGAAATTTGGTCAACAACATGGGGACAAGGTCACTCTCCTATTCACAAGTGAAACTACTTTTATTAAAAATAAAAAGGATGCAAAAAACTAAACTATTTACAGTAAAAAATATTTTTCTATATGGGGGTTGTAATTTTAACCTAAAATTATAGAAATGTGGTAGAAATGAGAAATAAGTAGGGATGAAAATGAGGAGGAAAATGATAACTCTAGATGGCCAAACACAAAATCTTACTAGAATAATCTTGAAGTTAAAATTTTATCAAAAAAAAAAACTTTATCATGGAAATGAATTGAGATAGATATTTTTTACATGTATGAGTAAAATAAATGAACCAAGGAGATTGAATGGCTTAAATAAAAAGACACAACCCCCTATATTTCCCATTGAAAATAGATAGAAACTCTATTTTTTGATCTCACCAATGTTCACAAAAATAATTTTTTTTAATACAGATTAAAAATAAGTTTTATAGTGATTTTTTTGCATTTAATGACTATATAATGATGAAATTTAACAATATTTGAATAAGAAGAACTAAAAAGAACAACATACACACATATAGTGTCTGTTCAAAAGTATTTTTGGCATAGTATGCAAAATTCACTTTGTAATGATTTTTCAAGGAGTGGAAAACACAAACTCTTTCCTTTATTCTTACCAATTTTTTTAATCTATCAAAAAGCCCTTGAAATGAACTCAAAACTAGTATTTATGGGTGGTTATGGGGAATAAACACCTTTTTGATATTTTGGACTCCTACAAATTTGTGTTTGCAAAAAAGCACAACTTGAAAGTTGCAAAAGTGTATTGACAATTTTTCACGACTTAAAACTTGCAAAAGTATGTTGGCATAGTTGCACAACTTAAAACCCACAAAAGTGTTATTACAAAAATATGACTTTAAAATTGTGAAAAAGACATTGACAAATTACAAGTTCAAGAGTTTATAAAATTTTTATGCTATTTACTCATCTTCTTCATGAAGCACAATATGGACCTTTTCTTCTTCCTGCTTGCTATGTTGCATCTTTTTATTCTATTCACCAAAATTCTTCATAGTTTACTTGAATTTGTCTTCATTAGGTCCTTTTGAATGCATTAAAACAATTTTTGCATCATAATGAAGATCAATCATTTTATATGAAACCTGTTGAAGCTTATTTAGACCTTTATCAAAATTATCAAGAGAGACTTGATATTTGAATTTTTTTTGGATTGACTCATAATTAAACGCTAAAATAGGGATCATTTCCTTTTCAATCAATTACTTGAATTCTTCAACAATTAATTGTGATGGAAGAATTGTTATGTTATATATATAATGAACAAGCAAGTTTTTCAATTATTCCCTATATGTCACTTGTTGTATCAATTGTTATTGACTGAGATTCTCTGAATTTATTCACATTCTTTAATAATGTAGATTCAAAATTTGGAAACACCTAGGTATTTTATGATATTTACAATATCTTCTAGTTTTAAAAATCCTCCTGTGAGAAGAACATTTGGATCAAAGTCATAAAAATCTTGAAGTTTTGGTATCATATGTTTCCATTTGATGGATTCAATTTCATACTTATCTTTAGTTTCATTTGAAAAGTCATATTCAAATTGAACTTCAATATAAATAGTCATGGCCTTGTTTATTATTTTGGTTCCTTATTGAATCAATTTCTCATACCAATATTTAGTTATTTTTATTAGGTGCCTAATTTCTTTGGCCACATTCAATGTCTTTGTATTTGAAATATGAGGAGAGATGTTAGATGAAGAAGCTTGATTTGGTTTCACTAAATTTTGAACAACTAAGGTGAGTTGTTCAACCTTTTCTTTTAATTCCTCTTTAGTGGCCTTATTTTAGTTCAAAATTTTAACAAGAATACCAATTGTAGATTGCACATTTTCTTTGAGTCTTCCTCTTGTAGCTTCACCAAGATGTGTATTTGATATTTAGTAGTATTTAACATTGACATTGACATTGTCTTTGTCTTTTTCTAGAGGGGGGACCTACTACCTCAACATATCTTTCTCCTTGGTCATCTATTAATATTATATAAATCATTTTAGGTTTCTTTATCATACAAGGAGTAGGAGTAGTGAATGCATTGAAATCAATTCCCTGAGGTTGTATTATTTTATTTCACTTCTTTACTAACTCATTTAACCAATTTTGAATCTCTGTATTTAATGATTTTTGGAGAGGGGCTTGCTATATTTAAGTTTGAGTGTTAGAGGAATGGAGGATAATTTCCAAAGATTGAGTGCATGTAGGTAACATATCACTTAAATATAATTTCAATGATTCATATATATCTTAAGTATTTGAAAGCAGGGGAAGACTTACATATTTAAATGAAGGCAAGGACAACGAGATATCAAATTTGGGAGGAGCAGATGCAAAAAGTAACACAAAAGTATCCAAGCTATAAACTACGGAGTGATATTTATTACAAAGCTTTAAGAATGGACAATATTCAAATAAGAATTATCTAGGGTTGAAAAATTCCAAAAGTACTTATAGATCCTTCTAACCTCTTGATTTTGAGTTTGGGAACTTTTTGAACTTGGGGGACCATAGGGGATACATCTTTCTATTTCTAAGTTTTAATTATGGTTTCACTAACTTCTTATGTAGAAGAGGGACCTGTTATTTATTTTTGATGAAAATTTCCCATATCAATATCTTTAATCTGTGGAGAGAAGCATGCTTTCTCTATATTTATTCCTTTGATCCTGAGCCATATAATTTTTCTATCCAACACTATTTAATTCTATTCTCCAAGGATGTATATTCAGTTCAATTCTAATCAATCCATGGAAGAGGTTTTGATTCAATCTCTTGTTCTTCATATATATGATCTACAACATCTTTATCATCTTCAAATTTCTTTGAAATATATTCTATCTTGAACTTGATGACTTGAGTGAGTTGAAGTGAGAGTAGTCTCGAATTTTGACTCCACCATCATCATCACAATCCATCCAATTTTTTTTAAAATGAGGAACATGTTGATATGTAGAGATGAGAGCATTCTTTTTCATACCTTTGACATCAAATGAAGGCCTATTATGAAAATATCATAGAGTGAATCAAGTCATTTCATCATCAATAGCCTTTACTATGGCTAATAAAGCACAAGTGTATATTTGGATTGAGATTGGGAAGTGTATTCTTGTTTTGTGTTTGCTGGATAGAAATTTATGAGTTTTAACCAGTTATCTCACAATTCTATTAGAGTCCATTTGTCATCTACATACTTTAGAAGCATGTATAGAGTTATTTTTCACTTGCATATTTTGAGGTATGAAAGAGTTGGAAATTGTATGAACCAAGGTCCCCATATTACTATTTTAGTAGAAGCTTCAACTAATATTTAGACATTATAAGGATCATAGTCAAACGTCTGCATGACATATTGTAGGAATGCATCATTGAACCTAAAAAAATGATGAGATCTATCTTTCAAAGTAAGTTGGGGATAAAATTCATAGTATCACCCACTGTGTTCAATTTGTTATAGATCCTCGTATGGGTAGCTATATATACAATATATTAAGTCATGTGGAATTTTGATGTTGTAGTCACCTCTACTAGTTGTTTATGAAGGGAGTAATTAATTAGTTCACCCAAAGTAATGTATTTATTATTTTCATGAGTGATCCAAATTTATTTGTACATCCATGTCTAAGAATCTTGGGCAAAAGGATTGATAATAACTCTATTCAATAGAGTAATGATAAATTGATTTCATTCATGAATTCAAACCTTTAGAGAGTTTTGTACAAACTTGATTATGGAATCTTTGGATTCACTATCTATTGTTTTTTGACCATTTTATAACATTATATTGTATTTGAATCCTAGAATTGTTGAGCAAAAGTTGGAGAAAGACCGACATGGCTCTTGATCATGCAATTTGAGCATATCATCTATGTATTTTGGATGGATACACATAACATACTCTCCCATTAAGTTTTTAAATTATTTTATTCCTTAATCATAGTAGTTTTCCATAGTAATTTCCAACTCTTGGTATTGATGTAGAGGGAGAGAGTTTTCACAATCCAAATGCAAGTTTCTTATATAAGGCCTAGTCTCTCGTAACCCTTTTTGAGCAAAAATCTTGTTGGTTTAAATAATATATAGGGTTTCAAGACAAAATAAAACCAATTTTGAGTACCCTTTATCCTCTTACAACATCACATAAAATTTTAGGTTTGAACTCTCATGTGAAGTCTATTTATTGCACAAGACATTCTTGCAATTAGGTCTCCTTAGGCCTAATTAATTACCACTACTTGGTTTCCATACTATACAATACTATACCATCTCAAAAACTCCATATTAATTTATATAATGTAAAATCACATCATATTCCAAAGTTTCACTAAATTTGGTTAGTAAAAGTAATAAATAATCAAGTTACAAGTTTCAAACCCTAGTTTAGGTTTTGATAGGTCTTTAGGTGCCCGATAGCTTATAAAATGAGTTAATTTGAATATTATTTAATTTTAAATTATTCATGAAGATGGTTTAGGGTATTCACCACCTTACCTCAAATTATCCAATGGTTATTTGACTTGAATAATAACCACAGGGTCTAAACATATGGATTTTTGAAATTCTGGGTCTCTTTGATAGAACTATGTAGTTTGAATGAGGACTTAAGATCAATATTATCACTTATAAGTGTCTCAAAGGTTCCTTTTCATAATTAAATATCCTTCACTATTATGTACAACATATACAAACCCAAACAAATCTTAACAATCTTCAAAAGACATTATTAATCTTGTTCTTTTGACTGTATATACACATAATTATTCACATTTGAACTACATTGTAGCTTGCATTGTTTTATGTATTGAGAATAAATTCAAATGGCACAAAAAAATGACAATAAATAAATTTTAATACTCAATCACATATATTAAGATGCACAAGATCTACTAGAGACTTCACAAAGTATCTATTCATTCACTTCTTTACAAGACAATACATTACATTCACACCTATAATAGAAAAGAGTGATTTTCTTAGGTTCTTGGTAATTTTATTGGTCCTCTTGTATTCTAATTTTCCACCTCTATCTACCCTAAATGAGACTGACTCCTATAATATCTCTAACTATTTCTTGGTTACCCTCAACCTATATACAGGTCTTGATAGGTCAACATGCGCACACGTTATACAAGATTGAAACATAGAAATCATGACTAAGAAAGTGACAATATATTAAGAACCATCCATATATATAAATGATCTCCAAACATATGAAGTTACATCAGTATAAACTTTCCAAAGCATGAATAACTCCCTATAACACGTAAGATAAATTCAAAATTTTAAATTGACTATTTTGTTGAGAAAGTTTGAACTTAGTTTTGAGACCTCTAAAATCATTCAATATCCTATAAATTAGTCTTTATTGATATATACAAAATCATAAAACTCAGAATACTCATGACAAGTGAAAATTGGATAAACTATAAACAAAAGTCTTCATAGGTGATGCTCCTGGATCACACTCCCTAGGAATAGTAAATTGACTCATGAACTCTTATGCATCAAGTCTTCAAGATTACATCTATGCTTGAAGATGTATGATTCAGTCATCCAATTGGAATCCTCCACAGAATGATGTTTCCACTTCGCTAGGTATTGGTAATACTCCTTGCCTTTGGTTCTTTTACTACCTTCTTGTCCAAGATGAGTTCAAGTTCCTCTTTTTTAGCTTATGGTTACTGATTTGCCTATTTTTGGACTGCTATTTATTTAATTGAAATTGGTTGAACAATATCATATCCTTATTTGAATGGATACAAGTATGCAACATTAAATATGGGAGAGATTCCCATACCACTAGGCAATTCTATCTCATATGCATTGTTGGAGAACTTCCTAATGACCTTGCAAGGACCAATATTCTTCATTTTAAGTTTGTTATACTCACCTTTTGGAAACCTTTTCTTACTGAAATGAGATAACACCATGTCTCCAACCTAAAAACTAACTTCTCTTCTCTTATGATCTACATGTTGCTTTTAATTTTCCACACTCAACTCCAATTTATTTTTAACTTGCTCATGCATCTCTTTCTTAACAATAATAAACTCTTCTCCCTCAATATTTATTTTCTCCATCTTACCTACATATCTTAACTCAAAGAGTCTTCTTGGGTGCATACCATATACAACTTGAAATTCACTCATTTCTATACTTATGTTAGATGAGTCATTAAAGGCAAATTATGCTTGTGGAAAGACTAAATTTGAATGTTTAGGACTATCCCTTATTAAACACCTTAATAAATTAACCAAAATTCTATTCACAACCTCAATTTGTCCATTAGTCTGAGGGTGGTAGGCTAAACTAGAGTTCAAGTTTATTCCCAATTTCTTCCATAGGGTCCTTCAGAAGTGCCCCATAAACCTAGTGTTTCTATTTGAGATAATATTTAATGTAATTCCATGCAATCTAACCACTTGTTTGAAAAACTAGTTAGCTACATGAGTATCATCATTAGTTGTCTTACAAGGTATGAAATGGGCCATATTTAAAAATTTGTCTGCTAATACAAAAATGGAGTCATGCCCTCTTTGAGTTCTTGGTAACCTCATTTAAAAATCCATGCTAATACAATCCTAAGGTCTATTTGAAACTGGTAGGGCTTGATAAAGATATGAATTAATGCTCTTTCTTTTGGCAAATTAACATACCTTACATCTTTGTACAAACTTTCTTACATCTATTTGCATTCTAGGCCAATAATAGTGACCACTTAGCTGAGCCAAGGTCTTATCAAAGCCAAAATGAACTGCTAAACTCCCTTAAGATTTTATTTAATCATATTATCTCTCATGATACTCCTTGGTATATAAATCTAAACCCCCTTAAAAAACAAACCATCTTGTAGTATGTATTCCATCCAATGCTCTCTATTTCTAGTAGTTAGATGCTTGTAAGCCTCATATGCTTCTTGGAAGTATAAATTAGTTTTATACAACTCCTTAAGTGCCTCTATTCCCCCAATCTCAATCTATATTTATATTATGAGAAAATCCATTTTAATTAAAGCATTTGTTACCTTATTGGGTTGATCATTTTTGAGCTTGATGACAAAAGTGATTTTTTATAAATATTCCACCCACTTCATATGCCTTTGACTTAGCTTTGGATGACTAGTTATGATTTGAAGTGCATGATTATTTGTGAATATAACAAACTCTTTTGGCATTAGATAGTGCCTCCACTTCATTAAGGCTTAAACCATAACATAAATCTCCAAATCATAAGAATACTTTTTCTTGGCCTCATTTAACTTCTCATTGAAGTATGATATAGGTCTTCCTTCTTAACTTAGGAAAACTCCAATGACCACCCCACTTTCATGATACTCAATTTGAAAGACCTTGTTGAAATCAAGAAGTACTAACGCAGGTTGCTCTGTAATTCTTTTCTTCATAAATTAAAAGTTCTTTTCAGAAAGATAAGTCCATATAATTTTTTTTATCTCCTCTTATGGTGTCAATGATGGGTGCACAAATCCCACTGAAATTTATAATAAACTTCCTATAAAATCTTGTTAAGATATGGAATCTTCTTACCTCATAGGCTATCTTAGGAGTTGGCCAATCAATGATGCATTTCACCTTGTCTTTGTCCATATTCAAAATAGCTTAGAAAATTTCAAAACTAAGATATACCAGCTCTATCTTTATAAATAAACACTTTTTAAGGTTAATCAATAATCTCTTCTCTTGTAACTTTTATATCACCATTCTTAGGTGCTGAAGATGCTCTTCATTGCTTTGGTTGTAAATAAATATATCCTATAAATATACAAGGACAAACTTACCAATGAAAGTATTTAAAACTTCATTCTTGAGTCATATGATTGCACTTGGGGTATTATTGAGACCAAATGACATAATAAGTCACTCATATATCCCTTCATTAGTCTTAAATATAATTTTCCATTCACCTCATTCCCTTATCCTTATCTGATGATAACCATTCTTGAGATCTATTTTATATAAATATTTAGAACCACTCAAATAGTCCATCAAATCTTGAATATTTGAAAGAGGGAACCTATACCTTATTATAATCTTGTTTATTCCTTTGTAGTTAGTGCACATTCTCTAATATCCCTCCTTTGGCATTAGTACAACTATTACTGCACATGGGCTAAATATCTCTTTGATCAATCTTTTATCCAAGAGGTCTTGTATTTGTTTCTTAATTTATCCATTCTCTTTAGGGGTCATCTTGTAGGCATATTCTAATCTTGTTTATTCCTTTGGAGTCAGTGCACATTCTTTAATCTCCCTACTTTGGCATTAGTACAACTATTACTGCACATGGGATGAAGTTCTCTTTGATCAATCTTTTATCCAAGAAGTCTTTTATTTGTTTCTTAATTTATCCATTCTCTTGAGGGGTCATCTTGTAGGCAACTTTGTTGGGCAAACTTACACCTAGTACAAAGTCAATATGGTGACTAATACTCCTAACATGTGTTAGTTCATTGGGCATTTCATCTACCACAATATCAATAATTTCTTCCAACATATTTTATATATCTTGAGGTAGCTCATTCAACTTGGTGACTTTTATAACCATCCTTGGTCTGATTACCACTCCAAAACCAAGCTCTTATTTTTTCATAAAATTCAAAAAATCTTTCTCACTCATCATCATAACATTTGCATTAGTCTTTTACCCACTTTCTTCTTCTTTTATAGGAAATACTGTGTGACTTATGCAATCATTCTTAAAGGTGCAAACATTCTTCCTTCTATCATGAGTAGTCTTTCTATCATATTACTAAGGCCTCACTAGGAGCACATGTCACACATCCATTGGCATTATGTCACATAGAATCTTGTCTTTGTATCCTCCAATCTAAAAATCTACTCAACATTGTTCATTTAAAAGAACTTGCTACCCTTTCTAAAGCCATAAGGCCTTATATGGGTTTGAATGTGGTATTCTATTTAAACCAATCTTTTCTACCATGTCTATTGACACTAGGTTATCAGTACTACCTGAATTAATCACCAATTTTCAACACTTACCTTGATATTTTAAAGTTGTCTTGAATAAGGTTTTTATTTAAGCAAGTTCTTTCTCTTTGGGTCATTTTATCAACATCCTACTCATCAACAAAGACTCACAAACTTTTAGTTATTATCTATGTGATGGATAATCCACACTTTCTTACTTTACTTGGAATACTTGATTTATAATTTTATTTATAGAGTTACTAGCTTGAGAATTCCCTAGAAACTCTCAAAATCTATGATTTGCAAATTTATTGCATTTGAAACATTTACCAGTGTATCTATTGAATCCTCTTTCTATTTATGTGTATCCTCATCTAAAGTAAGGTATCCTTCCTCTAAATCTACCTCTAGAATTAGATGAATGTTCTTATGAGGTAATTGGTTCTAAATTTATCCTTTAAGATGCACCTCTTTCTCTTTTTTGGCCTTTGCCTCTCTAACTTCTTCCCTTGACCCTATTTTGCTGAGTTTTCCTTCTATTTAGCTTATCCTCTACCTTCAAAATGTATTGATAAAATTACTTAAGTGTCTTTGGGATGACTAATCTGAGTTCATCCTGAATATTATATCTTAATCTATTAAGATATCTATAATCCTTCTCCACATCTTCTTCTACATGTCCTGATCTAATTGTCAACTTTTAGAACTCTTCAATCTACTCTTTAACACCCATATCTTTTTACTTCAAATTCTACAATTTCTTGAAGAGGTTTGTATGATAGTCACTAGGTAGAAATTTATTTTTAAATTTTGTTACCATCCTATCCCAAGATTTAATCTTGTCTTTGTTTTTATTTCTTTTATTCTCTATGTAATACCACCAAAGGGATGCATGTCCCTTTAATTTTGTGAAAGTAAATTTGACCTTGTTTTCATTTGGTACATTCTTACAGTTAAAATATTTATTTAACTTCGTAATCCAATCAATGAGTTCCTCACTATCTAAATTATCTACATAAGTGGGAAGTTATATCTTTGGTTTAAACTCCTATCCCATCACTAATTTCAATAGTCTATCAATTCTTTCTTCATTATGCTCTTCAACTTCTTCCTCCTCCTTTGGAGCTTGTGGTTTTTATTATCTATCACCGATGTCCCCTATTATAACTCATATTCTCAGATTGGCCTTTACTATTTTAATTATTGCATCAAAACTTACCCTTAGGTTTCTCAACTCCTCTAAGATAACATCTCCCATTTGGATACCTGCTCTTCCACCTCCTCTAGGGTTCCTTCTAGGTGGAATTTTGGATTATCAATTCAATTAACCAAAAAATAATTAATTCTAATTTAACCTCATAGAGTGTCACATTATTTAAATCCCTTTTTATATATCTAACTTGTTTTGATACCAATTTGATTTAGAGGAAGAGAGTTTGCATAATTTAAATGCAAGTTTATTCTATAAGGCATAGTCTCTTGTAACCCTTATTGAGAAAAAATATTGTTGGTTTAAACAATATATAGGGGTTCAAGACAAAATGAAATAAATTTTTATTACCCTTTATCTCTTTATAACTTCACATAAAATTTTATGTTTAAACTCTCAAGGAAATTCTATTTATTGCATAGGACCTTCCTACAATTAGGTCTCCTTAGGCCTAATTCATTACCATTACTTGGTTTTTGTACTGTAAAATATTATACTATCTAAAAACCTCCATATTAATTTATAGCATGTTAAATCACATCAAATTCCAAAGCTTCACTAAAATTGGCTAATAAAAGTAATAGATAATCAAGTTACAAGTTTAAAACCCTAGTTTAGGTTTTGACAAGCTTATAGGTGCCTAAGAGCCTATAAAATTAATTTATTTTTAAATATTATTTAATTAAAATTGATTATAAATATTTTTTAGGTTATTAACCAATTTAACTCAAATTATCTAATGGTTCTTTAACTTGAAACAATCACCATAGGGTCCAAACATATGAATTTGTAGAATTTCGGGTCTCTTTGACAAGACTGTGTAGTTTGAATGAGGACTTAAGATCAATATTATCAATTGAAATTGTCTCAAAGATTAATTTTCCTAATTAAATATCCTTAAATATTATAAATAACATATACAAACCCAAATAAATCTTAACAATCTTCAAAAGACATTATTAGTCCTGTTCATTTGATTGTGTATACACATAATTCTTCACATCTGAACTACACTTTATCTTGAATTATTTTATGTCCTAAGAATCAATTGAAATGGAAAAAAATAATGAAAATAAATAATTTTTATTAATCACTCACATATATTATAATGAAAAATATGTAACATATACTTCACAAAGTATCTATTCGTTCACTTCATGATAAGATAATACATTCCATTCACACCTACAATATAAAAAAGTGCTTTTCTCAAGTTTTTTTTACTTTTATAGATAATTATCTTATATCCTTATATACACATATATATACCCTAAATGAGACTCTATTCTATCCTTTTCACACTTTTTAACTCCTAAAATATCTCTATTTATTTTTTAGTTACCCCCAATGTATGTAGAGGTCTTGATAGGTTTGCATGCTTAAACATTAGACAAGATTGAATCATGAAAATCATGAATAATAAAGTTCCAAGATATTAATAACCACCCTTATATTTATAGTATGAATTTATATAATTATAAATTTGGCAAAGTAGAATAAGTCCCTATAACACTTGAGAGAAATTCAAAATTTTAAATTGATTGTTTTGGCAAGAAAGTCAAAAAATTAGTTTTGAGACCTATAGAAGTATCCAAAATCCTATAAATGAATATTTATTTATCTCTAAAGACTCTAAAGACTTAAAAGACTCATGACAAGCCAAAAATTGGATAAACTATGAAATAAAATTCTTCCTAGGTGATGCTCCTACATCACATATTATACAGACATCGAGAAAGTTGCAACTTGGGTTAGGCCATTATCATGAATGATTTGACCCTAATATGATTTGTGAATTGAATTGATTATTTGATATAAATACATGAGATCTATGTCCTCAAAATTTATATTTATGATCATGTCAATATTTAAATCTAAATTTGAAGGGGGAATTGTAGACATGTAAAATTGGCCACCAATGGATTCACATCTGACTTTAAACCAATTATTTCCAATCATTGAATACAAAGCCCAAACATTTCCATAAGTCTCAAATTTGGCTTCATAACCATGCAATTAAATCAACTTGGCCCATAAATCAATTAATTTGGGTAAATGCATATTGAATTAAATTAAATCTTGTAATAAATGGCCAAATGCCTAAATGAGATTAATTAAAGTGCAAATCTTGACAAAAACCAAATTAAATTCATCCTTGAGAAAATGAGCTAATCAATCAATTACCAAAAAGGAAAATTCAAATATCAAGAACATCTTAGCATATCCTAGAAGCTAATCATTACCTTTGTGAGTTGTCTCAAATAGAAAATATCTAAAGAATATCCTAGGAATATGTCAAACTCAAACATGGTTAATAAAATCAACTAAGGTTCTAATTTAACCTATTCCAAGTGATTTTGAAGCCTATAAAATCAAGCTTAGAGCTATTCATTTAGAGAGATTGGACATGGTAATGTTTTTATGCAGGAATTTGGTCATGATGTAAACATAATGTTATAATTCCAAAATTCTTTCAAGCCAAATCAAGCCACATTAAGCCAAAGCCAAACATTAAACAAGGTGCCAAGTAGAGATAAAGGTAGACACACTCCATTGATGAAGACCTTTTGAGAATAAATCTGAGCAAGCCAAAAAGAAGCTTTTTGGAGCAATCAAGGATTTGGGTAAGGAATTTGTATTTTGTGTTTAAATTGTCATTTCCCTCCATTTTTAGTTGTGTTTTCAATTGGTTTGTTCACCATGCTCCACCCATGATCTAGGCCTAAAGATGTTATATTATTAGTGAGTTGATTTAATTATTTTTAGAACTAACTCTATACTATCCTCCTTTCTTGAGTCAAATTCAAATTCTTATGATCATAGGAACAACCCCTTGAAATTAATATTTCATGTTTGTGTTCTTTGTTGGAGTCTTCGATGCAAACATCTAATTAGATGATATTATTTGAGAGGAAAATAGAGCTTTAAGACTTGTTCATCTATAAGGGGAGGAATTTTGAATGTGCTTGATCAAGGCTTGAATTTTGTTGATGTGTTGTACATGACTCAGAGTTTTGAGATGTGTTGAACATGACTCAGAATTATGATGTATGTTGAGCAGTAGTTAGAAACCCATCGAGTGTATGATAGAGGCTAGATATGTAAGGGGTGTTTATTATAATTTAAAAACTTGATAAGTGTTCGATAGAGTTCAAATATATGAGGGGTGTTTATCAGAAGTTAGAATATCAATGAATGCTAATTGGAAACTGAAATTCACTAGATGAAATACATAGGTTGGAATTTAGACAAGGATGTGTTGAACCCACAAGTATGATAGTCACCATGTAGGACAATAATTTCTATGAAATATATATGTAAAAGGCTATTTTACCACAACCACATAGAATAAATAAATACTGAAAGTATGTAAACATGCTTTAGGGTTTTGACAAATGAAGGAACATGGATTGTTGAAACCCTACCAAGTGATTAATGTGCTGAGAAAACACCAAGGAGAAAAAACCCCAATATATTCTAAAAATATGCTATAACATAGTTGAATGGATCACCTACAAGAAAGTGTGAAAAAATGGCTAGGGTTTGAGGGGTGGAGAGTGGATAATGATAATAGATGAGTAAGGTAGGTAGTTATAGGAAGGATTCAATACATTCACACGTGTGAGTAACCATTGGGTTAATAGCAGAGATTTCATGGTGCTTCGTCAAGGATCAGGTTCCACTAGGCATGCATGCAAGTTATCCAAGTTTTGAGTAGTGTAGAGGAGGGGTCAGAACTCTAATGTGTGTTAGGTAGGTTTAGAATTTATGATGTGTAAATCTAGGGTAGGAAACCTAACAACTAGACAAGCGTCAATGTTATAATACATGCCAAGTAAGGCCTTAGGTTTTGCCAGTGATTCAAATAGATTCAGACTTTTGAGTAGTGTAAAGCAGGTAATAAAAACCTAATACATGCTTAACAGGGGTGCAAAACCTGCTAAAGCCTAAAAGGACTTAGATTTTCACAATTTATTCTCACAGATACTTAGGAAGCTATTTCAAAAGACACTTGAGATTTTGAATATATTTTTTGACAACTAACTAGACTAAAATTGAACAATTTTAATCAAGTTGACTTAGAGGATCGAAATTTTGTGTGTTAAATTTTGAGTACAACTAGATCTAATTGGGTAAATTTCAACTGCAAGATATGAATGAAGAATCCTAGACTTTATTTTTACAAAAAAGTGTCTTATCCATGGGATAACAGAGTCATTTTAGACTCGACAAAGACTAGATGAGATTTGGAATAACACAAAGAGGATGAAATAAACCAAGACAAAAGAAGGAAATAGAAACAAGATGAGATGACACAACCAAAAAGATGCAAATGATAAAAAATATAGCCAAAACCTTATATTCACCTATTTACACATAGGAGACAATCTACTTTCACTTGAAATAATACATTAGATATTGTCTACTATAGGGAAAAAGAAGAGGTGGACCATGTCGATATACAAGATAATCCCTGATTTTGAATGGACCCATCCATAGAGAATCAAATTTACCATGGTTTATTTTTGGTTCTCTTCAATTATCCCATAAGAGTACAAGCTTCTACATGAAAATATCTTTTCTTTGCCTTTTTATCAAAGAGAGTTTTAAACTGAGCCTAGTGTTATAAAATCCTATCAACAACATTTGTCCTTTTTTATTAAAGTTTGTTCAAATATAAAATCCACTTATCTAGTGGACTCTCAAAATTTTGATTTTTGATTACTTTTGCCATTTGTAACATAGACAATTCAAGGGTCACATGAATTATTTCATCAATTCTATAAAATAATTGGAATGGAGACATTCTAATAGATTTCTTAGGAATGATATGATTTGGAAACAATGTATCATATAATTTATTGTGTCAGTTTCTCTAATTATCATCCACCAAATTATAGATGAGAGTAACAAGATTATTATTACTAAATTCTAATTGACATTGTCCTTGTAGGTAATAACTAGAAGAATGAAAAAAATAAATTCCATAGCCATATTAATATCCTACCAACTTGATTGAATAAAAATTGGATGTACTGTCTATTGTAATTTAATATAAAACACCATATGTTACCAAAATATTTTCTTTGATGAAGTTACACACTATTTATAAATTTGTCTATGTGATTAGAATTACATCCTCCCATTTGGTAAAATAATATGAGGCCATAAGAACATGAGTATGAATGATGCTTGAATGAGGATTCATTGTTCTAATGAAATCCAATCCCCATTGTTGAAAAAAATCTTCTACAACTACTAGTTTGAGAGGAAAACCTGCAAGTTTTGGTAGTCCAATAAATTTTTGACATGCTTCATACTTTTTCATGCAATCATAAGAATATATGAATAGTGATGGCCAATAGTAGTGAGCTCTCAATATTTTGTATGATGTTACTAGGATAAAAAAATGTCCACCAAAATCTTGAATGTGGAAAATTTCCAAAAGATTTTTCTATTGTTCTTTATCAATGCATATTAAAAATTAACCATCAATGATTTTCTTGACTGAATTACCATCCCAAATTACATATCTCCTAGCTTTTAATTTAACTATTCTTCATAATTTAACATTTAGATGTGGTGGGAACTCACCATATGTCAAGAAAAATGTGATGTCTAAAAGCCATTCTTCTATAGAATCCATAAATAGAACCAAAGGTGATTTCCTATTGAATTAGAATAATTGGAGTATCAGTCTGTTCTGCCATGAGTTGACACAAACCCTTACCTTAGATCAATTTTGTGGGTTTTATCTCAAGATCACACTCTTGAAATTTAATGATCTAATTACCTCTTTTTGAACGCCATTCTTTTTGAGTTAGTACAGATTTTACTATGATATTAAGCACCATCACAATGAAATGTGAATGAAGAATATAGTGCTTGAATTATTTGATGACCTTAACAAAAACATAGACATGATTCTCTATTAGATAATATTTTAGATCATAATCCTTGAGATTGCAACTCATTAGGGCGATCAATGACTCAATCCCTTCATTTTTATTTGAATCAGAATGGTTGAAAGAGTATGGTGTAAGTAACAACAATAAATGATAATCTTTTTTTTGAAATCTAGGTAGACTAAAGTAGGTTCATGTATAATGGCAAACTTTATATTTTCAAATGATTTCTTTCCTTCATTATTCTATTTGAAATAGGGTTTGCCTCATGAGTTTAGCAATATGCCTTGTGAGTTATGAAAAATTACATAAAAATCTTCTTAGAAAATTCACTTTACCAAAAAAAGAATGAACTCTAGGTTTTCTACTTGGAAAAGATAATTTTTGAATTATTTTGACTCTTTCAAGGTCAATTTTGATTCTCTCCTTTAAATTGATATGTCTAATAAGTTTTCTTTAGTCACTCCAAAAATAAAATTTTCAGGGTTGAAAGAAATACCATGAAGGTGACATTTTTCAAACACTTTTTCTAAATGTTCATAGTGACCTCTCTTCTTTGAAAACACTATTAGGTAATATAGATAAACCACAATTATTTTGATTTTTAGATAATTGAATGTGGGATCCATGGATCTTGGAAATGTTTTTCCTGCATTGATGAGATTAAACAACATTATTTGATATGTTAATATACCTCAAGGAATGGTAAAAGTGGTTTTGTGTTGATATTATCTAGCTACCTCTATCTGATTTTACACTGAAAATCCATCTAATACAAAAAGCATATCTGAACTTGGGACTGCCTAATGCACCTAATCTATAATGGGTAATGGATAATTATCTTTCAAAGAAGTTTGATTTAGATTTAAAAAATCAATGCATATTCTAATTTCCCCATTTTTCTAATGAATTTTACTACATTTATAACCAATGTCAAATGATGAAGAGGGAAAATGATTTGTGCATTCAACATTTTCTAGATTTCCTCAAAAATTGTTTCATCTATCTTCATGGTATAATGCCTTTATTTTTGCTTGAAAGGTTTTTCATCAGATTTGAAGGGCAATGTATATTACATCTGTTTAGGTCAAAAAACATCAAGATCAACATGTGAGTATGTAAGCATGTCAAATGAAATAATGTCAATGTATTTTTGAATAAGTGTGACAAACTTTCTTCATTCCTCAAGTGAGCAATATTTTTTAATTTTTATCAGTCTTGATTTTTTTTTAAATTCCAATATTTAATTTTTCATAATCGACTAAGTCAGGAGAATATTTTGCACCTTTTTTTTGATAAATTTATCATGTTTATCAAAAATTTATTCAAGAGAGACTAGGCCTTTAAAATTTTTTTTACCTTTGAGTTGGTTTACTCATTCTTTGTCTTGTTCTTCAATGTTCTTTATTTCTCAATTTGTGCTGAAGATTCTCTATATGTTGATTCACTTCCTCAAAATAAAAATTTCTTAAAATATCAAATTTTTTAAAGAAAAAGTGATGATTAGTTAATCATTTTTAAAAACTTGTTATTTTTTTGAATTGTATGCTACACTAGGCCTATACACCAATTCAATAGTGTATTTATCTTTCCTAATATCTGAGTGGGGAATCAATAGAAAAGCTGATGTAGGAGCATCACTACCCAATGTAAATATTGATCTAGTTTACAAGTTTTGAGTCTTTTTTGAGTTAGTTTAATCATAATAACTTTTTAGGAATCATTTTGAGGTGGTATGAAGTGGTGAAATTTGAATTTGGGTTGCATTGGTATTTTCCTGCCAAAACCCTTACTTTGAATTTTCAAATGTTTTTGCAAAGTTAGGAGATATCCATCTTGTTTCAAGAGGTCTCAACATTGTGTTTGTGTATTTAGGTTATAATAAGGGGTCAAGGTGTGTTAAATCCACACATGACTCACATAATGAGTCATCTTAAGGAAGAAGGTTAGTAGTTAGGAAGTTTACAATGTATAACTAGGAAGTTAGAAGTTAGTTATGGCAATTTTTGAGAGCCTTATGAATAGATAATTGATTTGAGTAGGAGTAATTAAAGGAGGATAGAGTTATGGGGTGTATTTGGAGTTTTTAAAGGATAAAAAACTCAATGGAAGGAATAAGAGACTTCTTGTTTTTGAAAATCAATGTTGCAGTCCCTATTTTTTTTTGTGTATGGATTATGAAAGTAACTATGTTACAAAAAAGTACAAGAAGATAAATTTTTTTAACACATGTGTTATCATAACTGAGTAGTGGTAAGTTATTTTCATTGTTTTTATAAATATCTTTACATTATATTGAGGAAATTTCACACTTATGGTTAAGAATCTCAATTTAGAACTTGAATGCTTGTGTCATTTATACTTTGTGTTTGAAGACTAAGTGAAAGTCTAAGTTCAAAGAGGAGATTATGTTTGGTGAATGTTTATAACATATGAAAAAATTGGGAGCATGATATGATATTCCCCTAAGAACTTTTATACATTTTTTTTAGTTATTTTGTTAAGGACCTTATAAGTTGACCATCACAGACCCTATTTTTTGTGATAAGAGAAAGCTGAGTTAGTATGTTTTCAAGGAAGAAGCATGTGGATATTGAATAATTGTTCATTTTATTGATATAATAAAAGGTTATTTATGCTCTTGGTGTAATGACATGTATTTAATACACATTTCATAAAGGTATCAACCTCAGGTTTGTAAACAAACTGTGTTTTAAGCTACAATTTTACGGTCAAGTTTAGAATGTTTAAAAGTGGGGAAAAGAGACATATATAAGTACTTATGGATTATAAGAGGTGTATGGCACATAAATACCTTACAATGATAAAATTTGTTTAAAACTCCTTAGCATGTCTAAAAATGAATTATAATGCTTCTTGGGTGTCTGTAGTCTGTTAAAAACCCTATGCCAGGGTTTTCACTCAAAATTATGGATTTTGAGAGATGTAACTAGTGAATAACCCTATAAATTTTTGAAAAAAAGGTTATAAGGAAAGTTGAGATATTTTATAGGTTTTATTTTGATAATGTACATACAAGTATGTAACGAAGATTTTATTTGATAAATAGGGTAGTGGGAGGCCTAATAGGCCTAAACAGGGATCAAAAGGAGTCTATAAAAGTGGGTTAAGGAATGAGTTAAAGTTTGAAACTTTGTGAAAAGTAATAACACCTTAGAGGGTATATATAAATTGATTTGGTTTGTTGATGTGATTTTGTACATTCTCGTACTAAAGGAAAAGCCTTAAAAAAAGGCTATAAAAAGAGACTGTGATAGAGTAAGGTAGTATATGATTTGAGGATTTCTTGAGAAGCCAAGTGGGGTTGAGAAGAGGTTGTAGTAGACTTAAAGGAGTGGAAATAATTTTATTAGATCCCTATTTAAACCAAAGAAACTAGAAACCAGATTTAAACCTTCTTAGTATAATGAAAGGAAGAGCTAGTAGCATGAGTATTTTCAATGGATGTAAAAGTTGAAGTTAAACTTGAAGTTGAGACTAGTCAAACCAAGTCAAAAGTTTATAAGCTAGTAGGGGAAGTATTTTCAATGTGTTTAGATATATTTGTATCCTTTTTAGTATAAGATTTAACTTTTGGCTAATTAGCAGTAGCTATTTGGGGAGGATCATTTACCTTTGCCATGGGTTTTTTCCCTTTTGCTTGTCCAGGTGATGAAATTATTCATGAGAAGATGAATTTTGGAGTTTCTTCTTGTTTCTTAGTTTGTTATTTTTTTTTGATTTTGGGCTCTGGTCAAGACTACAAATGATTGACTATTTGTATCTATAACATTATCATCATAATTATATTTTCTTGAATTATATTCCAGATACATGTTAGTGGAGTTGCCATCAGATTCTCATGTCTCAAATTATTGAAGAACTAGATTTCTTATTTCAATTTATTCTTCTATTTCTTCATACCCAAAATTTTCTTCTATTTCTAGAATAATGTTTATAGAATAATTTGTGTTTTATTTTGATAAGATTTTATGGCAAGCTTTTACTGAAGAGCTTGAAATTGTGAATGATTCCCTTGGTAAGGCATATAAATTATTCTAGGACTCTTGATAAGGAGGAACAAGAGTCTTCTAAGTTATTTTCTTCTTTAATGTCACTACATTGTTAGCCATTTTTTGTAAGAGTTGTTTAGTAGGGTATTGATTTGAGCTTTGTGTTTTACCTTTTGAAGATTCATTCTCTATATTTCCAACCATTATCATGTCATCTTCAACATCAAAGGCTAATGTTTGAGATACTTCTAAGTCAACTACCTTGACTCTCCTCAACTGGTAGCTTAATTCAAAAAATTATGAATTTATGAAGAAACACTTCTAATTTTTGGTGGTTGGCTTTGTTGTTAGAACCACACTGGGTTTAACTTAAAAAATAGCAATTTTTTATTTTAACAATCAAATTAGATTATTCTCAAAGAATATTAGTTAAGTGATATTTAATTAAATACATATTTCATAATAAACTAATTATGATTCATTTAGATAATGATCAACTAATCACATTAAATATAATTACAAATTTAATCTCTCATAAAATGTATAACTACTAAATAATAACTCAACCAACTGCTAAAAGTTAATACAATAATATTATAGAATGAGAGTAGTCAATTTTCTATTTACCAAGTACAATAGTATACCTTTTTTACATCAGAGTGTATATAAATAAATACAATATTTCACAGAATCAATGAGTGTTCATAAACTTATTATATGTAAATAAACTAAAATCATGAATAAAAGTCTTTATTGACTGATTGTTGGAGGAGAGGGAAAGCATCATCAGAGTGATTTTTCACACTAACCATGAACCATAAATCCTCCACATAATGCCCATCGAGGGAATGACCTCCCTTCACAGATGAGCAAATGATAATAGTGCATATATCAAAAGGTCAACTAGAACCCATATGTTGTAAGATTATAACTACATGCAACATATCATAAAATTTTTATTCTAAGATGACATCGTGCATACATGCATATAATCAAACAAGTGAAATCATAATGTATAACTATAAACATTACTTTAGTCAAAGTTTTCATATAGTTTAATGATCCATTAGATCAATCATAATCACACACACACACTCAATCAAATTTTATTTAATTTAAAAATTAATAACTCTAAATATATGCATGAGAATCCGTCTCATGTTAATAATCGTTAGTGTCATTAATACTAGATTACTAAATAATCATATACAAAAAATCCATGGATTTGTCATATAAATTGGTTTTTAATTCCATAATAATTAAATACAAAAAATACTTGAAATAATAACATGTTAAAATAATAATTTATTATCACATAAATTTCCTAAGTTCAAATACAATCAAAGTCCATTTTCCAATAGTCAATATTACAATTAAATTGTTTTCTAACAACCATTATAATATCTAAGAATTTACCAATTCTATGCAAATAAACTATATTCACAAATATTATAAATGAAATAATACAATTCAAAAATTTCTCAATAAATCTTAAGCAAATCAATAATAGTAAATACAACATTTATTATTCTAATCAACTATCAGTCAATTTTTTCATAGTTTATGACTGAATAGTATATTATAAATTAATGATATACATCCCAATTTGCACATGAATAAATCTATTCACTATAAAAAAATATCTACTCACAACCCAAATTATTCACATAAATATGTCTATCAAATATGTCCACTTATACTTATATACATTAAAAACCCTTAGCAATTGATTTTCAAATGGAAAAATATATACATATAAATGGCCACACACACACACATATATAATTATGCATATAATTGTAAGTGATAACTTATATATATGTTTTTTATACATCAAGACAAATATATATGCTTTATGAATAGTTTATAAAAACACATATTCATATATGTGTGTGTGTGTGTGTTTTTATAAACTATTCATAAAGCATATATGTTCGTCTTGATGTATAATCCATAATCACATATTTATGTATTTATATTCCAAGTTCCGTAATAAAGAATATTAACTCATAATTAAACCAAATATATTATACAAATTAATAAAAATTCATCAAATATTTATTTAACTATATTACACACAATTGATAACGAAACACAATTTAATTGATAAATTATATTCCATCTTCATACTCACCTATGTATGCATGTTTTAAATGAAATAGACAAAAATAATATTTGGAGGAAATTATTATAAATATATTAATCCAGTCCTTCCATATAAACTAACTGTAATTTATATTTTGACTCAGCATTGTTATGTATCTCTAATTATGACTTTACATCATTACACAATCAACTCATTTTAATATTTACACAAACATCAATAAATATTTATACACATTAGACTTAATATAATCTATGTTAAGTTGATTATTAATATTTAGTTGCTCCATTATAACATTAAATAAATTGACTCACAGTCTACAATAAATCCTTTAAACATAGTCGATATATAACCATATTCACATAGTCAACTTCAAAGATATTTATACATAGTTGACTTACATGTACTTACACATAGTCCAAACATCTTAATAGTAAATTCCCAAATAATTATAACTTGAATATATAGTTAAGCTAAATAATATCACTCAACCATCCATATAAAATTTTAACAAAACTAACTCATAATTTATTTATGCCCTATCGACATACAAATATTCTTATCCAGTCTATACATAGTCATATATATTATTATATACTCACATAAAATTGATATAAAATATGTGTTATGATAATCGACATAATTAACACATAGTTGACTCATAATCAGATAACCATTGTTAAAACATAACTATATGCAATCAAAAATGCATCATATTTATACATCAATCTTAACTCAGAGAAGATAGATCATACCATACACTTTTTATTGGAGACACATTTGTTAAGTGAGAACATGACCAATAAGGGGATTTTATAGACCTGATTAGGGGATCTCTTATCACAATACATGATGCTAGGGAGGGTTTAATAGCCTCAAGTCAAACACAATCATTCAATAACCCTAAAGTAGTCATATGTTTTGATATTTCACTAAAATAATAAGTAAATATAATCTAATTCTCACCAAATCTTATGAAAAAAAGTGGGAGTTAAAAACAATAAAAATAAACATGCATAGAAGACATATACTCATGTCAATGTATATAAAATCTTAATGCATGGAAGATAAATATAAATGCATATCTATCTACTCTTACAAAGAACGAATAAAGTTAGAAATACTTACCTTTGAAGACAAACCCATCAAGCCTCAATCTCTCTTTTGGCCAAGGTGCTTTGCAAGAAGTTTTTGTGGTATGTAAGGATACCAAAGACAAATCGGCTCTAAGCCACACAACCTATCAATGCATCCAAAAAAATTCTCCACGAGACAAGATCCATATCTCCAAAAAAAGTATGAAACTCTATGCTTATTGGAGAGTTGCCAGTAATGCCATGGTAATGTCATGGAGGTGTCCTAGTGAGTGGATGAAGTAATTTAATAACCTAAGTAATAATGACATAGTGTGCAATATGCTTGTCTTATTATGCTTGAAGTATGCTTGGTTGATCTTTTATTGTGGCAAGGTTAGAGATGTTTAGGGATGCGTTTGGAGTATTGAGCATGTGAAATAGGTTCCTAAGATGTTTTATAAGATTTAAGTACTTGTGTGCATAAGTAGAATTCATCTTGTTGTTCATAGTTTTTATCTAAACACTTGGGTCTAGTGGTAAAAAATATGAGTAGGCAGTTTAATGATGTCATTATTGTCACGTGAAAATGAGTCAAGGGGAGTTGGTCATATGGTTGTGATCACATTAGTTCCTAGTTGTTATGCAATAAATATTAGATAATATATCAAAGGGAATTAAAAAATTTGAAAGGACATAGTTGGGCTCCTAGGCAGTTTGATAGTATTTTTTTATACAACCAAATTTACATGAGCCAAGAAAGCACTGATTAAGCATATTGATGAAGTTATATCTTGCACATGTAGATGTTTTATGAGAAGGTGATCATATGTAGTTATTAATTTTTGTACCTAGTTTCTTTTCACTAATTTTTAGATCATTCAATAAAACATGTCAAAATATATGCATATGCAAAGTTGGGCTTTCAAGTATTTTGACTGTGTTTTTTCATACTTAGCCAAATTTGCATGTGACTAGAAAAGCTGAGTAAAAATTTTGATGGTGTTTTATCTTATACATGTGATGGTGTCAAGAGAATTTTATCATATGGGTTTATTTATTTTTGAGCCTAGTTTATTTGAACTAATTTTTAATTCATGTGATGAAGTAAATTAAAAGATATGCATGAGCAAAGTTGGCCTTCTAGGTAGTTCCAAGCATAGTTGGATTTATGGAAGAAAATTCTAAGTGAGCATGTTGATGATGAAATATATCACATGTGTGTGGGTTTCAAGAATATATTTTTATATGGATGGATTCCATTATGTGAAGAGATCACATGGTTCAAATTTGAGATCATGCATTTAAGCATAGTTAAAGTTATCAAGGTTCAAAATTAGCTTCTCAAGTATTTTGAAATGGTTTCCATAGTCAATTTTGCAGAAGGTAATGATCGAGAAAGTATCAAAGATATTGATAGAGTGCATTGAATCCAAGAATTTAGGAAGTAGTGAGATGATAAAAGGTATTCACTATCTAATGACTGGAAAAGGTAAAGGATATAGATCAACGGTGAGTGCATGATTGTATAGTTGAAGATCTATGATGCATGTTGAGTCAAAGCGGTCAACTTGTTCAATATTTAATGATCCACATTTAAGTTAAAGATCAAGAACTTTATAAGAATATTTATGGATCATTATTTTACAATCTGAGTTAGAGCACAAGATGAAGGCAAGTGGTCAAGGTTTAACTATGACCGTTGGAATTCAAATAGCTAAATTTTTATAAAGGGAATAACCAATATATAGAATTTAGACTATAACTTTTGATCCAAAATGAATTTGATGGTGATGTAAAAAGAAAAGATGAAGATTAATCCATGGTGTATCCATTGAAACTTATTTAAATATTTTAAAATGTGTACAATCATAGTTATTGAGGTTCAAAGTTGACTGTGTGTTCGTGCATGTTCTGCAAGTAACCCAAGAAGGGTTATTGAGCTTGTGTTGATACTATTTTGATGTTTCATGATGAATTAATTATTTGGGAGTGTTATATATTACATGGAAATGTTTTGTATGTATTTTGGAGTTGGGATAAATCATTATTATATATGAACCAAATTTAAGAAGTTGACTATGTGTTTGTTCATAGTGTTCTTGTGCAGCAGGTCAATGATTAAGTTATTTGAGCATACACAAAGGTAAGCATGACTGACTATGATCATTTGAGGATGTCTTAAGGGAAATAAGGAGTGGAAATATGTATTTAGAAGTCATATTTCATTTATTTATTTTCTCGATGAAGTGATAAATGTGTGATTAAGTCTCCATGAGACCTATAAGAGCTACAAGGGCCTTATTAAAAGGTGTAACTACTTAAGGGTGACCCATAGGTGATATGAAAAATCTATGAATATTGTTTTGAGTCATGTATTTATGTGAGAGAATATTTAAAGGTTAATAAAAGTACAATAGTTGACCTAGAAGTTGATATTCATGATTGCTCTATATATAGTGAAACCAAATGATATGGTTTCTAGATTTTTTAGAGACTTGTATGTGAGAAAGTTGGAGAGTGAAGGAAATGATATGAGAGTAAGAGTGCCTAGATATTGGGTTAATGAATAGATAAGATTAAAGACTATGTGTATGATCTATAGGTCATGTTTCTAATGATTGTATAATGTTCTTATAGTTTGAAGTTGTGCAAAGAGATCTGAGTGTGCATATGAGGATTATTTGATAGAAGAAGGAGAGAGATTATGGCATGCCTATGAAAGAGGATTTCATGAGTTAGAGAGTTTGTGAAATTATCAAATAATCATAATACCATCATCAAGTTTGAAGACATTAATTCTAAGTTGGAAGTGTTCATTTTAAGGAGAGTCTAAAGGACTCAATCTTCCTTAGGGGTAGTTGCTCCTTGTGAAATAGGGTTTCACTAAAGATATTTAGTCAGAAGGACTTGATCAAGCTGGTAGGTTAGAAGGACTTGACTGAATAGGTGGTTTGAAGGACTTGATCATCTTAGGGGTAGGTACTCCCTATGAAACTGCTATTTCACTAAAGTTCTTAGGTTAGAAGGACTTGACCAAGGTTCTTGATCAGAAGGACTTGATCAATATCTTGTTTATAATCATCTTATAGGATAGTATTCCATGTGTTTTTAGGTTTGAGAGTGGGTTTCATTCTCCAAGAAGGTTTCACACATAGATATTGTGTCATGTATGTTATCTTGTGTTATATTTATTGTTCACTGCTATGAATGATCTGTATGCTTCATGAATGATTATATTGAATTCTTAAGTATTTTCAAAGGTTTGGAAATTGAATTGGATTATTTTACACCATTAATTCACCCCACTCTTAGTGGATTGTACCTCTAATAATTGATATCAAATTAGGTCCTTTGTTAAAGGCTTAAAAACTTGAAGGTGATCAAAAGGACAATGGTTAACAAAGAGATTATGGCTTGTCTTTAAGACAATCTAGTTTGTGTTTTATCAAAAGTTAATAGTGTGAAGACACAAGTGCAAAATCTAGAAGAAAAATTCTACAATCTACATGTCATGATGAGTAAATATCTCAATCAAAGAATGGAACAATTGGAAATTAAAAAATATGACTTACTTAGATGTACTCTTATCTAAGGACAAAATACATTCCATCTCCACCAAAATGGTCAAGAATGAAAATTCATAGATTAGTAATAATCAAGAAAAATGGAGGTCAAATATGAATAATGTTGTTAATGGGTGTTAATTATCCTATAATAAATTTGGTTATAGATATAAGGATTGTGATCTTTCTCCAAAAATCAAAAGGGATCTCATATGTTACAACTATAACCAACAAGGTCACATAGCCAAGAACTGCAACAGAGCTTTTTGGAAAAAGGATATATAAGTCATTGACACTATCAAATGGTTCAAGAAGACCAAGTCTAAAGAATAAAAGAAGCAAATTCCAAGTAGATCACCATAAAAAGAGTCATTGTTTGTTTAAATAGCTTTGTATACTCAAGAAGATGAGAACAAGAGATGGTTTATAGAGTGGATGCTCAAATCATATAATAGGAGACAAAAGCAAGTTTATCTCTCTCAAAAAAACCAAAACAAGTGTAGTTAGCTTGGGTGACAACAAATTTGCTAACATAGAAAAAGTAAAGTGAGTTTGGACAATGGTCATACTAATACTGAGAATGTCTTATATGTAAAAGGTTTGAAATATAATATTTTAAGTTTGAGCCAAATATAGAAGCAAGGAAATGTTGTAACTTTTCATGATGATGTATGCGAAATAAGAAAGGCAAAATCTAGTAGATTAATTGTAAATATTCATAAAATAGATAACAACATGTATGTATTCCATGAATCCAAGAAGGAAGAGTGCTTCATAAATCAATTAAAAGAAAGTTGGGTTTGGCATAGAAGGCTTGGACATATAAAATTTGATAATATGATAAAAATAAATTCAAAGAGGTTGGTAAGGCATATGCCTAATATTTCTAATATTCCTCATTATCTTTGCAAGGCATGTCTTCATGGGAAGCAAACCAAGAGAAGATACAAAACCAAAGAGTTCTCTACTACAAAGCCATTGGATTTGATCTAAATTGATCTATGTATACCTATGAGAACTCAAAGTATTCAAGGTAATAACTAATTCATTCTTCTTATTGATGATTTTACTAGGATGAATTGGATATTGTTTCTTAAAAATGAAAAATTTATGTCATTCAAAGCTCTTGTAGAAAATGATAAAGGTTCAAAAATCAAGTGTGTGAGATCAAAGAAAGGAGGTGAGTTTTGGTCTCATAAGTTTGATGATTTTTTTGAAGAACATGAGATAAAAAGACAATATTCTATTGTTAGATTACCACAACAGAATGGTGTGGCTAAAATGAAGAATATGACTATTGTTGAGATGGGTAGAACCATGCTTCAAGATATAAAATTATCAGATGGATTTTAGGAAGAGGTATGCAACACTTCTATTTACATCTTAAATATGTGTCAAATCAGAGTAAATGGTAATAAGGCTCCTTATGAGTTATGGAATAATAGAGCAACTAATGTCAAATGTTTCAAAGTGTTTAAGAGTATGTGCTTCATTAAAAAAGATGAAGAGAATCCTAAAAAAATTGATTCAAGTTCTGATGAGGACATATTCTTAGGTTACTTTTCAATCAGTACTACCTATAAGTGATTCAAAAAGATACTTCACAAGATTGTTGAAAGTTCAAATATAAGGGTAGATGAGTCAAGTAGAGTCAAAAAGATAAAAGTGCATGAAAGTGACTCAATTTAGAATTTTGTTGCCAATAATGATGAGTTATCCATTCAAATAGATGATGAATATGAAGAGGAGGAAGAAAGATAATATTTTAAATCTCCATCTATATGGATTAAAAAAGATCATCCAATCTCTCAAATTATTGGAAATGTTGATGCAAGGTTGTAGACTAGAAAGAGAATGTTGATCAATCAAAATCAATAAGACTTGACTTTGTTATTCATGATTAAATGCAAAACATTTATGGAATATATCAAAGATGAAATTTGAAATGATGCAATAGATGAAAAAATTGATCAAATAGAAAGGAATGAAACATGGGACTTAGTTCCTAGGCCAAAATATAAAAATGTGATAGGCACCAAATAGGTTTTAAAAAATAAGATGAATGAGAAAGATGAAGTTACAAGGAACAATGTTAGATTGGTGTGTAAAGGATATGCTCAGGTTAAATGAATAGATTTTGATGAGACTTTTTCTCCTATGGAAAGGATGGAAGCAATTAGACTCTTTTTGGCATATGCATGTTTCAAAGGTTTTAAGGTATATCAAATGGATGTAAAATCTACATTTTTGAATGGCAATTTAGAATAAGAAGTCTACATTGAGTTACTTAAAGGATACTTTATGTCAAGTAATCAAGATTTTGTGTGTAAATTGAATAAGGCTCTATATGGTATAAAACAAACTCTTAGAGCTTGGTATAATATGATAGATAAGTATCTTTTGAGTCAAGGCTGTAAAAAGGGGGTAGCTAATAGTAATTTATACATTAAGATAGAAGGTAATCATTAATTGATAGTTGTTGTATATGTTGATAACATAGTTTTTGGATCTAGCAATGATAAAATGAGTAGAGAATTTGTAGATACTATGAAGAGTGAGTTTGAAATGTCAATGTTGGGAGAACTATCTTTCTTCTTAGGATTATAGATTAATCAACTTGATGCAGGGATATTCATTTCATAAACTAAATACATCAAGGATATGCTAAGAAAGTTTGACATGATAGATTGTAAGCCAATGGGTACTCCAATGATCACATGATGCAAGTTAAGTAAACTAGATGAATAACCAAAAGTTGATCAAACTTTTTATAGATCCATGATTGGAAGAATTTTGTACTCTACTAAATTTAGGACTGACATCATGCAATAAATAGGTCTTATAGGAATGTTTTATGCTGATCCTAAAGAATCTCACTTGAAAATAATTAAAAAGATATTGAGATATCTCAAAATCACCATAGACTATGGTTTATGATATCCTATGAGTAAAGAATTCTTTTTGAAATCATATACTGATGCTGATTGGGCAGGATGTTTGGATGATAGGAGTACCAATGGTGGGGTCTTCTTCATGGGAGAATGCATAGTGTCTTGCCTAATCAAGAAGTAAGCCTTAGTATCTCTATCAATTTTATAAGTTGAGGATATAACAACTGCTTCTTGTTACACATAAGTCATGTAGATGAAACAAACTTTGGAGGATTATAAGATAAGATAAAATAGACCTTGTCCTATTTATTATGATAATACTAGTGAAATTAGTATCTCAAAGAATCATGTTATGCAATTAAAAACTAAACACATTCCTATTAGATATCATATCTTGAGAGAACAAGTGATTAATTAATGTGTTAAGCTGGAGTATGTGCCTATAAAAGAGTAGCTTGTAGATATTACGACCAAACCATTGTCAAAAGATACTTTTGAGTATCTAAGGTAAAGTTTGGGTGTTATTTATTTTTCTATGAATCAATAGGTCTTTGGTTAAGGGGGAACAATAAGTTCATGAGCTTTCTCTTGAGGTTTGTGAAGGAGATATAGTATAAGGTTAGAATGGGTGTTTTCAAGTTAGTTGTGAGCATGTTTTCTATTTGATGAGTGACATGAAGTTTTGTTGGTGGTCCTTGTGGTAGCTTGAGATAGAAGGTTAGTAAGCATGTGTGGTGATTCTTCATGGTGTGTAGAGATATGAATATACTCAAGATGCGCAATGGATCAAAAATATTAGGGGGAGTCTCTTTTAGATGTTTCTTGATGAGTTTGATTAGATTTTAGTGTTTTTATGTGTTCTTTCTTCATTGGTTATAGTGCTTGGTTTAAGAGAGTGTTGGAATGGAGCAAGAGGATGTTGTCAAGACAAGAAGAGGTAAGATCAAGGTAAGGGGGAGTTTTTATTATATTTTCTTATGTACCTCCCCTATTGATGGTATTTTTAGGTCCTATTTTGATGTTAATGTGCACCCTTGGAGAGGGTTCTTTAGGCTCTCTCCCATTAAGTCATAATATTGGGACAACCTCAGGATATGGGTAACTTATGTTGGGGATGAACCTCCAAAGTAGGTTGGATTCCTCTTTGATGCTCACCTAAACTAAAGATAAGCCTAATGATTCATGGGAAAAAGGTTTATAAAGGGGATAAAGGCTCTTAAAAAGGTTAACTAGGTGATGCATCAAA
Source organism: Torreya grandis (assembly GCA_037957365.1). Lineage (NCBI taxonomy): Eukaryota > Viridiplantae > Streptophyta > Pinopsida > Cupressales > Taxaceae > Torreya > Torreya grandis. The sequence goes on along the minus strand of JARHVA010005495.1, from coordinate 396,499 downwards.
CTTAAAAGGGAAACTCCCATAAGCTTGAACCCACACTAGATCAATAGAAGACTATACTAGCTCACACAACCTCAAGATCAATCTACTTGCATAAGTACTTCATATAAGAGTTTCAAAGTAGAACACTAATATAGACCTATAAGCAACTTTTAAAACTCACTAAACAAGGTTAGAAAGGAGGAAAATGGATGAGGAATATTCTCTTTCACACAATGCTATCATACACAAGTCACCAAACATAGACTCAAGGAAAGAGATAGGTAAAGAAAGTATTTATTGCATTAAGAGGTATTTATTATAAATGATTGATAGGGTTGAGCCTAATCAAGTTGAGCATACCTTATAATATCTTGAGGAATGTCTCTGTCTCTCAGAAAGATAATTTTTTAAAATCTGAGAACCTTTTAAAAGGAGAAGAGAATGGGATAACATAGGAGAAGGGGAGAAGATATTTGGGAACACACCATTAGAAAAAGAAAATTTTATCCTAGGTCATTAATTGAACCTAAGCTACCACATTTTGATCCCTAGCCAATGAAATCCTTGCCACCTTTTTGATTAATTAGGACACTACTTGTGGCTGGATGAGTGAGAAAGTCCCCAAAGGTTTCAAGGATGAATTTAATTCTCTTCAATGTAGTTTCCAAAACAAGACCTATTCTTTGATCCTTCACACCATCTATTACTTGAAGATAAAAACTCATGCTCATGGATTTGACCAAATCATGGTTTTGTGTTTTTTAGGTGGCTGCTTGTCGAGACTATGGCCATGCTAAAGAATGAAAATCCTTTGCATTAATCGCATCTTTGATTTATCTTCATGTTTGGATCATATGTCTATCTATAGGTGGAAAACCAATCTAAGGTCATTGCTTTTACCATAGTTATCATAGTAATGTATAACTATAGACCATAGCCTCTTTTCTAGATCCAAATAGGTCCAAAAAGATCCAGTTTATCTCTGTAGGAGCCAAAAGTTTACCATACCTAGGTCCTTAAGAAATGGAAAACATAGTAATAAGAATGAACCCTACAAGCAATAAAAATATTGAACTAAAGGTCCATATTAAGCTCTAATGATAGTCTTTTATATTCCTTATACCTAACTACATCACTTTGACCACTCCATGGTATTTGAACTAGCTCAAATGGCATCAAGATGACCCTAAAAAACCTTATTTCCCTTGGTTGAAAATGGCTTCTCAACCTCCATAAAAAATCCTAAGCTCACATTTTTTAATTGGTTAGCAGAATCTGACTAGGCTCATTGACATAATGACTCATCTCACTCCATCAATTTTGATCTATATGAATGCCTATGAGTCATTAATTCTCTATTAGGTGAGCGCACTATTGACAATTTTCATGCATATATTTGCTTTCAAGATTTGTTGACCCTTTTGACCTCTGCTCACTGTTAGATCTGAATGTATGATGTAATATGAACCATTATATCAACTAAGACCTACTATTTAAACCCCAATGGTGAATTTATAGAGCTTAAAATTGATATTCCATAGAACATATTTCATGTCCTATAGGACGTATTTGATTCCCCATTAACCATCAAATTTAAGCATAAATTTTTGAAGTGTCTTTATTTTAATGTTAGTGTGAACATCTTAGTTGTAGGTCCAAATATGAAGGCCTATAACTTGAAGTGTAAAATTCATGGAGGCACTAAATTTTTAGATGTTCTTGAGACTAAAAGGGATGAACCCATTTGGTTTAATAATATTTGGATCTTTCTAAGTATGTCTACGAAATGCTCAAGTTGACTGGTCTATTCATTCTTGCATGATGTCCTAACAATAGTCTAGTTCATTTGGCTAAGTATGAAAAATTTAGCAAAATCATGACTGAGGAGCCAATTTTGAACATGCATAACTTCTACCACACTTTAGTAGATGATCTAAAACTTAACACATAACAACTAGGGACCAAGCTAAAAAAACCCATATGATCAATTCTTCTTGACTCATCTACACATGATAATTATGAGGTCAACAAAGTGCCTACTCAAAATTTATACCACTAGACGCAAGATGTCTAGATGAATATAATGCATAACTAAACAAATTATATACACTTCCATACTTATTCTGCTACGCCCTTAACCATTGGTGTGTCTAAGGATACGTGTGGCTAACTTGTGACTTACATACCTCTTTTATATAGTTGTTATATTTATTTATGTTCTTAGATAGGTTAATCTATGGAATAAACTTGGCTATGTAGACTATATATAAGAGGTAGTGGTTAGTATTTAATCATTATATTAAGTATCCTGCTATTAGTGCATTATTGTGGAGGTTTCCCCTTTGAAGTGGCTTTGCTATATTATCCAATATTCTACTTTGCTATCAATTATTATTATGTGATCTCCCATATTTGCTTATTCTATGTGATATAAAATCATTCTATGTGAACATCTAATTAATTTCATTACAAGTGGTATCAGAGCTTCAATTTGGGTAAGTTTTCTACAATGTTTTTTTTGGATCTGGCGAGATGTGGATTCTGAGAGCGGTGGGAGTGAAAAAATATAACTTGTAATCTGGGAAGAATTAATTTTTTCCATCAACATAATATTGCTAAAAATATTTTTTTGAAAAAAAATATTTAAAAAAAAATTTCTCTTTACACAATTACAGTCATTGGATTCATCTTGGCAACATGATCGTAATGGTATATTCTATGGGTACACTTTTTTGGTGTCAAAATTTTTACCCTAGTGCACAAAGACAGTCGTTAGATTCATCTTGGTAAGGTAATCACAATGGTACCATCTTATTGTACACTTTTTTTAGGGTAAAAACCCTCCTAGGGTTTGTATATGGCAGGTCTTGGTACTTGAGGAAGAAAAGGGGGGAAAGAAACTCCTAAGAATCCTACTGACAACATGGAATTTAGAACTTTAGATCTAGTGATTTCTCAGCTTTAGGTGAACATAAATAACTTAGTGAGGCATAATGACTTTGTTGTAGTTCAAGATGATGTTTCAAGGATGCAAAAAGAGATTAATGTGGTTCATAATGAATTACATTATATCACTACATAATTCGCTGCCTTTACATCTCAATTTCAGCCCAACAACCTTCCACTTCAACATTCAAATCCTGCTCTCAACACCAAAAAATCCCATGCTGGTATGAAATTGATGTTACTAAAAGTGGACATGCATAAGTTCAATGGTAAGGATCCTCTCACTTGGATTACCCAAATTGAAAAGTTATTTAAGCTACATCAAACCCCTAGTTCTCAGAAGGTAATAGTGGTGTCTCTGTATCTAAAACCTAGATAATTTATTTGGTATCACTGGTTATGTGATTAAAATAAAAATAATGGTGCTCCTGTTACATGATCTATTTTCACTGAGGATTTGTTGGCTTATTATCAAAATAATGTCTCTAAGAATTATTTTAGCCAATTTTCTAAACTACAACAAACAGGAACTGTGAAGGATTATATTCATCAATTTCAAAATCTCTCTTTACGGGTGGAAGATATCATTGAGGAAAATTTGATTGATCTATTTTTGGGTGGCCTCAAATATGCCATCCAATTCAAGGTTCAAATGTTTAACCTAACATCTGTATTAGAAGCTATCTCTAGGGCACGTATGAAAGAAGAAAAAGAAATGGTCAAAAGGAAAAATTTCACTATTGATTGTGATCACACCTTTCCAACACCATCATTTCCACAACCCACCAGATTAACATAATGGCAAATTGAGGAGAAATGAGTCAAAGGGCTATGTTATAATTATGACAACAAATGGAGCAAAGACCATCATTATGATAAAAAGAAGCTATTTTACATTGAAGGTGCCAATGATGATGAAGATGCTGAAGGTCTTGAGGAGGAATTTGAAGAGTCTTAGCCTAATATTTCTTGTCATGCCTTTTCAGGTATTAATACTCCCAAAAATCTTTAGGTGATGGTATTTCTTAAGAAATGGAAGGTCACTGTCTTGATTGATTTTTGGAGCACACACAACTTCATCGACAATAAGTTAGCTACTTATTTGAATTGTTTCATTTATCCAGCTCTAAAATTTTAGGTTATGATTATAGATGGTGGTACAATCAGTTATTTAGGAAAATGTAATAGTATTAAGCTGGCTATGGTAGACTACTTTGTTGAATTCTCCTATGTTTGCTACTCCCATGGGTGGAGCTGATATTATTTTGGGAGTACATTGGCTCACCAATTTGGGCACTATTAAGATGAATTTTCAAGAATTATTCATGAATTTTCATTTTGAAGAAAGGACATTTGAGTTAAGTGGATTAAAGGCTATCTCCACAACTTGTTAGCTCTCATTAAATGACAAATATTCTCCATAAGGGTGCTAAAGAATTTGTAGCTCACTTGTTTTCCATGGAAGTACAACCCACTCAACCATCTCCACCTCTTGATATACAATAAGTGGTTGATGTCCATTATGTTATTTTTGATGACATGTAAAAATGACTTCCACCTAAATACACACATGATCATGCTATCAAACTTATTCCTGGTAGTACACCACCCAACATCAAGCCATATAGGTATCCTTATGCCTAGAAAAGCGAAATTAAAAAGATGGTGCAGGAGATGTTGGATGCAATAATAATTTACCACAACCAAAAAAATTATTCTTCACCAATTATTATGGTTAGAAATAAATATGACACTTGAAGGATATGCTCTAACTATAGATAACTCAACAAGTACACTATCAAAGATAAGTTTCCTATTCCTGTCATTGATTATTTACTAGATGAATTGAATGGTGCTTTTCAATTTTACTAAGTTAGATCTATGTTTTGGATATCATCAAATCTGGATCTATGATGAAGACATACCCAAAACAACTTTTAAGACTCATGAGGACCATTATGAGTTTATATTAAAAAATTGGGAAGACCATTTGCAACATGCATGTACTCTCAATTTAGAACATCAATTATATGCCAAATCTTCCAAATGTACTTTTGGGGCTTATGAGGTTGAATATTTGGGTCATCTAGTTTCTTATGAAGGAGTGAAAGTGGATTCTAAAAAATCCAAGTAATGGTAGACTGGTCATTTCTTAAGACACTCAAGAAACTACAGATATTTTTGGGCTAACTAGTTACTATCATAGGTTTATCAAAAATTATGGTAGTATTACATCTCCACTCACCACTTTCTTGAAAATGGATTCCTTTTAGTAGACTGATGTAGCTACTCGAGGATTTGAACAATTAAAGTTGGCTATGTGCACTACTCTAGTATTGGTCACTCCTAAGTTTACCAAGACTTTTGTGATTGAATGTGATGCATCTAGATATGGTATGGGTCTTATACTCATGCAAGAAGGCAAACCACTTACATTTGAAATTCATCAATTAAAGGGTAAAAATAAACACAAGCCCATCTATGAGAAGGAAATGATGGCCATTTTTCATGCAGTCAAATAATGAAGACCTTATTTGATGGGTTATCACTTTTAGGTAAAGATCGATCATGATAGTCTCAAATATTTTTTGAAACAATAGTTGTCATCTGAAGAGCAAAAAAAATGGGTAACTAAGATGTTAGGATATGATTTTTAAATAGTCTAAAAACAAGGCAAAGACAATGTGGTGGTAGATGCACCATCCAGAAAGGATGAATTAGTTGAGGCATTGCTATGCATCATAACCATGTGGCATGCAGATTGGCTAGACAAAGCATGATCAGAATGAGAACATGATAGTGCTACCCATGATTTGATTTAAAATCTTTAGCAAGATTTAGGTGGATTTGAAAAATTCACATGGAAGGGTAATTAATTATGGTTAGAGACAGATTTTACCTATATAATAATTCCATTCTTAAACAAAAAATCTTTCAAGAACTTCATGCAAATCCAATTGAGGGTCATTCAATATTTTTAAAAACCTATCAAAAAATCAAGTAGGATTTTTTTCAGAAGGAATCAAGGGGGATGTCCAAAATTATGTGGCTAAATGTATGATCTACCAACAAAAAAAAGATGAAACCATCAAAACCCTAGGTCTTTTACAACCATTTTCCATCCCTAGCCAACACTGGGAAGATGTATCTATGGATTTCATTATAGGATTACCAAGATCTGATGGTCAAAATATTATCATGGTTGTGAATTATTTCAATAAGTATGCTCATTTTTGTTCTTATCACAACCATTTATTGCTAGTATAGTTGCTACTACTTTTCTTAATATAGTTCAAAAATTGCATGGGACCCCTAAGATCATTATTAGTGATAGAGATCCCATTTTTACTAGTAATTTTTGGATTGAATTATTTACATGTTTGGGCACGCAGTTGGCTCATAGTTCATCCTATCATCCTCAATCTGATGGACAAGCTGAGGTAATCAATAAATGTCTGGAAGGATATCTTCGTTGTTTTGTTTTTGATAAATAGGATAAATGGGTTCATTAGTTGCCACTTCCTAAATGGTGGTATAATACTTTTGTTTATAGTTCTTCCAAAATATCTCCCTTGGTGACACTATATAAATACCATCCTCCATCCATCACTTTAACCTTAAAGGTCCATCCTAAGGTTCATGTAGTTGAAGATCATATTCACAATCAATAGGAGGTCTTTACAAGTTTGCATGAAAATTTAACTATGGCACATAATCATATTAAGCAATAGGAAATCAATACCGAAGTGAGAGGCATTTTGACATTGATGATTGGGTCTTTGTTTGCTTGTAGAGATATAAGCAGATGTCATTGAAGTAATAAGAAAGGATAACAAGATGTCCCTTAAGTATTATGAGCCTTATCAGATCTTGCAAAAAATTGGTAGTATGGCCTACAAGTTAGAGTTTCCTTCATCCACTCATGTACATCTAGTATTTCATGTATCATACCTAAAGAAAGTCATTGGGCACAAATTTACCATTTAAATAGAATTATTAGAATTGGATAAGGAAGGTAGAGTTGTTCTTGATCCTGAAGTGATCCTTCACATGCACACTAAGTAGCTACATTCTAGAGAAAATATAGAGTACTTGGTCAAATGGAAGAATAGGCCATGTGAGGATGCCACTTGGGAGGATGCAAAATTTGTGTAATAACATTCAAAGTTGCCACAACATTGAAGACAACATTGTTTTGAAGGGGAGGGGTTTACTATGCCTTTAACGATTGGTATATTTAGGGATATGTGTGGTTGACTTATGGTTTATATACCTATTTTACATACTTTTTATATTTATATATGTTCTTAGATAGGTCAACCTATGGAATAATCATGGATAAGTATACTATATATAGGAGGTAGTGGTTTGTATTTATTCATTATGTTAAGTATTTTGCTATTATTACATTGTTGTGGAGGTTTCCCCCTCAAAGTGGCTTTGATATATTATCCAATATTCTACTCTACTATCAATTATTATTGTGTGATCTCACATATTTTCTTATTCTGTGCAATACAAAATTATTCTGTGCAAACATATAAATAATTTCATTGCATATTCCAAGCACTCTTAACATCCCATAGGGTCCTTCAAGCACTTTAGACCTATCCTAAAGCCTTTTAATCCACTACTTTATCAAACCATGTAATATCTTCATATGTGGGCCAAAATTGGTGAACATCTTTGGTGACTCATAAGGGTTGCATGCCTATCTATGCAAAAGAACCCAAACCATGTGCCTTGTCTAGTCCATTGGGCATAGAGTCTCTACTTGGATCTAACTTATTGACTTAGATTTGGAATTGGCTACCAATCCTACTCTAACCTCTCTTTGAAATAAACATAAAGAATAGAAATAAAAAAATAAGATAGAGTGCCCAAGGCACTTATTGAAAGGAAAATAACTTACTAAACAAAATAAGGACAACAAACAAATGTGTCAGAAACTGCACTTAAAGGAATTTGAACAAAACTAATCTAATATGTACAACCTAAAACTATGTGTACCTCTCCTCATAGATCAAAAATAAAGTTTGATAACCTTGTTGCCTCATGGGATGAGGAATTGAATGAGGAATGAAGCTCCTTGACCCTTCGTATTGATGCCTCCTTTATTATATTTACCAACTTCATTGGTATGATGATAAATGAGAACCAAACAGTTCTAAATAGATTAGATATGTGCATTCAGATAGTCTTAATTTCTTCATATGGATCCTTAACTATAACCTCTAATGGTGGTTTAATAAGGCATACCCCTTTGATTCCCATAGTGTCTTTAATAAGACTAGGCTTCTTTTTTGATTCAAGTTTTTGAGGCTCATCAAGGAACTCTACATATTTTGCCCAATCTTGGTCGTTGCCCTCCATGGGAAACACTTTGTCCAAATTCTCAAGAACTTGATCCTCAACTTGACCAAGATCTTCAATAAGAGATATCTAAATCTCATTCATGTCTTGCATCTTAAGTTCATCAATTTCATTCATGAAATCAAGGTACAACTGCTACCAATGGTCCTCTTCTTTAGGAATGCTCTTTGCCTCAACAATGGTTATATGTGAGTTACCCTCCTAGCTACCTTTCAAAGAAAGATGATCCTATCCCTGATCTATATCAACTACCATAAGATCTTAAAAAAACTCTTGATTTGGAATAGTTGATATGTGTTTAAGAGGTTATTGAGAAACAATCTCTTGATGCACATCCAAGGCTTCTTCTTGTTGCATCTCATCTCCAACTTGAATTTGCTCCTACAACTCATCTAATTTTACATCATGAAAGACAAAGACATGATTGATCTTGAAAAGTGGTTTTCTAATAATGATCTCCTCTTCTTGGTCATTGAAGTCATCATTATTTTCTATCTCCTTAACTGCATTTTCTTGATTTGCCTCACAAAGGAGAGGCTCTTTCTCAAAGAGTGGTATAACAAACCCTTGAAAATATTCAGCAAGATGAGAGAGATAAAAATAAGCTACCATAGGTACCTAATATTTCTCTTGAATTTGATCTTATTGGATCACCTTTACCTCCTCTTCTTGTTTCTTTACCTCTTGAATGGCTCTCCATGAAGGAAAGGCTCTAGGATCTTGAGGGGAAAGGAGTGGAGGCTGCATGGTCTCTTGTTTGAATTTCAAAATAACCACTTTCTCCTTCTTTTTCCTAATTTTAATGGATTTACAAGATGGAAATAACATATATTCTTGAAGAGGGAGGGATGGAGGGTAAATGACCTTGGATTTTCTTGACTACATGATTTGGTTCCAAGATGGAAAAGATAGAGGTTCCCCTTTAGCTTTCTAATTCTAGTTCTCCTCTTCTTTCCTTGTCTTTATCTCTAAATCTTTGATTTACTTTGATAAATTCTCTTGAAATAGCTTCTCTTTAAGGTGGTCAGTGGATTCATGAAGATAGGGAACACAAGAAGACTCTGGAGGAGGGATGAGAGAGGTTTGCATAGGTTTAGATCCTTTTTTAACTTGGATCCTCAAATCTAAATTTGTCTCACTTTACCTACCCCATGATTTCACCAATCAGTTCTAAATTGGAACCTTTAAGGAATTAAATAGGGGTTCTTGAGGAAGGATGGAGTCTTGGATCCTAATAGCAGGCTATTCCACAAAAATCTCCTTCTTTCTTTGATAGCTCTCTTCGATAGATCTCCAAGAAGGAAAGGTCTGAGGAACACATGAGGAACTTGTCATAATCAAAGGGGTACTTAGGATGGTGTCTTGAGGAGGAATGGATGGCACATAAGAATGTTGAGGTGGTGTATATGAAGGCACATAAGATTGGTGAGGTTGGACCTGTTGTTCCTCAAGGCATTTTAGCTTGTCCTCAATTTTTTGAATGTAACCGCATACATTCATCATCTCACCTATGAGATTTTTCTAATTTTGTCTCTCAATAGATGCCCATTCTTATTTTATTTTCTATAATGACTTTCTCACATGATGAATCAGGTTAGTAAGGACATTTTACCAATAACACTTTTATGAACATAATTCTAGTGCATACCCTTCAAGGCTAATTAAAGTTTCCTTAAGTGATGGTATGGATAACTCATGATAGGGTTGATGAGGAGAAGTATTATGATGGGACTACTATCCATAATAAGGATCATAGAAATATTATTGATAATAAGGATCATGAGAAACTTGATAAGTCTCCTCATAACTTTGATAGGATTCTTGATAAGTATGATAAGGGTTATATAGATTACCAAGGTCATATTGGAGCTACTGATAAAGAGGTGGATAATATGAATATTCACCATAAATATTCATATTGACCTCATATGTCAAATGAGATGTAAGAATTGACTAAAATTTTCAATGAGACATACTTGGTCTACTCATAATTATAAGCTTTGATTTGGAGTCATCATCGGTGCTAATTTGCTTGCTTCTAAAAGTTGATCAGAGGAAAGACACACCAACAATTTTTTCACTCTTTTGGACCTTATTCCCATCGAGCATGCTAGAATTTTTTATGAAACTAGTGTGCACATTTGGAGAGGGTTCTTTAGGCTCTATCCTATTAATTCACAATATTAGGACAACCCCAAGCTATGGGTAACTTATGTTGGAACTAAACCTTCAGAGTAGGTCAGCTTCCTCTTTGATGCTCACCTAAACTAAAGCTAAGCCTAATGATTCATGAGGAAAAGGGTTAGAAAGGGGATAATGGATCCTAATAAAGTTAACCAAGTGATGCACCAAACATAAAATGGATACTCCTATAATCTTGAACCCACACTAGATTAGTAGAAGATAATACTAACTCATATAACCTAAAAATAAAGCGACTTACATAAGTATTTCATATAAGAGGTTCAAAGTATAACACTAATCTAGATCTAAAAGCAACATTGAAAACTCTATAAATAAGGTCAAAAAGGAGGACAATGGATGAAGAACATTCTCCTTCACATAATGCAATCATACACAACTCACCAAACACAAACTCAAGGCAAGAAATAGGTAAAGAAAGTCTTTATTGCATCAAGGGGTAGTTCTTAAAAATGCTTGATAGGATCGAGTGTAATCAAGATGAGCATAATTTATAATATCTCAAGGAATATCCCTATCTCTTATAAAGATAAAAAGTCTAAAATTTGAGAACCTTTTCAAATGCGAAGAGAATGGGATAATATAGGAGAAGGGAAGAAGAGAGAAAAGATGTGGGAACATGCCATTAGAAAAATAATATTTTATCCTAGGTCATTAATTTAACTTGATCTATCACATTTTGGTCTCTAGCGAATGAAAGCATTGCCACCTTTTTGATCAATCAGGACACTGCCCATGGTTGGTTGAGTGAGAAAGTCCCCAATGGTTTTGAGGATGCATTGAATTCTCTTAGCTATAGTTCTCAACACTAGAACTTTTCTTTGATCCTTCATACCATCTCTCACTTGAGGACAAAAATTCATGCTCATGGATCTGAATGTATCATGGATTTATGCTTTTAGGTGGTTGCTTGTCAAGACTATGGCCATGTTGAAGGATGAAGACCATTTGCATTAATCACATCTCTGATTTATCTTCATATTTGGATCATAGTTCTATCTATAGGTGGAAAACCAATCTAAGATCATTGGTTTTCCCATATTTGTCCATATTAATTCATACTTATAGACTATAGCCTCTTTTCTAGATCTAAATAGGTCCAAAAAGACCCACTTTATCTTTGAAAGAGCCAAAAGTTTACCATACCTAGGTCTATTTTTAGAAATAGTGAACATAGTCAGAAGAATGAACCCTACAAGCCATAAAAATATCAAACCAAAGGTCCATATTAAAATCCAATGGTGGTCCTTTATATTACTTATACTTGACTACATCCTTTGACTGCTCCATGGCATTTGAACTAGCTTCAATGGCATCAGGATGACCCTGCAAAACCTTGTTTCTCTTGGTGCAAAATAGATTCTCAACCTCTATCAAAAATCATGGGCTCACCTTTGTTATAATTGGTTGTCAAAATCTGAATAGGTTCATTGACATATTGACTCATCTCACTCCATCGATTTAGATCTATATGAATGCTCGTGAGTCATTGATTCTCTACTAGTTGAATGCATTATTGCCATTTACATGCATACATTTTATTTTGAGATTAACTGACCCCTTTGACCTCTATTCACCATTAGATCTGAATTTATGATGCAACACAAACCATTAGATCAACTGGGACCCACTATTTGAACCCCAATAGTTAGTTTACAGAGCTTAAAATTGACATTCTATAGACCATATTTGACATTACATAGAATGTATTTGACATCCCATAGATCATTAAATTTAAGCATAGACATATTTTTGTAGTGTCTTTATTTTGATATTAACATGCACATCTTATGTTGTAGGTCCAACTTCAAAGGCCTTTAACTTGAAGCACAAAAGTTATGGAGGCACCAACTTTTTAAGAGATGTTCTTGAGACTAAAAGGGTTGAACCCATTTGATCCACTAGTCCTAAGAGCTTTCTGTGTGTTTATAAAATAATCAAGTTGACTAGTCCATTCATTCCTACATGACATCCTGATGATGGTATAGTTCATTTGGTAAGTATGGGAAACTTATAAAAATGTAACTGAGGAGCTAACTTTGAACATGCATAACTTCTACCTCACTTTGGTGGATAATCTAAAACTTTGTGTATAGTAACTAGGGACCAAACTAAATAAACCCATATGATTGATTCTCCCTAAATCATCTACACATGGAAATTATGATGTCAATAAAGTGCCTACTCATAATTTCTACCACTAGACCCAAGATTTGTAAATGATCATAATGAAGAATGAGATGAATTCTGTGCACTTCCATACTTATTCTAAGAACTCTTAACATCTCATAGGGTCTATATAACAATTTATACCTATCCCAAAGCCTTTTGATCCATTTATCTATCAAACCATGCAAGAGCTTCATATGTGGTCCAAAATTTTCCAACATCTTTGGCCACTCATAGGGGTTACATGCTTATCTATGCAAAAGAACCTAGACCATGTGCCTTGTCTAGTCTATTGGGCATGTAGTCTCTACTTGGATCTAACATATTGACCTAGACTTGGAAATGGATACCAATCCTACTCTATCCTATTTTTGAAAAAACATAAAGAACAAAAGGAATAAAATAGGATAAAGTTTCCAAGGCACTTATTGAAATAAAACTAACCTGCTAAACAAAAAAAGACAATAAACAAATGTGCCAAAAACTGCACTTAGAGGAATTTGAACAAAACTAATCTAATATATACAACCTAAAACTATGTGTACCTTTTCTCATATATTAAAAGGAAATTTTGATAAACTTTTTGCCTCATAAGATGAGGAACTTAATGAGGCATGTAGATCCTTGACCCTTGGTCTTGATGCCTCCTTTGTTATATTTGCCAATTACATTGGCATGATCATCAATAAAAACCAAGAATTTCCAAATAGGTCAGTTATGTGCATCCATACAGTCTTAATTTCTTCATATGGCTCTTTAACTGTAACCTCCAATGGTGGTTTAAAAAGGCATACCCTTTTGATTCCCATAGTGTCTTCAATAAGACTAAAATTCTATTTTGATTCAAGTTTTTCAAGCTCATCAAAGAACTCTACATATTTTGCCCAATCTTGGTCATTTCCCTCCATAGGAAACCTTTTTTCCACCTTCTCAAGTGTTTGATCCTCAACTTAACCAAGATATTCAATAAGACATATATCAATCTCATCCATGTCTTCCATCTTAAGTTCATCAATTCCATTCATGAAATCATGGTATAGCTACTGTCAATGCTCATCTTCTTCAAAAATGCTCTCTGTCTTAGCAATAGTTATATATGAGTTATCCTCCTAGATACCTTTCAAATTAAGATGTGTATTTACATAATATTTTCAAACTTTTATTGATTACTGACACTTCATATCTTTGAATAACCTACCGAGTCTCAATATCTCTAAGTGCATGTCTTAAGGGGTGCACCGAGAAAGGGGTGGCAGACCTTTGTTGCTTCATAAGATTGTTTTTCCTTTTTCCACTTGTTATCTACACTCTTGCCTCCTAAAAAATTGAACCCTAAGCTTATTTATCTCTTTCCTATCTATTCTCATCATTTGTCATTCTTTATCCCTCATTTCTTACCTTGTTTCCCTTTTGACTTATTTAGTAAGGTAAGTCGACCTAGTCGACTTAGGTTATTCTAGGGATACTTTGCCTTTCCTTGTTGCCTTACATCTAAGCTGACCTAGCACAAACTCCAAACATTAGCGCGATAATGTGCTAGGTCGACCCGGTCGACCTAGCATAGTTGACATGTCTGAAAGTCTTTAGAATAAGATACTACTATATATACAAGGTCATTCCTTACCATTTCATAAGAGAGTTGAATTAAGTGAAGAAGTGTGAATGAACACCTACTTATTAACCATTATACTTGAGGAATAAATATTTAGGGTTAAACACTTTATTTTAGAGCTCTGATCTTGTCTTGTGGAGAAGTATTTTGGATGTTTAGGTAGGTCATGTAAGCTAGAGCTGATTTATCTTGGTTATCCGTACAAGCCACAATAATCTCTTACGAAGCACCATTGGTGAAGGGAGAGTTTGAGACTCGGTAGGTTCATCTTCAAAGGTAAGTATTATTAACTTTATTTCTCCTTTGTAAGAGTAGATAGATAATGCAATATGTATTCTTCTCTCCTATGTATCAATATTTTGTGTACATTGACATGAGTATATGTCTCCTATACATGTTTAGTTTAGTTTTTATTTACTTGTTTATTCTAACCCCTTATATTGTGCCACAAGCTTTGGTGAACACTAGATTAGTTTTATTTTCTTGTTATTAGATTAGTTTACTTTATTGTTTATTATCATAAGTGAATATAAAAACCATATGACTCTTTTAGGGTTGTGAAATTATGTTAGATTGCAGGCTTTACAACCCTACCTAGTATGATGTGTTATGAAAGATCATACAAGTGATCCCCTAATTGAGTCTACAAGATCCTCATATTGGTCATGCTCCCACTTAACAAGTATGCACCCTAATATTAAGTATAGGTGTGATCTATCTTATCTGATCTAGGATTGATTCATATACACCATGCAATTTTGATTACATACAAGATGAGCCTATCCCTGATCTATATCAGCTACCACAAGATCTTGAGAAAACTCTTGAGTTTAAATAACTAATATGTGATCAAGAGGTTATTGAGAAAAAACATATTAATGCACATTTGAGCATTATTCCTATTGGATCTCATCTCCAACGTGCATTTTCTCCTAAAACAAATCTTCTTTGACATCATGAAAGACTAAGACATGCTTGATCTTTTTAAGTGGTGTTCTAATAATGATATTCTTTTCTTGGTCACTGAAGTAATCATTATTTTTTGTCTCCTTAATTTCATCTTCCTAATTTGCCTCAAAAAGGAGAGGCTCTTTCTCAAAGAGTGGCATAGCAGATCCTTTAAAATATTCATCAAGATGAGAGAGATCCAAATAAGTTACCATAGGTACCTGATTTTGCTCTTGAAGTTGATCTTCTTGGATCAACTTCACCTCCTCTTCTTGTTTATTTTCCTCTTGAATGGATCTCCATGAAGGAAAGACTCTAAGATTTTGAGGGGAAAGGAGTGGAGGTTGCATGGTCTCTTGTTTGACTTCCAAAATCACCAGTTCCTCCTTCTTTTGCCTACTACTTTGAATGGATTTATAAGATTCAAATGACATAGATTCTTGAAGAGGGAGGGATGGGGGGTGAATCACCTTAGATTTTATTGAATCCATGATTTGGTTGAAAGATGTAAAAGATAGAGGTTCCCCTTTATCTTTATGATTCTGGTTCTCCTCTTCCTTCCTTGTCTTTAGCTCTAACTCTTTGATTTTCTTTGCTATATTCTCTTGAAATAAATTATCTTTAAGGTGGTCAATGGATTCATGAAGATAGGGAACACAAGAAGACTCTTAAGGAGGGATGAGAGAGGTTTGCATAGGTTCAGATCCTTTTTTGACTTGGGTCCTCAATCTAAATTTATCTCACTTTGCTTACCCCAATTTCACCACTTAGTTCCAGCTTGGAACCTTGAAGGAATTCAATAGGGGTTCTTGAGGAATGATGGAGTCTTGGATCCTGACAGCAGGCTATTCCACAACAATCTCCTTCTTTCTTTGATAACTCTTTTAGATAGATGTCCAAGAAAGAAAGGTTTGAGGAATACATTTGGAACATGGCATACTCAAAGGAACACTTGGGATGGTCTCTTAAGGAGGAATGGATGACACATAATAATGTTGAGGTGGTGTATATGAAGGCACATCAGATTGGCGAGGTTGGACCTATTTTTCCTCAAGGCCTTTTAGCTTATCATCAATTTTTTTGAATGTAATCACATACATTTATCATTTGACCTATGAGATTGTTTTAATTTTCTCTCTCAACAAATTTCCATTATTATTTTATTTGCTGTAATGAATTTTTCACATGATGAATCGGGTGCATAGGGACATCTTGGCCATAACACCTTTATGAACACAATTCTAGTGCATATCCTTCAAGGCTAATTAAAGTTTGCTTAAGTGCTGGTATGGAGAGCTCATGATAGGGTTTTTGAGAAGCAACATTATGATGGGACTACTATCCATAAGAACGATCAAGGAAATATTATTGATAATAAGGATCATGAAAAACTTGAAAAGGCTCCTCATATCTTTGATAAGATTATTGATAAGGTTGATAAGGGTCATATGGATTACCAAGGTCATATTGGAGTTATTTATAAGGAGGTGGATAATAGGAATATTCATTATAACTATTCATATTGACCTCATATGTCAAATGAGATGTAAGAATTGACTAACATTTTCAATGAAACATACCTAGTCTACTCATAATCATAATCTTTGATTTGGAGTCACCATTGGTGCTCATTTACTTGCTTCTAGAAGCTGATCAAAGGAAAGACACACCAATAATATTTTAAATCTTATTCCCATCAGGCATGCCATCAAATAAAATGATATTAATGTCCACCTTTGGAGAGGGTTCTTCAGGCTCTATTTTATTAAGTCATAATATTGGGACAACCCCAGGTTATGGATAACCTATGCTGGGGCTGAACCTCTTAAGTAGGTTGGTTTCCTCTTTGATGCTCACTTAATATAAATCTAATCCAAATTATTCATATGGAAAAGAGTTAGAAAGGGGATAAGGGATCCTAAGAAAGTTAACCAAGCAATGCACCAAACTTAAAATAGAGACTCCCATAAGCTTGAACCCACACTAGATCAATAAAAGACAATACTAGCTCATATAACCTCAAGATCAAGCTACTTGCATAAGTATTTCATAAAAGAGATTCAAAGTAGAACATTAATCTTGACCTGCAAGCGTCATTGAAAACTCCATAAACAAGGTCAAAAATGAGGACAATGGATGAGGAAGATACTCCTTCACACAATGTCATCATACACCACTCACCATTTACAAACTCAAGGTAAGAGATATGTAAAGAAAGTATTTATTTAATCAAAGGTAGTTTTAAAAAATTCTTGATAGGGTCAAGCCTAATCAAGCTGAGCATACTTTACAATATATCAAGGAATGTCCTTATCTTTTAGAAAGATAAAAATTCTAAATTTTAGAACTTTTTCAAAGGAAAAGAGAATTAGATAATATAGGAGAAGAGGAGAAGTGAGAAGAGGTATGAGAACATGTATTAAAAAAATAACACTTTATCCTAGGTCATTAATTGAACCTAAGTTACCACATTTTGCTCTCTAGCTAGTGAAAGCCTTACCACCTTTTTGATCAATCAGGACACTGCCCATGGCTAGTTGAGTGTGAAAGTCCCCAAAGGTTTCAAGGATGCATTGAATGCTCTTAGCTATAGTTCCCAATACTAGACCTTTTTTTTATCCTTCACATCATCTCTTGCTTGAGGAAAAAAACTCATGCTCATGGATTTGATTAAATCATGGATTTTTGATTTTTAGGCAATTGCTTATCAAGACTATGGCCATATTGAAGGATGAAGACCCTTTGCATTAATCACATATCTGCTTTATCTTCATGTTTAGATAATAGGTCTATCTATAGGTTGAAAAACATTCTAAGGCCATTGGTTTTCCCATATATTTCCATATTAATACATACCTATAGATCATAGTCTCTTTTCTAGATCCAAATAGGTCCAAAAAGACCCACTTTATCTCTACAGGAGTCAAAATTTCACCATACCTAGGTCTTTATTTATAACTGGTAAACATAGTCATAAGAATGAACCCTACAAGCTGTAATAATTTCAAACTAGAGGTCCATATTAAGCTCTAATGGTGGTCCTTTATATTCCTTATACCTAACTACATCACTTTGACCACTCATGGCATTTGAACTAGCTTCAATGGCATCAGGATGACCTTGTAAAACCTTGTTGCCCTTGGTCAGAAATGGCTTCTCAACCTCCATCAAAAATCTTAGGCTCACCTTTGTTTTAATTGGTTGATGAAATATGACTAGGCTCATTGACATATTGACCCATCTTGCTCTATCAATTTTGATCTATATAAATGTTTATGAGTTGTTAATTAATTGCTAGTTGAATTTGCTATTGACACTTTTCATACATACATTTGCTTTTGAGATTTACTAACCCATTTGACCTCTACTCACTGTTAGATCTAAATGTACGATGCAAAGGAAACTGTTAGATTAATTGGGACCCACTATTTGAACCCCAACGGTTAGTTTACATAGCTTAAAATTGACATCTCATAGACTATATTTGACATCATGTAGAATGTATTTGACATCCCACATACCATTAAATTTAAGCACAAATAGATTTTTTTAGTGTCTTTATTTTGATGTTAGTGTGAATGTCTTATGTTGTGGGTCCAATTTCAAAGGCTTATAACTTGAAACACAAAAGTCATGGAGGCACAAAATTTTCAAGAGATGTTCTTGAGACTGAAAGGGATGGACCCATTTAATCTAATGGTCTTAGGATATCTCTAAGTGTGTCTAAAAAATGCTCAAGTTTAATGGTTCATTCATTCCTGCATGATGTCTCAATGATGGTCTAGTTCATTTGGTTATGGGAAACTTAGCAAAATTTGATTGAGAATCCAACTTTGAACATGCATAAATTCTATCATGATTTAATGAATGATCTAAAACTTGGCTCATAGTAATTAGGGACCAAGCTAAACAAAGCCATATGATTGATTCTTCCTGACTCATTCACACATGGTAATTATGATGTCAACAAAGTGTCTACTCAAAATTTCTGCCACTAGACCCAAGATGTCTAGATGAACATAATGAATAACCAGATGAATGATATGCACTTTCATACTTTTTCCAAGCACTCTAAACATACCATAAGGTCTTTATAACACTTTAGACCTGTCTTAAAGCCTTTTGATCCACTATTTTATCAAACCATGTAAGAACTTCATATGTTGGCCAAAATTGGCCAATAGGTCCTCAAGATCATACTGTGCCTACTTTGTCATTATGTCAAAGGGGGAGAAAGTTCCTATTATGAGAGTGCTTGAAGAGAGAAGGTGAGTTGTATATTGTTATATATGATGGTTATTAACATTGATAACAAAGGGGGATATTGTTAGAGAGTTATTTTCGATGTCATGGTAATGTCATAGAGGTGTCTTGGTGAGTGGATGAAGTGCTTTGATAGCCTAAGTAATAATGACAAAGTGTGCAATGTGTTTGTCTTAGTATGCTTGGTTGATCTTCTGTTGTGGCATGGTTAGAGATGTTCAGAGATGAACATAGAGTATTGAACATGTGTAATAGGTCCCTAAGATGTTTTCTAAGCTTGGAGTGCTTATGTGTATAAGTGGAATTCATCTGGTTGTTCATATTTTTTATCTAGACACTTTGGTTATAATGATAGAAATTTGAGTTGGTAGTTTGACTGTGTTTTTGCATACTTAGCCAAATTTGCATTTGATCAAAAAAGCTAAGTAGGCATTTTTATGGTATTATATCTTACACATGTGAAGGTTTCAAGAGAATTTGAGCATATTAGTTTGTTTAGTTTTGATCCTAGTTTATGTATGCTAATTTTTAGATCATGCAATGAAACACATCAAAATATATGCATGAGCAAAATTGGCCTTCCAGGCAATTCCATGCATAGTTGGCTTTGTAGAAGAAAATTATGAGTGAGAATGTTAATAGTGAAATATATTTCATGTGTGTGGGTTTTAGGAGTTGATTGTTATATGGATGGATTCCCATATGTGAGGAGATCAAATGGTTAAAATTTGAGATCATGCATCTAAACGTAGTAAAAGTTATTGAGGTTTAAAATTAGCTTCTCAGGCTTTTTGAAATGGTTTCCATAGTCAATTTTTCACAAGGTAATGATCGATCAAGTATCGAAGAGATTGATGAAGTGAATTAACTCCAAGAATTTATGAAGAAAAGAGATGATAAGAAGTGTTCGATGTTTTACGACTAGGCAAAGGTAAAGGATATAGATCAACGGTGAGCACATGATCGTACAGTTGAAGATCTATGATGCGTGTTGAGTCAAAGTGGTCAACTTGTTTGATATTTAATGACCCACATTTAAGTTAAATATTGAGAATATTCTAAGAATATTGTTAGAGTGTGATTATCCAAGTTGAGTGAGTGAACGATAAGAAAGTAAGTGGTCGAGGTTTAACTGTGACCGTTAGAATTTAAATATTTGAATTTTTGTAAAGGGAATAACTAGTCTATAGAATTTGGACTAAATTTTTTGATCCAAAATGAATTTACTAGTTTGTAAAAATAAAATATGAAGAGAAATCCATGGTGCATACATTTAACATAATTTGAAGATCTGAAAGTGTCTACAGTTATAGTTATTGAGGTTCAAAGTTGACTATGTGTTCATGCATGTTTTGCAAGTAACCCAAGAAGGGTAATTGAGCTTGTGTTGATGCTATTTCGATGTTTTATGATGAATTAGCTATTTGGGAGTGTTTTAGAATTCATACACATTCTCTATGTGGTTTTTAGACATGTGATCAATCATTATTATATATGAACAAAATTTAAGAAGTTGATTATGTGTTTGTTCATAGTGTTCTTGTGTACCAGGTCAATGATTGAGTTGTTTGAGCATACACAAAGGTAAGCATGAGTGTCTATGATCATTTTAAGTTGTCCTAGGGGACATAAGGATTGGAATTATGTATATATAAGTGGTCATGTGTTTATTGATTTGCTTGATGAAGTGATAAATGGGTGAATAGGTCTCCATGAGACCTATAAGAGCTATAAGGGCCTTATTAAAAGGTGTAATTGCTTATGGGTAACCCATAGGTGCTATGGATGACCTATAAAGATTTTTTTGATCTATGTCTTGATGTGAAAGAATCCTTAAGGCTTAAGGCAAGTATAATGGCCAACCTATAATTTGATATTCATGATTTCTATATATATAGTGAAACCAAATGAGATGGTTTCTAGATTTTTATGGGCTTGTATGTGAGAGAGTTGGAGAGTGAAGGAAAGAAGATGAGAGTGAGAGTGCCCAGATATTGGGTTAATGATCAGATAATATTAAATATTGTGTGTATAATTTATAGGTCATGTTTCTGATGATAGTATAGTGTTCTTGTAGTTTAAGATTGTGCGAAAAGATTTGAGTGTGCATATGAGGACTATTTGAGTGAAGGAGAGAAATTGTAGCATGCCTATGTGAAAGGCCTATATGAGTTAGAGAGAGAGTTTGTGCATTTATCAGATAATCAGAGGTCCATAATCAAATTTTGAAGACATCCATTCTAAGGTGGAAGTGTTCATTTCAATAAGGGTCTGAAGGACTTGATCTTCCTTAGGGGTACTTACTCCTTATGAAATATGGTTTCACTAAAGACTTTTGGTTAGAAGGTGTTGATCAAGGTAGTAGGTTAGAAGTACTTAACTGAATAAGCAGTTAGAAGGACTTGATCATCTTAGGGGTAGGTTCTCCTTATGAAAATGCTATTTCAATAAAGGCCTTAGGTCAGAAAAACTTGACCAAGGTTCCTGATCTGAAGGACTTGATTAGTCTTTTTTTCGAGATCATATTATAAGATAGTAGTCATGTGTTTCCAATATTGAGAGTGGGTTTTATTTCCTAAAAAGGGTTTCCCACATAGATCTTATATTGTGTATATGATCTTGTTTTACGTTCATTATTCACTGCTATGAATGATTTGTATGGTTTAATAATGTTTATATTGAATGCTTAAGTATTTTTAAGGGTTTAGAAATTAAATTGGATTGTTTTTCACCACTGATTCACTCCCTTTTAGTGGATTGTACCTCTAACAAAACTTGCTCCTTCAGTAGAATGGTGGATAAATAAATGCACAATATATCTTACTTCTTCTCTTCTCTCAATAATGATGAAATGAACTTGTATATATAGGCAAAACTAACCCTAGACCATTAAATTTTTTTTGGCTAACAAGATCAACTTAGTTGAAATAGTATTATTTAACCTATGCTGAAAAAGAACTACATCAGCACTATGAGCTGATGACAAATAATATAGGGTTGACACTGCTGACATAGTTATAAAACTACTGAACATGGATTTAGGCTAGTAAAAGGTAAATGATAGTGGAAAATGAATAGAGGAGGGTGTAATAGAGAAGAAAAAGCTTAGGGAAATTGATTTAGGAGATAAGTGTGTAGATAACAAGTGGCAAAATGGATAACAATCCTATGAAACACCAATAGTCTGCCCTCCCCTTTCACGATGCACTCCTTAGAGTATGCACTTTGAGAGATTGAGGCTAGATGGGTTCTTTCAAGGTAAAAAGTTTCAATAAGTGATAAAATTTTAAAAATATTGTGTATACATTTGACCCACTTGAAGCGCATCATGCATCACATGAGTGCAACACGAAATGGTGCTTCAAGATTAGAACATGATAACACATAACATTAATGCTAAGTAAAATGAAGTAAGGAGTAAATAAGATAAATGAAACGACATAATTGAAAAACACTTATATTTAATTACCTTAGTGATATAGATAAAGGAGACTACAAGAGAGGTGAAGGCATCCAAATGTGAATAACATTACGTGAACCTGTAGAGATTAGTGCAAAAAAATAGCTAAAAGTTGAAATGTTTGAAATATAGGCATATAGTAGTGGAAAATATTATCTATATCATCATGATTCCAAAAAATTTATGGTTCAAAAAATGTAGTATTAGAAACCAAGATATGGGTAAAATAAATAAATTTGACAAAAAATGTAAGGGGTTAGCAGGTAAAAACAACTAGGTTGACCCAGTCAACCTAGTAGGTTGAAATTTTATAAAATCCACACTATCGACCTAGTATGTTTTCCAAACTTATGACTTAATATATGACTACAAACCTAGTAATAAAATCCACTCTATTGTCTTAGTACTAATAAGGACAAAATTAAAGGGTTAACATAGTTTGTTAAGTCAACCTGGTCAAAATAAGGAAAATGTGTTCAACATGGTGTTTGTTAAGGTAAGGTTAAAATATTGAAGGCAAATGAATGACAAAATGATGAAAAATGATTGTAAAACACAAAAAATCACATTATAAATCATGGAAAACATAATTGGAAAAATGGAATGTAGAACATACTAAAACACATTGGGAATCATGTAAAACATGAATGATTAATGAAATATCAATGCAAGAAAACTTGAACAAAGATATGTAAGTGACAAATAACCCTATATAAGATAAGTGTTAACTAAATTTGACTCCAAATAAAATTTGGGCCAATCCCTAATATTTTAAACTTTTAATAAGGTTCCCATGTGTCTTATAGGGTGTCATGTTGGTCTATAATCATACTTCTCCTCTTCCTAGTCCTTGTTGGAGTGCACCCTCTTTGTGCTAGGATATTCAACTAAAGTCAAAGATTGGTCAACCTTGGTCAAAGGTATTCAAAGGGTAAAATTGTGTTGAAAATATCCTAAGGTGGTCTTGACATGTTTTAATATGTTTAAAAGTCATAAATTGGTCATAAGTTATGTCTCATGTGGAAAAAGGGGCCTTTTGGTCATATTTTAACCCATTTAATGACTTTTACAAACTTTCATGCAAGAAAATTTAACACCAAGGTGATTTTAAATGTGGAAGATGTCAAGATCATGTCATAAATAGTTATATGTTAGACAAGAAGCAATTATGTTCAGTGGATGGTAGTTTCCCCTTGATTTTAGGAGCTTTTGGGAATTTGTATGGACTTCTTGAGTCCATCATCAGCTAAAAATGTGGGTAGAGTAAATATTAACCTCAAATAATATATTTCAATGCTTTTTTTACAAGGATAATTCAAAATGTTTCATCTGTAACTTCTTTTCCTCCATTTTCCCTTGACAAGCAAAGAAAGGTCAACTTCAAGAACTTGGCATGGGCCATACAGGTGGAATTGGGAAGAGTGATTTTAGGGGTGGATAATAATTTGAGTGAACATAATTTTCATAACAATAACTTGGTATTTTGTGAATTTTCCTTTATTAATAATCAGTTTGATTCTAGGCAGCTTTTTATGCTTATGCAACCATGAGGGGGTCACTGTTTGAGCTTGTCTCAGATTTTATTGATTTGGATTGATGGATTTGTGTGTTTTAGGTGTTTATATATTATTTAAAAAAAAATTTAATGCTTTTTTTTTGATATTTCAATTGTTTGAGAAAGCCTCTTCTAGGCTTATAAAATGCCTAGTTTGCACTTATAGTCATTTCACTTACCTTGGAAATGTTTCCCCCACATTGGAAAAATATGTTTGGAGATAATCATAATGTATTTGAAGCATATAAGTGTTGATAATTTATATTAGGGTGTTTGGAAAGCCTTCCTTGCATGTTTCTTATCATTTCATGATTTCCATGTATGTTATGGTCAAAAAGCTCCAATTTTAGAAGCATGCTGATGTCACAAGTGAAATTTGGAGGGTTGGATATGGTCATTAAACTATTGGGACCAATAATATAAATTGAAATGTTTGATGGAGGCATGTAGGTGCTACACACTTGCATATTTGGAGAATGGGCTACATTCCGCTTGTGTAGAAGGAATGATCATCTACAACTAATGCCATATATATGCCTTCTAGAGGTGTTCCAATAGTTTTTCAATCCATTTTCATGGAAAAGGTCTAAATAAAATGTATTGATAATGCTAGTTGACTAAGAAAGGTGTCAAAACATCAAATGGGAAGTTGGACTATGATCAGGCCCTTTTGCTCCAAAATGACCAAACAGAGGTCCATAAGGTTTTGTATGACCTATTTAAGAATTGCCTTTAAGTGACCTAAGGCAACTTAAGAATATAATCCTATAGTCATCATATAGGACAAGGCTTAAGCCAAATTTGAGAAGCAAAGGATGAGTGGATATTATATTTTTCAAGGTCCAAAGATGGCTATAAAATCATTGAAGTAGGGCAGTGTTATCCACAAGACATTGATCACAATGTTAACCTTGCTCTTCATTATGGTGTTGTATGTTGTGCCATCAAATTGAAATTATGAAAATGGTTCAAATGATACTTTCAAGCTACAAACACCATGAGAGAAGGTGAATTCAATCTCTTAAACCCTAATACATACTACTATATTCGTACACAAGATTGTGAGGAATCACCTACAGGTAGAAAGGTCAAAGTTTGTGAAATAGGTATAACCAGGAATAAGGTGAAGAAAGTTTATGGTTTGTGAGAAAACCACTACCTCAAAATCATCATCAAGATCCATAAACAAGTCCATTCTTCACCTAAAGACATGTACACGCCTAAAATGAATGAAAGATAACCACCTATAGTTGGGATAATAGTGAAGTGAGATGATAGACCTTGGAGGAGTCTTAAGGCACTTTTAGAATAAAATAGATAAAAATGTCAAATATAATGACTTGGAAGACCTAAATAGGTTTTCAAATCATCAATCAAGATCAATTTGATGCCATTCTCACCCTAAAACAACATACAACCAACCTTCACAGTGTTAAAAACACACACAACTGCAAGTGGGATAAAGACAATTGGAGGGTCAAGTGCCTCCACAAGGCCAAGTGAGAATCTCTAAGGCTTGAATATAATTCTAGGAACCTCAAATAACATGAGGAAACATAGAAAACAAGGAAAATCTATCAAAGTTCTCCACTTATGAGGTTAAAAAGGCCAATTTCACCCTCAACTTACAAATAGTCACCTTTAGAAGTTAGTTTTGAATTTCATGCTAGTTAGAGGGGTAAATTGGGGAGTTAAGAGCTAAAATTTATGAAATAGGGTCCTCATGACCTAAGGAATCCTCCCATGTATTCAAAATTGATAAAAAATAAGGGCTAGTGCTCTCTATTTTGTCTTAGGGATAGGCCACTTTTAGGGCTTAAAACTTCTTAAAGAGGGAGAAAATGGTGGAAATTGAAGGTTAGGGTTGAAGTGGATATTAAAAAAAGTTGGAGAAATCTTGTATAAACTTGGAAAAACATGAATTAAGGATCCTAAGGTGTTAGAACAAGCCTAGGTGTGATAAATCCATGAAAAAGGATCTAAAGCCATTAGGCCTACAATAGAACTGTAGACTCCATCAAAAAAACTATAGACTCCATCAGTCTAGCTTCAGACTCCTAAAACAAAACTACAAACTCTATCAGTATACTAGGACCTAAAGGAAATTTGTTTGAAACTACATGATGATCAAATCCATGGAGTCATATTATATAAAATATATATGGATGGGGTAGGGGACTAGTTCCTTTGAAACTTTTTTGTGTTTTGTAGGTTTTGGAGATGATCAAAGGATGCTAATCACTTGAGAGAATATATTGGAACTAAATCAAGTCCCCATGTCATTTATGAAGCTAAAAAATTGTCCTAAGTGTCTTTACTAGGTTTCTCACTTCAACCAATCTAGAGTGAGAAAAGTGGTCACATAGTGGAAAGAGTGGCAACTCAAATTTGGAGATATTTTAAGGTGTTTTGGATGGAGCTAAGCATATGAGGTGTCCTAAAATGTGTCCTAAGACCCTTGGTACATATCAGTTAGGGATAATAAGGATATTCTAAGGCTAAGTGTTAAGAAATGTCTAACAAGAGTGATCACAGTGACAGATGATGATTCTTCTTGTGTAAGAGAATACAAATGATTTGGAAAAATTATAATGTAGGTAGCAGATTCCTTGTAACTTTCTCTTATCAGTGCAAAAGAGACACTTGCCCCTAGTCAGCTTTGAAATGCCCATGAAGGCCAATGATGAAGGCAATTTCATGGAAGGTACATGAAGAGATGCTACACCAATTTTGGAAGAGGATGATTGTTTGGAATGGACACATATGAAAATTAGTTTATAAATCCTCTTAAACTTCACCTACGTGCATTGTAATTGGTTTCCACCTTTGGACACATGTCCTTATGTCTATTAGATTTATTTTTCCTCTCTCTCTTTCTAATTGCTATAAGTATGATCTGTTTTGGCCATTATAAATGGAGACCATAGTTGGTATGGTAAAGCTCTACTAACATGACATTACACTTTGATTTTGAACATTGAATACAAGTCTAATTATGAGTTGTGAAAATTTTATCGAAGTGTGTGAGTGATGTATAGTGGAGCTAAGTGATAGTATCATCTTTATTCCCTTTATCCTTCATGTTTAAGAAACTTTTATAATGTTAATAGGGCATGTGAAGTGTGTTTAATGTACTAAGATCTCTTTCAAGTATGCAATTATCTCTATGGTGTGAAATCTGCCCCTAGATCAAGTATCTTGTTGATTGTCCCAAGTGTGCTACCTTCACATTGAAACACTATGTTAGGATCTGCCAATGCATGGAATTAGTCTTGGAAAACATTATTGCTTAGTATAAGTATGATAGTCTATGGGATATATCTTGGTAGATCACCTCTCTAGTATAGTTTTCATTTTATGCAAACTCTTAATTATTTTCATGAACAAGCATTAGATTAGGTGATAGGCACTTACAGAATAATTCAAGGAGCTATCCCTTTCAATCTTGGAGATTCATCTCTCCTAAAAGTTCCCACAAACTTGAGATATGATTTAATATGGCATCAAATTTAAGGAGCTTCATATAGTGTCCTAAGGTGCATAATTTGATGACAATAGTTCTAACATGCCCAGTGGGATCGCTGGTCCTAATTATTTCATGTCAAAGTGAATGCTAACCTTAACAAGCCCAAGGTTGAATATGTGTTTATAATCTAGCATTTTGTGACTCCAAAAAGTGAGAATATTTAATTTTAGATCAAGTTATTCACATTATACTTCATGGTCTTCGCTAGATCATCTTCTAGTAGAGCATTCAATCAAGTCCCTCTATCTGAAGCTCCTCTTGAAGAACAACATCTTGAACCATTCTTAACATTCATAGATCTTGAACAAGAAGGTTTTGAAGAATAATAATAATATGAGGAGATAGGAGATCAAGAATAAGAATAAGAGATGGCTAGAAGACATCCTTTCCTAGCGTTTAACACCCAAAATCCAATTAACCTTCCTGCATATGATCTTATTCCTCCCAATGCTACCAAAATTCTCCCTAATTTTAATGGAGAAGGTCCTATTACCCCATCTGAGCACATTAGGGAAATTTCAAACTTTTACAATTTCCACAATATCACCCAAGATAACATAGCTATTAGATTACTTGTCATGTCTCTAAAGAGTAAGGCATTTTATTGGTATAAGATATTGGAAAGTGGTTATATTACTAATTCAGATGACTTTGGGGAGTTGTTGGTGAATAGGTTTGAGAATAAGAGTGACTATACTTCACTAATTCACCAATTGAATGTGATAAAGAGTGGTCCTAATGAGTCCATGGGAGTTTTCAATGAAAGGTTACAAAGGACATGGTATAGATTGCCACCTATCATGAGGCCTCATCCAAGCTTTGTATTCCCCACTTATCTCAAGGTAATTGGTGCTGATGTGGTAGTAATCTTGCAATAAATGGGAGGTTTTACTCTACCTAAGGCATATGAGACAACTATTGAAGCTGAGAATAGTTTGATACAAGTTGAGAGATTACCCCTATGAGTTTCCATGTCCTTGTTGTCTCATAATTTAGTTTAAACTACAAGTATAGTGCAAGTTCCCAATACCAATTTCAATCCCAAAACCACTCTTAAGAAGGTGGATAATGCTATAGAAAAAGATGAAATGATTATGTCATTAAAAGCTTAGCTCAAACAAGCTCAATTACATATAAATGTTCCACCCAATCCCTAATACTATCCTTCACAAACCTATAAACCTCCACCCAAATACAATTACCTAGGTAGAGGACAAGGTCAACAAGGTTTCAATAGATAACCCAATGCCTATAATCCTAATTCCATTCCATCCACAAGGGCTATTGTTCTAGTCCATACTAATCTAGTCCAACGAGATGAATATTTGGATTAATGGGGATAATCTCAAGGTCAATTTGGGTATGATGGTGGAGAAGGTTGTCATGATTTGGTGGCACAAGAAGGAGCCACTCCTTACCTTACATTAGAATAAGAACATCTCATGCAAGAGTACACTCATGGAAAAGGTAGCAGCAAAGGTATTACTCTCATGAACTTGTAAAAGGAGGATGAATATGTGTTAAACAAAAGTAAATCAATTTCAACTATAATAAGAGCCAAAAAGAGAGCTATGGGAGATGTTCCTAAAGCACATGTGACTCCAAGTGATGCATTTTAAAGGCCACAAGGTGTGAATCCTAATATATAATCTCTTACTAGTCACATTCCTCATCAAAATCAGAATGCAAGAAAGGTTATCAAGCCTACAATGCATCAAGTTCAAGCTTCCTCATTACCTTCAAGGATGCAAGAAAAGGTAAATAATTCCCCTCTAAATATTATTTACTCTTTGAAGAATACCAAGACTAGCATATCTCTTTAGGATGTATTACAAATGCCTAGTCAAAAGGAACTCCTATAAGAACAACTTGCCAACATCAATTTATCCCCTCAAGCTCTAAGGTACCATGGTATAGCCCTTGAAAATACACCAAGTCATGTCCTAGAACCCTCCACTAAATATGAAAATACTCTACCTTTCTACCTCACACTAATTGTAGGAGGCAAATTGGTTCATAATTGCATTGTGGATAGTGGAGCTAGTACCATGGTTATTCCTAAGGTGGTTGTTGATAAGTTGGGTTTAAAGTATGAACCACATAATAAGGGTGTGTTAAAACTTGATGGAACTCCAACCAAGACAATGGGATTGGTTAAAGGGTTGAAATTTTTACTACATGATTTTACAAGTTTCCCCATCTTATAAGACATTGTGGTGGTTGATCTTCTAGCTCATTTTGCTATTTGCTTTTAAAGAGACTTCACGAC
Source organism: Torreya grandis (assembly GCA_037957365.1). Classification (NCBI taxonomy): domain Eukaryota; kingdom Viridiplantae; phylum Streptophyta; class Pinopsida; order Cupressales; family Taxaceae; genus Torreya; species Torreya grandis. The sequence continues at coordinate 366,197 of JARHVA010005495.1, read as the reverse complement.
TAAAATAGGAGGATACCTTTATGTTGATTTGAATTTCCTAACTTTTAGAAAAAGATATGGGACTAAGGTAATCATAAGAACATAAAATTTAGAAAGGTTTAATATTGAACCATATGTGGAATAAAATTCAAATCATAATTGTGTGATTAGTGAAGAAAAAGAAGGTGTCATGGAAGGTGAAGCATCCTCTCCTCTTGAAGGTATTTCTGACCTTTTCCTTGATGAGTATGGTACTAAAAAATATGAGCATGATCCTTATGCATCCATGGAAGAGATTGATTTGGGGACTTATTGTGTACATGAGGAAGATACTCCTATACCCCCACTTACAAATGAAGATCATAAAGTAGAATAAGTATGTCCTACTTTGCCTATTCCTCCTCAAGATGAGCAAATACTTGTCCAATATTATAATGAGTCCTATGTTGCCAATAATCAGTCCTCTCCATCATGTGTTTCACTTAGTCCACCTTATTCTCCTCTAAGTCATCTCATTTTTAGTTTCAAATAATATCTTATTGGCTACTAGTAATACATGATAGAGATTGATACTAGATATGGTGGTGATTAAGTCAATCCTAGTGTTTGTATTAGGAGTGTAAGGAATGAGTTGGAACAAATCAAAAAAGAGTCGATACCTATAGAGGGGGATAATTGGTCAAATTATACCTATGAAATACTAGATTTTTGTAGCCTAATTTGAAATTTAGAGGAGAAATTGAGATCCCATGAAATAAATCTATCTTGGTAGTCTCAAGATGCCCCAAGTTCCTTTTCCATTTCCCAAAATTTCTCTTCTTGGGAATCCATCTAAGAGAGTAACCAAAAGAGGGAAGACATCATGGTGGAGAAAGTAAACTTATGTGGAGAGTATTGTGAGAAAAGAATAGAGGTTTTAGATTGGTTGAATGATGGGAAAGATCTAACTCCTTGTGAAATTGATGATCTTTGTGTTGAAAAGGATGCCTTAGAAGGACTTCTCTTGAATCCTAAAGAAGAAATGTTTTCTCTCATTGTTCCTTTCCATCATGTAGATCAATCAAAAGATGATGGCTTATGGTAGTGTTTGAAGACATATGCAATTAATTTGAAAGCCAAAAGGGGCCTAAAAGTCCTATAGAATTGACCACAAGCCATGATAAGCTAGAAGTTGGAAAGCAAATATGTGTTGAGGAGTATTATCACCAAGAGAGTTTGGATCATGATAGAACAACATATGATGACCTTGGGCCTCTTGAAAGTGATTTGAAGATTGATAATATAATCACTCATGAATCTACCTCCACCATCATCAAAGAGGAATTTAAGTAAGATATGCTTCCAAATTTCCATGATACAATACTTCTTGGAGAGTTTGAAGAAGGTGTGACAATTGAGAAAGAAGATGAGATCTATCAAGGAGACATGAAATTGAAACAAGATGTCCTATATATAGACATGCAAATTTTATATGAGGAGACAAAAAGGAAATAATGTGAGACATGTTTCCAAAACTAAGAGGACTTAAACTACTTGGGAGACCTTTTTGAGATGATTTCATCAAGTGACATGACAAGTCAAGGAACAAAGAGAAAACATGAGTCATCTAGCATGACACCCAAAGAGAAGCATACATAGAATCCCCATTCATAGAATAAGGAGGGAGATTCAAGATACTTACCTTTTGATCTAGGAAGGGAGTATGATCAAGATGGATGTACATACTAGTTTGTTTTCAGTTGTGCTTTGTTTTCCCTAAGTGCTTAGTAGCACAAGTGTGTCTTTGTTTTGTGTTTTGATTTTGTCTTATGTGTGTTGTTATTTATTTATGTGTTTTATGTAATGTAAATTGTCTTGTGGTCAATTCAAGGTCTATTCATGTCAATTTGAATGCTCATATATGTGACTTCATGCCCAATGGAAGGATTAAACAACTAGTCTTAGGCATAGCTGGCATGCTACCCCTAAGAATCACCAAGAATGTTGACTAAATGTGACCCCAAGTCAAATTTAGGTCAAAAAATACTGTTTGAATTTTTAATAAGGTTACCATGTGTCTTATAGGGTGTCATGTTGGTATATTATCATACTTATCCTCTCCCTAGTCCTTGGAGTCCACCCTCTTTGTGCTAGGCTAGTCAACTAAAGTCAAAGTTTGGTCAACCTTGGTCAAAGGTATTAAAACTGTAAAATTATGTTTAAAATATCATAAGGTGGTCCTTGAAATGTTTTAATATGTTTACAAGTCATAAATTTGTCATAGGTTATGTCTCATGTGGAAAAAGGGGCCTTTTGGTCATATTTTAACCCATTTAATGACTTGTACAAACTTTCATGGAAGAAAATTTTACACCAAGGTGAGTTAAAATATGGAATATATTAGGATCATGTTAATATTAGTTATATGTTAGACAAGAATTAGTTATGTTTAGTGGATGGTAGTTTCTCCTTGATTTTAGGAGCTTTCAGGCCCTTGTATGGACTTCTTGAGTCCATCATCAGATAAAAACATGGGTGAAGTAAATATTAAACTACCATAATATATTTAAATTCTTGGTTTTCAAGGAAAATGCAAAAAATTTCATCTGTAACTTCTTTTCCTCCATTTTTCCTTGACAAACAAAGAAAGGTCAACTTCAAGCACTTGGCATGGGCCGTACAGGTGGAATTGGGAAAAGTGATTATAGGGGTGGATAATATTATGAGTTTAATTTATTTTCATAATAATAACTTGAGATTTGGTGTATTACCTTTTATGAACAATCAGTTTGATTTCATACAACTTTTTATGCTTATGCAATCATGAGGGGGTCACTGTTTAAGATTGTCTCAAATTTTATTGATTTATCTTGATGGATTTATGTGTTATATGTGTTTATATATGATTTTATAGAAATTTTCATGCTTCTTATTATTTTGGATATTTCAATTTTTTGAGAAAGCCTCTTTTGGGCTTGTAAAATGCCTAGTTTGCACTTCCAGTCATTTCGCTCGCCTTGGAAATGTTTCACCCACATTGGAAAAAGTTGTTTTGGTATTTTTTAAGAGATGATACTAATGTATTTTAATCATATAAGTGTTTAAAATTTCTCTTAGGGTGTTTGGAAAGCCTTCCTTGCATGTTTCTTATCATTTCATGATTTCCATGTATGTTATGGTCAAGAAGCTCCACTTTTAGGAGCATGATGACATTAAAACTTAAATTTGGAGGGTTAGATATGGTCCTTAACCTCTTAGAAACAATAATGTACATTAAAATGTTTTATGGAGGCATTTAGGTGCTACAAACTTACATATTTGGAGAATGGGCTCAATTTTGCTTGTGTAGAAGGAATGATCATCTACAACTGATGCAGTAGATATGCCTTCTAGAGGTGTTCCAAAAGTTGGTAAATCCATTTTAAGATCCCTTTCTATGGAAAAGGTCTAAACAAAACCTCTTGATAATGCTAGTTGACCAATAAAGGTGTCAAAACATCAAATGGGAAGTTGGACTATGATCAGGCCCTTTTGCTCCAAAATAACCAAACAAAGGTCCATAAGGTTTTGTATGACCTATTTAAGAATTCCCCTTAAGTGACCTAAGGCACCTTGAGAATCAAATTCTATAATAATCATATAGGACAAGGCTTATGCCAATTTTGAGAAGCAAATGATGAGTGGAGATTAGATTTTACAAGGTCCAAAGATAGCTAGAAAATCACTAAAATAGGGTAGTGTTATCTACAAGACATTGTACAATATGTTAACCTTGCTCTTCATTATAGTGTTCTAAGTTGTACCATCAAATTAGAATGATGCCAATGGTTCAAATGATACTTGAAATTTTAAAATACCATGAGAGAAGGTGAATTCAATGTCTTAACCCCTAATGCATACTCCATTATTTGTACATAGGAATCTGAAGAATCACCTATAGGTAGAAAGGTAAAAGTTTGTGAAATAGGTATAACCAGGAATAAGGTGAAGAAAGTTTATGGTTTGTGAGTAAACCACTACCTCCAAAGCATCATCAAGATCCATAAACAAGTCTATTATTCACCTAAAGACACCTACATGCCTAAAATGAATGAAAGATAGCCACCTATAGCTGGAATAATAGTGAAGTGAGATGATGGACATTGGAGGAATATTAAGGGAATTTTAGGCTAAAGGAGATAGAAATGTCAAAGCTAATGACTTGGAGGACCTAAAGAGGTTTTCAAAGCATCATTCAAGATCAATTTCATGTCATTCTCACCCTAAAATGACCTACAACCAACCTTCAAAGTGTCAAGAACACACATAACTACAAGTGGGATGAAGACAATTGGAGGGTCAAGTGCATCCAAAAGGCCAAGTGAGAATCTCCTCGGCTTGAATATAATTCTAGGAACCTCAAATAACATGAGGAGATATAGAAAAAAAGGAAAATCTATCAAATTTATCCACTTATGAGGTCCTCATGACCTAAGGAAGCCTCCCATGTATTTAAAAGTGGAAATCTATCTCTATTTTGTCTCAGAGATAGGCCACTTTTAGTGCTTAAAACTTGTAGAAGAGAGAGAAAATGGTGGAAATTAAAGGTTAAGGTTGAAGTGGCTACAAAAAAAAGTTGGGGAAAGCTTGGATAAGCATGGAAAAACATGAATGAAGGCTCCTAAGGTGTTGGAACAAGCTCAAGTGTGATAAATCCATGAAAGAGGATCCAAAGCCACTAGGCCTACAATAGAACTATGAATTCCATAACAAAAACTACAAACTCCATCAATACAGCTTCAGACTCCTACAATAAAACTATGGACTCCATCAGTACCCTAGGACCTTAAGGAAAGTTGTTGGAAACTCTATGAGGATCAAATCCATGGAGTCATATTGTAGGGAATCCATATAGATGGAGTAGGGGACCAGTTCCTTTGACACTTTCTTGTGTTTTATAGGTTTTTGAGATGATCAAAGGATGTTAATCACTTGAGAGAATATATTGGGACTTGAATCAACTGCCCATGTCATTTACAAAGTTTAGAAATTGTCCTAAGTGTCTCTACTAGGTTTCTCACTTCAGCCAGTCCAGAATGAGAAAAGTGATCACATAGTGGAAAAAGTGGAAACTAAAATTTGGAGATATTTTAAGGTGTTTTAGATGGAGCTGAGCATATGAGGTGTCTTAACATGTGTTCTGAGACCCCTGATACATATCAGTTATGGAGAATAAGGAGATGCTAAGGCCAAATGTCAAGAAAGGTCTAAAAGGAGTGATCACAGTGAGAGATGATGATTATTATTGTGCAAGAGAATACAAATGATTTGTAAAAATTCCAATGTGGGTAGAGGATTCATTGTAGCTTTCTCTTATTAGTGATAAAGAGATACTTTCCCCTAGTCAGCTTTGGAATGCCCAATGAAGGCCAATGATGAAGGCAGTTTCATGGAAGGTGCTTGAAGAGATGCTATGCCAATTTTGGAAGAGGATGATTGTTTGGAATGGACAAATATGAAAATGATTTTATAAATCCTCTTACACTTCACCTATAAGCATTGTAACTAGTTTCTACCTTTAGACACATGTACTTGTGTCTTTTAGACTTCTTTTTCCTTTCTTTCTTTCCAATTGCTATAAATATGAGCCATTTTAACCTCTGTAAATGGAGACCATAGTTGGTATGGTGAATCCCTACTAAAATGACATTACACTTTGATTTTGAACATTGAATACAAGTCTAATTATGAGTTGTGAACATTTTGTCTAAGTTTGTGAGTGATGTATAATGGAGCTAAGTGATAGTATCATCCTTACTCCTTTTATCCTTCATTTATAACCAAGAGTTTTGATGTAAATAGGTCATGTGAAGTGTGTTAAATGTACTAATATCTCTTTCAAGTATGCAATTGTTTCTATGATGTGAAATCTACCCCTAGGTCAAGTATTTTGTTGATTGTCCCAAGTATGCTACCTTCACATTGAAACACTATGTTAGGATCCTTCAATGCATGGAATTGGTCTTGGAAAGCATTGTTACTTAGTATAAGTATGATAGTCTATGGGATATATCTTGGTGGCTCACCTCTCTAGTATAGTTTTCATTTTATGAAAACTCTTAACTCTTTTCATGAACAAGCATTAGATTAGGTGATAGGTACTTAGAGAATAATATAGGGAGATATCCCTTTCAATCCTAGAGATTCATCTCTCCTACAAGTTTACATAAACTTGAGAGATGATTTAATATTTCATCAGATTTAAGGAGATTCATAGAGTGTCCTAGGGTGAAAAATTTGATGACAAAAATAAGCATGTCAAGTCAAACATAAAGAAAAACATAAATGATTGAAAATAAAATGTATATTAAGATGTAATACAAGTATGTCAAATGAAGGTGAATAAAGCATAAATAAGTTGAAATGAAATGTAAGTCAAGATGCAAGACAAACATGAAGAAGTCATATATAAATAGAAACATGTAAGAATGCCAAATGTCATACGTAATATATGTGAAGTTCACAAAAATCATATAAAAACATGATGGATAAATGAAAATAAAAAATCTCTAAATGATGAAAACTTAAATTTAGTGTTTGTTCTAAGATTTAGTGTATGAAAACACAACCACCTAATGACATGAATAATATGGCAATGAGATGGTGTGGTAATCAAATGGTGTAAGGGTGTTTGTGAGGAATGCCTGGTCCTATCCAAGGTTTTACAATGTAATTCACAAACTATAAACTAAGAGGTGTAATAAGGTAGATGTGATCAAGGATGTGATCAGATAAAAGCAATATTTAATAAGTGGAATATTATGAAAATATGATTTAAATAAGGAATGTGAGGCACCACATGGATGATGTGAATATTCTTAACAAGAATGAGACACACTAGGCAAGTGAGAAAGACTAAGAACTATCAACACCAAGGACTTAGGAAATTTTGACTAATGAACATAAAGGTTTTGCTAAAAAGTGAACTATATAGATCATTCCATGAAGTCTATATGCATGAAAAGGAAAATGGACCTACCTTCCCACAATGTGTTTCCTATTCCCTAAAACCCCTTACAGAGTCATCAATCTATTACAAAGATTGGGTACTTACTTGAGAAAGTAGGTAGCACTTAAAGATTATTTTATTCTCCTTTTATAATCTACTATCCTACCATAGCCCAATAGACATCGACTCTATTGTGAGACCAACTATGGAGTTTAAGCTTCAAATATAAGAATGAAATGTGTTTAGTATAACATCTTTTAGTGTGATTTTAATTTTGTAAGTTTTAATGTTGCCTTTTAGATCATTGCCTTTTATTTGTATTTTATGATTTTGCTTTTAACTTATTTTGGCTTTTTCTATTCCTCCTCCATAAGAATTGAGAAAACCAAACATGGGTGTTAAAGATGATAAACATAAGAGAGATTAAACTTGGTCACTAGAGAAAAGTACCTAAAGATTAAGGTTCTAAAGACTCCTAGACTTGCCCACAAGTAATTGTGTAATCTCAAAGTTGATTGATGTGAGCCTCAAAATGAAAGAAAATAAGGGAAATATGAGAATCATGAGAGATATGTATATGTAATAAGGGATACAATGATGAATTTTATTTTAGCTAATAATAATGAGGTAAAATAGTGTTATGAAACGGATGAGACTATGCTTATGATAATCGTGTCACTAGAGAAGCCATGCTAACCTGCAATGGATCTAGCACAACACTAATGAAAGTAGTGTCATCCTAAAAAAGTGGTTTAAATATGTTTTAATGTGGTAATTTGTGAGGAATGCCAGGTCCTATCCATGGTATTATACTACAAATCATAAGGTGAACACCAATGAGGTAAATTCTAAATAAGGGGAAAAATAATTACAAATCTATGAAGACAAAGAATGGCATAAAAAGATGAGAATGAAAGAGATATACAAGAACCAAAATAAAAACAAAAGCTAAACGTAATGTGTAATAAATCCAAAGAACCCAAAGGAAACAATGATTCATGAAAGTATGATTAAAAATAAGTAAAGTTCACAAAAACAAAAGAAACATGAGGCAAAAAAATAACAAGACTTATGCTAATGTTTGTATCAAAGATGAGCATATGAAATACAAGTCTATAAGTCATGGAAGGTTTTTTGAAGTTTAATTTGTTTCTTATTATGCATTTTAGAATAAGAGTGGGTATTTTAAGATGCCCCAATGGGTAATTAGACATAGGGATGGGCATCAAAAGATGCCTCAAAGTCTGTAGGGATATGTGGATGGGCATCGCAAGATGCCTCGACATGTGAGTTGGAGTGAGGTAAAATTGAACCATTAAAATGATTTGTATTGGTTTGGTAGGTGAATTTGGAGATAGATAAATGTATTAATTTGTTATATTTTAAAGATTTTGAATGTGACATATGATGTGTAGGAGAGGTATGATGAGGTAAAGGAGGATAATGTATGATATGCTTTGGAGTAGGAATTTGAACTAGGTACTTTTTTGGTTCATGTGACCTAAGAGATTGAGACTCAATGGATGCAATGATATGTTTAAACTTATTCATGTTAGTTATCCTTTCCTTATTGGTGTAGGAATAAGGATCAACTATAGTTTGAAAAATATTAGTGGATGAGGTTTAGTTATGTGTAGTCATATAAAACATGAAAATTAGTAACTTGAGTGTGGTTTATGATAACCAACCCATAGGTCCCTCTTGCTTGCTCTCATGACCCTCACAGACATATTTTTAATAATTATCAATCATCCATAGCCTTCCAAACTTAATCCTAGCTCAGCTAGACTGCTCTTTCTATGACTAATCTATCCCCCCAGGCCCCATTAACTCAGGACAATAGCACCACACTTAGACTATAACACTGATGTCATTTCTATTCACTTTTGGTGCTCCTATCCAAGTGCATTTTTGGCCCCAATGGTCATTTTTTTTAGATTCCCCATCCTTCTCCTTGTTAGCCTAACATGAGCACATTAAACCCATGACCAATATATCTCTATAAAAATCCATTCAAAGATCATTTAGAAAGGTTGACAAATATCACTAAGCAAACAAGAATACAAGCAAGACTACTCAAGCAGTCTTCCCTATTCTTTGAATATAACCAATCAATACACTTAAAAACTTATTAAAATCCTTACACTAGTCCCTAGCCATCTCAAACACATCTAGTTTAGTATTTTGCATATTCATACACTCTATTACATAAAACACATCAAGTAGGAGAACTACATATGGCTTGATTCTTTTTCAGAGTATTGGTATGTAGGCAACATGCCCACATAAGAAGTGTGGATACATGTTTAGTGAATATTACACATACCAACCCCCCTTATTTCTCAAAATTGGTTAAATCACATTAGATTATAGGGTTTGAAGAAAAAATTTGCTCTAAAAAGATCTCTATAGACTTTCAGTTGCTAAAAATTCATAGATACGGTCACACAGACATAATGAATAAAACCCAAAAGGTTCAAATATCTTGGATAAAAATGGTAGAGGTGGAATACAACATTGGTGCCACTCTTATCCACTTTTCTTACTCCTATCCAATCATAAAATGAAATTCAAGTCTTGGTTTGTGATAGTGTCCTAGTTCTGAATGGTGAATCTCATACCCTGTCTCAGCCATATCAGTCAACTTTTAGCTAAGTCTTATTTTTCTCCTCATATTACTATTTTTAGAAAGGTCAAAATTTCAATCTAATTTACACAAATCAGTAGATTAATTCTTACATATTTATTTACTAATTTTACTACTTAAACCCTTTAACTAAATTAGAAATAATACACCAATATTCTTAAAATTCTTAAATCATTTGGTGAACCTGATTTACTTCAATTGCACATAAAAACCCTAGAAACCCAAGGATAAATTTTTGGTTGATTTTTTCTTATATTTTTTAATTTTTTATCTCTATAATAAAATAAAAAAATTAGCATTAAATTTTAAAATTACGTAGTAATTTTAAAATATATATTTTTAAAACCCTAGTTGCCCATACTAGGTCCTGGTATTTTCCCAATAATTTTTCAATAATTTTTTACTAGCTTATTTAAATAAGAAATACACTTCAAATTTCAAAATTTATTAGTAATTTTAAAAAATAATTATTTTTCAAAACCCTAGTTGAATATATTAGGTCCTATTTAATAACTAATTTTTTAATAAATTTTTGATTTTTTACTAGCATATTTAAATCAAAAATTCACTTTAAATCTCAAAATTTCATAGTAATTTTCAAAATAATCATTTTTCAAAGTCTAGTTGCATACACTAGATCTTATTACTTTTGAGATGTCACCTTACATTCTAAAATCAGATTTCAAAAATAGATCTCACTTATTCACAAATTTTTCTTACATTTATTTCAAAAAATAAAAAGACCATCATTGGTCCTATCAAGGACATGAATGATGAAGTTTACCATATGTTAATATAAAGATTTATTCTTTATGTTTCATGCTTATATTTTTTGATATAGGATGATGTTAAGAAATTTATTATTAAACATGCTAAGATATCATTTGTATCACCTCTCTTGGAGCTTCTATCCCATGTTGAGTCATGTTGCATGGTTCATTTTGCTCTTCCCTAGGTCACTAACCATCACCAGAGAGCCCAATTAACACCCTTTGTCCATCCATCACCTTGACTTATCAATTATCTCCACTCTCTTCTCGTAGTTACTACTAGTCCTATATGGATAGTAGATAATGCAGTTAGATTTGTTACTCAACATGTCATCATGCCTCCTCCACCTAGTCAGGAGCCCTACCACCTTCCCATTCCTACCCATCTTAGGCCTAACCCACCAGCATAGGTAGATTTACACAAGGCATATGACATTGTTAATTAATTGAGAAACACACTAGCTAAGATTTCTATGTTATAATTTCGTTAGAAAGCCAATGTGTTCAAGCATATTCTCTATCATGCACTTACTCAGACTTTTATGCCCATTGATTCAGAGCCTTCTTATTTTACATCAGTGGTTAATATGTTAAAAACTATAGAAGATGCTATTAATTTTGATCATGATGACATGCCATCTTAGATATTTATTAATCAAAATTTACCATTATTCATACTAGTTTAAGTCAAAACCAATGTAGTTAAGAGAGTTCTAGTTGATAGTGGTTTCAAACTTAATATATGTAATATTACATTCTTACAAACCATGGGCATGGCATGACATCCATGTAAAAATCATATAATAACATTAGAGGATTTTATGATATATCACGATAGACATTGGGCACCATTGCTTTAGATATCATGGTAGGACCCAAAACCCTCTTTACATAGTTCCAGGTCATGTCATGTCTCTTCATTATAATCTTTTACTCAGATGATCCTAGATACACACTATGGGGGTAGTTAATTCTAATATTCATTGATGTGTTAAGTTTTTCCATGAATAATACCTATACACATGTCCAGTAGATAACCAACCATTCATATATTGTCAAACTACAAAGTCCTCTTCAATTATTTTTCTAGATGGGACACCTCATATCATAGTTCAGCCACCACCTCATTGAATTTTTCTTGATCATATACATACATATGAGTTTGGAAAGACTAACACTTATCACACTCCACTTATGTTTTTGTCCCCAGCTCCAGATATTCAACTAGTCATAGTAGCTTCAACCATTCTAGCTACTTCATCAATCATGATTCCTACACCTATTACAATTATACATTCACTGATAATAGTACCAATAATACCAGTTGATTATATAGATATAATTACTCCATCAGTTATATACACTCTCACAACACCATTATCTTCTACTACTATAGTTGACGAGACTCTCATATCATAATCACCCTTTGTGGTAAATTATAAGTTACCATATGTACATGATGTTCATACAGATTCTCAAGATTCTTTAGATAATGATATGACACCCACATTCATAGATGAATAGTTGTGTGGGTTGAGATTTACACCAATAGGCCCAGAAGAGTACCGAGATGACTCTAGATATCTCATTACACATCCTACATCACTCTTAGCATCTCACACTACACTCATAGGATATACTCCAAGTTTACAACCACAAATAGATCATTCAACACATACAATTCATATGGTTACCTCTATGGAGCTAGTCATTTAGATTTAGACATGAAACATATAACATAAACCAAAGATTATATTATAGATGTTACTTGATCATGGATTAATCACATTACCTATAATGCACCATATATCTATTATTAGATTATCATATAAATATGGTCACCCATTTTATATTTTTCACATGATCATAGACCATGATACAAACTCATGTATAGATTTACAATAGAGATTAGATAAATTAAAAGATTAGGGTATTATTTAGACTACAACACCACTAGCACCAGATCTAATTCCATCAAATCAATTTATTACCAGAGCTAAACATCTTAGATAAGAATCAACATCTCCAACACATGAACAACCTTTAGTTTTCCTTTGATAGGATGATACTATGTACATAGCTTCTACATCATATGATGATACTTATGATGATGATCTTGAGTCATTTGATGATGGTCATGATCCCTTCCATTTCCTTCCCTAACAAACTCCATCTTTGGACCCTTTACCCCTCTATCCTGGGCTTTTATGTCATCATGTACATATTGCTTTGTTCATATGCTTATATACAACCTTTTTATCTAATGTTTGTAAATAGATTCTTTTTAAATTCTTATACATAATCTTATTATGATTAATTTTATATAGCATATTTTCAAATTCTTGTACATAGTCTTCATGTGTGATTGATTGTACATAGCTCACAAAATTTCAAAAATCCAAAGACAATATAACATTTTAAAATACAAAAACATGTAAATAATTCAAAAAACATCAAAAATATTTTGTTTGTATGCATCATCCATGCTTTCCATTTTTAATATCATGCTAGACTTACATTTGTTATTCTATGCTATTGCTTGTTAATTTATCTACATTAACATGCTTCACTTGATCTTATTTGAGTGTGTGTAGTGACATCTAGATCCTTTATTGCTTCACTCTACCCATTGAGGGGGAATCCTACTTCTACATTCGACACACATCGATATACATACCCACTTGAGGCATCTTATACATGAATACATCATCCAAGTTATGTCATTCCTATACCACACTCTAGTTATTATGATGATGTAAATTATTTACTTATTTATACAGATTACTCTATCAACATTTCCCTAGTATATAACACTTGTATATTTCCTAGCATATACCTAGTCTTGTATTAACATGTCTTTCATACTTTCACATCCTTGTTTTGATTAGTTAGATGTGATTTCATTTTTCAATATTTACATGCTTTCTTTTCTTACTTAGTGTATCTTGATGTGATTGCATTTTTAGTACCTATTTATCTCCTATGTGTACCTTATAACATTTGCCAATGTCTTTTGTTTCTGTTCATACGTGTGCCTTAGGACATTTACCAATGTCCTTTACCTATACTCTTTTATGTGATTATATATTTCATGCCAATCTTACTTATTTAAATTGTATTTGTATGTGGTATTTGAACATGCCTTGTATGCTCACTTTTTAGTTTGAGTGACATGTGCTCATGTCCCTTGTTTACTTGGCCCCTTGGCCATTTTTATGCACTTCTTGCTTCTTGTCTTGTGTGTTTGTTGCTTGTTTGATTCTCATTATTTGTAATTCCATGATTCACATCATACATTATCTTGCTTTCTTGGATGCCATGATGGACATCATGCTCCATCCCTCTATAAAAACTAACAACTATCAATGAATAACTAACATCTAACAACTAACCATACTTCTAATTCTAATTTAGTAATTTGCACATGCTATTACATTGTTATATCTATCTAAGCATATTTATCCTTGTTGATCTAACAATCTTTCAATATAAACCATGCTATATATTAAGATATCTTATTGATTATCATTATCATGTATCTTTATAATATAACACACTTGTAGAGCTCTTTATTTTAAGGGTAGTCATTGTAGGGTCTTCATTCCTACCCTCAAAAGAGGGGGAAACAAAGTTTTTTCATAGAGATCAAATCTCTTAATGATTGAAAAATCAACATTTAAAACACCTAGAACAATAACCAGATATCAAATCAGTCAAAATAAACCAAAAAGATAGTGAAAATGTCAAAATAGTTATTAGATTTGGTCTAAAATAACAATGCTAAGATTAGACTACAGGGCCGGTGCCACTACTATCCATTTTTGGCATTCCTATCTAAATAAAAAAAACTAGATTTTTCAAAAACAGATAGAAAAGTAGGTTTAGATATAATTTTGTATAGTTAAACTAGAATATAATTAGTGGTTTTTAGTACACTTTTACTCAGAAAATTTAGATATAGGGGGCATTATACACAACATGATGGCTCTCACTTCCAGTTTTAGATATAATAGTTCATATAACTTTCAGATCAAAATCCATATTTAGATACCAGTGATTGGGGGTAATGTACATGACACATTTTTTTTCTTTTTTTTCAAATTCAATATTATCCAGGTATTTTTTAGTATTTGCATGATTTATTCCATCTATAGGTGGTTGACATTATTTCAGAGTGGTTTTCATACAAGCCTAACCTCCACATTTTGGAGTGGGTTTCCTATAAGCCTAGTGAACCAATTTTAGATTTGCTTTCATACAAGCCTAATCTCCATCTTTTAGAGTGGCTAAAAGTGGCCTAGTTCTTAGCATACATTTGACTATTCATACCAATATTGTCAAATTACAATACATTCATGGGCTTTAAGAGCTATCTCATATACTATACAATTCATATTGATATCCATTCATAGCTTCAATTTATAGGGCAATGATGGAGCTAAAAGACTAACTAGCCTTTGTATTCTTGAGCCATATACTTATAGAGATTAAACATATAGTCCAAACATCGATCAATACACGTATGATGACCTAGCTTCACTTAATGGGTGACGATGGAGACAAAAGGCTAGTCTTTGCATTTTTGAGTCCTTTTTGGGAAATTGAGTACTCAACGCCATTCATGATATTACCCTTGGTATAGTATCATCCAAAATTGCTCAACATTATTCAACATCACAACAGGTTTGTATTGGTCTATGTACCTAGTGAGGTGTATTCATTATTTTCTCTTCCTCTTTCTCTCTTACCCAGCTTTGTATGTTCTTATTTTAAATATATCATATCTAGTAAGAAATGATTCACTTTTTGTTTTTCTTATAGATTTAGACTTCAAAGCATGCTCTGTCTATGCACACCTAGCATCACACAACTTCATGATCTTCACTCTTACATGTATGTTTAGCTACGCTTTCTATTTTTTTTATTTTAGTATTTCAATTTTCTACATCACTAGAATAAAAGGGGGCTAAATGGAGTCATTTAAAATACAAAAATTGTTAGCTTAAGTGTGGCTTATGACACCCAACCCATAGGTCCCTCTTGATTACTCTCATGACCTTCATAAGCATCTTTTTAGTTATTCCCAATCATCCGTAGCGTTCTAGACTTAATCCTAGCTCAGTCAAACTATTCTTTTTATGACTAATCTATCCCTTAGGCCCTGTTAGCTTAGGAAAATAGTTCCACACTTAGACTATAGCATTGATGCCATTGTTGTCTACTTTTGATACTCTTGTCTAAGTGTATTTTTGGCCCCAATAGTTAGTTTCTTCTGATTCTCCATCCTTCTCTTTATCGACCTAACATGAGCACATTCAATCCATGACTAATATATCCCTATAAAAGTACATTCAAAGATAATTTGAAAAAAGTTGGTAAATATCACTAAGCAAGCAAGAATGCAAGCAAGAATATAGGCAAGACTATTCAAGAAATCTTCCTTAATATCTATATACAACTAGTCAATACACTTACAAACTTATTCAAATCTTTACACCAATCCTTAGCCACCTCAAGCACATCTAGTTTAGTATTTTGCATATTCATACACTCTATTACATAAAGAACATCAAGTGGAAGAACTACATATGGCTTGATCCCTCTTCAGAGTATTGATATGTAGGTAGCGTGCCCACATAAGAGGTGTGGATACATGTTTGATGAATATTACACACATTAACCCCCCTCTTTATTAAAAATAGTCAAAGCACAATTAAGTATATGGTTTATAGAGAAAATCTATTCTACAAAGATCTCTACAAACTTTCAGCTATCAAAACTTTATAGACAAGGTCATATATGCATAACAAACAAAACCCAAAAAGTTTAGATTTCTTAGATAATACTGGAAAAGGTGGACTACAGTGCCGCTACCACTCCTATCCAACTTTGACACTCCCATCCAATCATAAAATAAAGGTTAGATCCTAGTTTGTGATAGTGTCATAGTTCTACATAATGAATCTTAGACCATGTCTTAGTTGTATCAGTCAGTTTTTAACTAAGTCTTATTTTCTCTATCATATTACTATTTTTATGAAGGTCAAAATTGTAATCTAATTTATATAAATCATTATCTTAATAATTCCATACTTATTTACTAATTTTACTACTCGAACCCTTTAACTAAATTAGGAATAATACACTAATATTCTCTAAATTATTAAATCAATATAGGATAATTATTGTTCATTAAGTATTTGATGTTAATGTGATTATGGTTCTTGAGATTGAATTTGAGAAGCTTGAAGATAGTCTTGATAATATTGTTTTGTGAGAGTATTAATATTGAAATGTGGACCAAGTAAGGAATAAAGAAGAAATTGAGGAAAATCATGACAAGACTCATGATAATGACCTATAATAGTATGACACGAAAAAAACTTGTTAGGATTTTACCATTTTGGAAGAGGTTTGGAAGGATCAAAAGTCATGGTTTTAGAGGGTGAAAATTTCTTCTAAATTTATTCTAGATTCAAGGGAGGGTGGGCTGGCATAAAATTGGTTGAATTAGATGCTCCACTTTGAGGTTGGGGAGGCTTGGATTAATAAATGTTATGATAAAATGATTGAAAAGATTCTTTAATATTTATTTGGGGTGTTTCAAATTGAGTCATAAGAAAGACTTGCCTTTTTGCTTGGTCTAAGGCTTATTCTAAATTTTTAGGTGAAAATATTTGAACTTTGTATTGAAGAGGAGGTTTAAGAGAAGTGACAAATAGTTTTAAAAAATTGTCATTATTCATGTTATGATCCACTTTATGAGTGAAAGACTTCCATCATTTGATGAAAATGTGAGTAGATTCATTAGGAAGTTGTTTGGCATTGATAAAATGGCTAAGGTAATTTTCAAGAAGATCATCATGTTGGAATTCTTTCACTAGAGCATTGAATAAATCTTAGAGTTGTGAGATGGAATTTCTACGAGTTTGGTTGTACCATTAAAGTGCATCACCAAAAAAATTCTTGGCTAAGAGATTGGTTGTAACAAAAATGTTAGTTTGGACCCATTCCTTATAAATATTACCAAAAGACTTAATAAAGATAGTAGGGTCCTTAGTCTCATTTATGTGATAGTTGGAGAAATATTTTCAATATATATGGATGAAATGAATGGGGCTAAAGGTTTATTTTGAATATTTTGAATCATTTTGTTATTTATTGGAGGTTGAGGGATGATATTACCATTGGCATCTCTAAGAGTAGGAGGGATAAAATTTGGATTTGGTTGAGGCATGATGACTTAAGGTGGTTGACTAGTCATGTGTAGTAATTATTGTTGCATTTTCATCATTTGAGAATGATTAGTTGTTTGCATGATGTTCATTTGTTGAAGTATTTATGATAGAAGTTGAGTTGTGTCAATTTGTGGATTTGAAGGTGAGGTATTAGTGTTGTTAGGAAGAGGATTTTTAGTGTTTGTGGGAGGAGGATTCTTTATAGGTGGAAGATTTCCAATATTAGTGTTAGTTATCTTAAGTATGATAGAAGAAGAAGGAAGCTTGGTAAAACCATCATTCTTGGTAGGAGTGTAAATAGTATTATCATCAAGGTTTTTGAAGAATTGAGAATCATCTAGATTATCAATTTGAGTGGTTTCAACCATGTTACTTTGAGAAGTGATATGACTTGGTGATCTTGTTATGAGTGTAACAAGAGGATTATTAACATTGGTTATAAGAGGTGGAACATAATGTGAGGTTCCAACATTGAATGTAGATGGGTTGATGATTTTATGACTTCTACGTTTAGAAGGTGTAAAAGTGGTATAAGTTATATAATTTTTATGGTTTGGGATTTGTCTAATAATATTTTCTAGATATACTATATGGTATGGGGTAGATCCAGATTGAGAATATTTAGAACCATATGATGAAGATCTGTACCATAAAGAGTTGTCTTTTATGGTGGATAAACAGGGTAGGAGAGAAAAACCCATGTACAATCAAAATGGGTTGAGACTATCAAGAAAGAATTTGATAAGAGGCTTCATGATTCCAAATAAGAGTGGATATCAAAAATATAGGAGGAAAAACAAGGACAAATTTGGCCAAAAAGAGGGATAGTGCTGAATGATAATAAGTCAACACAATAGACCTAGTATGTTAGGGAGATAGTTAAGAAAGATACTAAGTCAACACAATCAACTTAGTATGCTAAAGAGATAGTTTTGAGAGATACTAAGTCAACATAGTTGACTTAGTATGCTAAGGTGATAGTTAAAAAGGATACTAAGTCGACATAGCCAACTTAGTATCCTAAGGAGATAGTTTAGAAAGATACTAAGTTGACACAAACAACTTAGTATGCTAATGAGATAATTTAGAAAGATACTAAGTTAACATAGTTGACTTAGTATGTTTGGGGGATAGGTAAATTAGTCTGTAAGAGACACGACAGTGTTTTAAAAATAGGAATTTTTTTGCAATGTACATTTTAAGCAAGAAATGAAAAGAAACACACAATCAATTAGGTCAATGAGGATGATCTAATTGAGTCACACATCAAAAAACCTTTTACCAATACTAGATAATGCAAGTTTTTGTAATACAACATATAATCAAGAAAAGAGCAAACAATAAAATTAGAAAGTATAAGATAACTAAGTGGTCATCCTAAATGTTATTAGATTATTAAAATGTGATTTTAGATGTGATAAGAAGTTGACTAGAAGCAAGAAATTAGAAAACAATCTAAGGATGATTTCATGATATTTGAGTTAAAAGGGATTTATATTGACAATGGTACTGGCTTGGTATTATGGCATACCCTTCACTTCACACACTATAGTGATAAAGGTGTCAGGGACTTAGCCAAAATATACCATTAACCACATATTTATATTTGGATAGAAAAATAAGTTAGCTTCCCTTTTGGTAACGAAATCCAAGTAGGCCTTGGGTAGATAAATATTAATATGTTTTTTAAGATTTTATGATTTGGTAGTGTGTGCATAAAAAAAAATAGTGTAACTAAATAGTATATTGAAAACCATGTAATTAGACTATGTGATCTATTCTAAGAATGTAAGTAATAAAAAATGAAAGTGTGAGCTAATTACTATTATATGTGTTAATTCTAACTTTGAAACATAGTATAGTGTCGATTCAATTGTTAATGTATGCATAGAATATAGAAAAAAATTGATAATGTCAATTCTATGCTGTAAAAGCAACGGTCTGAAAATGAACTACATTGATAGTGTTGACCTAGTTTTTTAGATAGAACATCAAATATAGAACTACATCGATAGAGTTGACCTAATTGAATGTACAGGGGTAGTTTTAAAGATTGTAAATTAAAAAAAAAATAACTATAATAAATTATAGAAATGATGAAGGATAGAAAGGAATCTTTGTGGGTTGGAAGATGCTTAGAATTTGCAAAGTTTTTATTTAAGTTGTTTGATGGTTTTACCAACTAAGTTGATTAGGTTGACCTAGTTTTGTAAAACTCTACTGCTAAACCCTGTAAAAATAACCACATTGATAGTGTTGATGTAGTTTATTTTTTGGATTCTAACTATAATACTACATCAATAATGTCAACCTAGTTTGTTTTCTGAAAGAATGATATAATTTAAAAAACATATGATAAAACCTATAAGGGTTAGATTCACATCGAGTTCACTAGAATGCATGCAATTAGATATGCATCATATCTATAAATCAATAATAACTCAAAGAAGATAGATCATACCATATATTTATAATTGGAGACACATTTGTTAAGTAAAAACATGACCAATATGGGGATCTACTAGAACTGATTAAGAGATCTCTTATCATAATACACCATGCTATGGAGGGTTCCAATGCCTCCAATCAACACAACCATGTAATAAACCTAAGGGAGTCCTATGTTTTTATATTTCACTAAACTAATAAAAGTAAATTAAATATAATCTAGTGTTCACCAAAGCTTGTGGCACAAAGTGGGGGTTAGAAACAATAAAATTAAACATGCATAGAAGACATATACTCACATCAATATATATAGAATTTTAATTCATGGAAGATAAATATAAATGCATATCTATTTACTCTTTCAAATGAGGAATAAATTTAGGAATACTTCCCTTTGAAGATGAACTTGTCGAGCCTCAGTCTCTCCCTTGGCCAAGGTGCTTCACAAGAGGTTGTTGTGGTATGTAATGATAATAAAGATATATCAACTCTAAGATACACAACCTATTAATGCATCCAAAAGACTTATCCATAAGATAATATCCATATCTTTAAAAAAAGTATAGAACCCTAAGCTTTCTCCTCAAGTAGAATGGTGGATAATCAAATACATGATATATCTTATTATCTTCTCTTAATAATGACAAATTGAACTTATATATATATATAGGTAACTCTAACCCTAGACCCTTACAAAAATTCTAGCTGATAGGGTTGACTCAGTCGACCTAATATTATTTAACTCGTGTTAAAAATGAACATCGGCACTATGAGCTAATCACAAGTAATATAGGGTCGACGCTATTGACATAGTTATAAAACTATTCAAAAGGGATTTAGGCTAGGAAAAGGTAAATGAAAGTGGAAAATAATTGGAGGAGGGTTCAATAGAGAAGAACAATATTAAGAAAATAGTTTTTAAGAGACAAGTATGTAGATAACAAGTAGTGAAAGGGATAACAATCCTATGAAGCACTGATAATCTACCCACCCCTTTTTTGGTGCACCCCTTAGGGCATGCACTCAGAGAGATTGAAACTCGATGGGCTCCTACAAGATACAAAGTATCAGTAAGTGATAAAGTTTTTAAAATAATATGTGTATATAATAACAATTTATATTCAATTGATCCATAACTTATTTATTATCAGTAGACACACAATCATATATACATAGTTTAAACTAGATATTATAGCCATCCAATAATAATATTCATACACAGGTGGTTACAACATAGTAATATTCAGCCATTAAAAATTGAAATGAATTGAATAACCAGTCGAATATCATCTAACAAAAACCCAATTTAAACCCAAAGTTTAAAACAATGGCCTAATCCATATAGATAATTGACATACAATCATTTCACTAAATAAATCAATGAATCTAATAAATAGATAATGATTTCACTATATTTTACTGAATCAAAGAAATACACAGTCAAGTAATGAATATAGGAAACCTTAGTTCGATCCCTAAACCAAATTAACCTATTTCATTAATCCTCAACCATTTAGGCATAAATGGAATAACACACAAAGACATATAAACAAAACATACATCCATACAAATAAAACATAGTAACCATCAATAGTGAAATAAACACACAATCATTTTGATTTAGTAATTACTTTAAATCTTTATACACATGTTATACATAGTCAAATTATGGATTTAATTCTCTAAGGAAAATCCTTCTCCCACAGGGTTGAATCCTTGACCTAATATAGTGTTTTAAACTTCTAAACTGCTATTCAAATAAACCAAACCAAATTTTTCAAACTTTATAAATGGAATACAAGTTTTTAGAGTTAACCAAAATAAAAACCATACTTCTATATTACCTAAAGTTGTCTGTCTTTTTCTATAATTAAAATTTCTTCTCTTTCCTCTCATTCACCTCTGTTTGCCATGGATAACCTCCAAAATCAAATAAATTGATGTTACTTTATTTTTTTCTTCTTGACTATATACATTTCAAAAACCCTTAATATCATGGCGACCCATTCTCCATCATTCCAAGAATGACTCATCATCAGACCAAAAATTACCGACATACTTTCTGTGTCTCCCAACTCAACCACTACACTTACAGACTTATTCATTATTTCCTCCAACTCACAATCAAACCCTCACCATAATAGGTTTGCATGGTTTGAATGACCAAGACAACTAAAACCAAATGACGATTATATAATTAAGGTTGAATTAACAATATGTCAATTAAACATTAAAATTATGTTTTAATAATAATATCCCGAATGCCTATTCCAACTTAAGCATTAAATATTAAACAAAGTATTTAAATGATCAATGCGACATACCTAGGTAACCATTAGGTATTTAGGAACTAAGTCATCTTAGGTACCAACTTAAGTATAGGTCAGGTATAGATTAATAAAATCATTTTATTATAAGATTAGACTATAATTTAATTATTTACTTTGTATATAAATATTATAATGATGATTTTTGTTGAATGCTTGTAGGTACTCGCTTGTAAGTTAGCCAAAACAAGGTTATCAAAACAAATATACTATTGTCATATTTATATAATGATAATCATATTATAATCCAAAAAATAGTAATAATTGTAATGAGATTGATTAGTATCAAAACACAAATCTAAACTATATCAACTCGTCCAAGCATAAATAAATCAACATAATGAATATTAAAGAAATTATGCATTTATTTTTATATGTGGTATGTGTTGGGTTCATTATCAAATATCAACACCTCTAATATTTTTATCTACAATATCCTCCCTGATTATACTCTCCCTCTATACCTATCTAGAGAATATAATTTCTCCGCATCCACCTCACAAATATAAATAATAATTATCTGATAACTATGATAATCAATATAAATGATACTAGATCACATTAATATTGATTAAGTATAATCCACATGCATATAAACTCATGTACAACTAAATAATAAAATAATGGGTCACATAAATACTCATTATATGTCTGTCCATACATCAATATAAGTGAAAATAATTTGATATAATAATAATTAAATAACATTAACCCCATAATATTTTTTTAATAAGAAAATTAAATTTAGTGAGAAAATCAAGATGTAACATCTTTTCCCAATAAAATTAGTCATCATCTCGATGACATATATTTCAAATCAAAGTTTTGAAATCAAATAACATATAATAGAAAATTAATAACACTAGTAATGCTCAAATAAATAAGTGTGAAAAAAAACTTATAAAAGTCATCATAATCCTCCCAAATGGCACTATCTTCAACATATTGGTCCCATTAGACCTTGTACTATGACACTTCTCTGTTATGTAAACTAAGTTTACAAGTGCTAATTATTCTAGCTAGTTTTACTGTGACCACCCTAGGATCTAGAATCTATAAAGCATTCTAATCTAATACATGAGAATGATTAACTACATATTTTTTATAATAGAATACATGAAAAACATTATGTAAGTGATCTAGATCTCATGGAAAGGCAAACTTATATGCAATAAGATTGATCACTTCCAAAACCTTGAAGGGTCCCACTTATATTGGTGAAAGATTTGATAATTTATAAAAATTAATAAAGCTCTTCTTAGGCTTCACCCTTAGAAATAATTTATCACCAACAAAAAAATATTTTGTTGTCCTTTTCAAATCAACATAACTTTTATATTTTTTGTTGGCTTCATCTAACCTTTATCTGATTAACTTAACCTACTCCACCATTTTTATAAGCATTTGAGATTCAAAGACCACCTTATCTTCAAGCGTGTCCTAATTGATTGGTGTTCAACACCTCCTTCCGTATAATGATTTAAATAGAATCATATTTAAAATTGATTGGTAAGAGTTATTATAAGCAAACTCTACGAGTGGAAGATACTCTTTCCACTTGTATTGATTATCCATACAATACATTTGAATAAGATTTTTTATAACTTGATATACCTTCTTTCCTTGTCCATCTATTTCTAGATGATATGCAATACTAAAATTCAACTAGGTGCCCAAAACTAAATTTAGAGTCAACTAAAATCTAGATTTCATCCTCAAATATCAATATGATATGATCTTCTCTGGAAACCCATGTAATTGGTATACCTCTTTCACTAATATTTTCTCAAGCATTGATGCACCACCAGTCAAATTACTTGGTATAAAGTGAGCTACCTTGGTTAGTTTGTCAACTACCATATAGATCATGTCATGTCAATTCTATGATAATGAAAAACCTTGGATAAAGTCCATTATAATTACCTACTAGTTTGATTCTGGTTTATGATAAAGATGTAAAAATCCTATTAGATGCACATGTTTAGCCTTTACATGCTGATACTCCAAAAAATGAGACACAAAATTTATTGCATTCCTTTTAAATATTTTTTAGAAATAAAGAGGTTTTATCTTAACTACGAGCCTAATCACTTTACGATGACCTGAATAAGGGGCACTATGCTCCTCAAATTCTCTTTACCAGGTATATACATTCTATCATTATATCGCAAAAGATCATCATTCTCCAACTTTAATCCTTTGAACTTAGGATTCTGAGCATCTTCTGACAAAGCTTTCTAAACTTTCTCATAGAATTCATCTCTAAGAGTATTGATAGTAGTCAAACTTTTTATATATCTTCTATGACTTCAGGCATCAACAAATCTATTTTCCTTTTTCTTGATGTAGTTAATATCAAAATCATAGTCAGATAAGAACTCTAACCAACATATTTGATGAGAATTTAGGTTTGGTTGGGTGAAGATATATTTGAACTCCAAGTTGTTAGTCTTAAGCTCAAATAGTTTCCCCAACATGTTAAGCCTTCAAAATTATAAAGCATGCACAACTAATGCAAGTTCTAGATCATGTGGAGCATAATTTTCCTCATAAGATTTAAGATTCCTAGACTCATATACTACAATTGAACCATCCTACATAAGAACTCCTCTAAGACCATCTTTAGATGCATCATTGATTATAAAGAAATAACCATTAAGATAAAAAAATCTTAGCGCATATGCTAACGTAAGCCTCCTTTTCAACTTTTGAAATAATTTTTTGCATTTGTTCGAACAAAAAAAAATTTGATTCTTCCATTGAAGAGAGGTAATTAGGTTAGATACTTTCAATAAATTTGGAATAAATTTCTTATAATACACTACTAGTCCCATAAAACTTCTTATCTCATGCACATTTTTGGGTGCTGGCCACTCCATAATGTCTCTAATCTTCTATGGATCAACTAAAATTCTTTCTACAAAGATAATGTGTCCTAAATATTACACCTTTTTTTATAAAAATGCATATTTAAACAACTTAACATTAATTTTGTGCTTCTTCAAATGCTACATCACTAATTATAGATGCTGTAGATGTTCTTCTTAATTATTAAAATAAATGAAGATATCATCTAGAAAATCCAATACAAAGTGATCCAAATAGTCTCTAAACACACTATTCATGAGATTCATGAATATTGTTGGAGCATTTGTTAACCCGAAAGGCAACACTGTAAATTCATAGTGCTCATACCAAGTTCTAAATGTTATTTTAAGAATATCTTCTTCTCAAATTTCTAGTGATATCCAACTTAGAGATTTTTCTTTGAGAAAACATCACACCAAATATTTGATCAAAGAGATAATCAATGTGAGGTAATAGATACTTATTCTTGATTATTGCTTTGTTCAACATCTTGTAATTAATACATAGATAAAGAGTACCTTCTCTTTTCTTGATGAACACAACTAGTGCACCCCATGGTAACACACTTGGTTGAATCAATGCTTTAGATAACAAATCTTATAGTTGAGCTTTTAACTCAACTAAATCTATAGTTATCATCTTATAAGGTACCTTGGATTGTGGTTTTAAACTAGGTATTATGTAAATTGGGAGATTGAACTCCTACTTGGGTGGTTAATCCTATAATTTCTCTAGAAAGACATCTTAAAAGTTTATAAGGAAAGAGTAATTATCTATAGATGACTCCTTTGTTTCCTCCATACCATTTATTTTAATAATAAATGTCTAACATCCTTTCTTTTGTGAGCCTTCTTAAACTAAATTATATAAAATTTTCTAAGTTTTAAATATCTTTTCTCACTTTGAATCTAAGTTTGATTCCCAAAATTATCCTGACACTCTACCTTCTTCATACAATAATCTACCTTAAATTTATGCTTATCAAGCAATTAATCCTTAGGATTACATCATATGACCCTAGTGGAGATGCATAAAAATTTACTATAGCAATGAATTTAGGCAACTCAATCTCAACTTCCACTAAGTACCTATCGACTTTGACCTTGGCATCATTCCCATATTACACTGACCATGTATTTACCATTAAACTGACTTTTTAAAACAAATTATAAATCATACATGGAGAAAAAAAAAATCTATAGTTTTAGTGTCTATCAAAATAGAAATAGGTTGACCAAAAAGATTACCAAGAACCTCAATAGGTGAAACTTGAAAATTAGCTTAATGATTATTAACAGTCACATAGATTATTTGCTGAAAGTTTCCTTGTTATGTAGTACACTTTATTTTTTTTCAAATTTTTCTTGATATATTTTCTA
This sequence comes from Torreya grandis, assembly GCA_037957365.1. Classification (NCBI taxonomy): domain Eukaryota; kingdom Viridiplantae; phylum Streptophyta; class Pinopsida; order Cupressales; family Taxaceae; genus Torreya; species Torreya grandis. The sequence continues at coordinate 339,574 of JARHVA010005495.1, read as the reverse complement.
ACATAGTGATCATATTTATATATAAAACATCTACCCGGTGATACTTTTATTTTTGATTGATGGGTTCCTTTGAAACTATGTTTGAATCTACCTTCAACTTTCTTGCTATTCGAGAAGTTATTAAACTTAACATTCTGACTCCTAAACTGATTCTTGAAATTTTTATTCTTTTTTTAGTTCTTCTTAAGAGTCAGTTTGAAACGTCCAAACTTCTTCTTGAACTTCTCTCTGATTTGATTAAGAGACTTAAGTTTTGACTCCTTTTTAACTACCTTCTCAAAGATCTGATCCATCTTAGATGGCACATGCACATCTACCTCACATCCAATTTGAGATTTTAATCTCATAATGAACTTTTAAATTTGAAACCTTTCATCTACCTGATACTAAAAAATATATTTTATGAGCTCAGTGAACTATTTCTAGTACTCATTCACTAAAAGATCTTTTTACTTCAGATTCTAAAAAATTGTTAGCTTCTAGTTAAAAAATAAGTGGGGTAACTATCTTGATCTATATAAAACTATGAATTACTCTCAAGTGGTAGTAGTAGAGTCAAGGTTCATCTTGAGCTTCTTATTTTCCCTCCATATTGTTAATCAAAAATCTGATAAGCTTCCCAAACTACCTTAGTAATTTCTGAGTAGTTACGAATCTTGAAGTACTTTTCTATTTTTGTCAACCAAACTTCAACACCATCTCTTACTATAGTTCCATCAAACTTAGAAGGATATACTTTTTTTATATTCCATGTAAGTTTTGTAACTACTTGAGCCCTCACATCTTATAGTACCTCATCATGCTTATGCTCTTACTAAGCCTCTTACTGAGCTTCTTGTTAAATAGGGTGCTTTTCAACATCTTCTTGATTACCTTTCTGAACATGCCCATGAACTTATTTCTCTAAGGTCATGATTTGGTCTATAGTTTCATTCATGACAATGAGAATTTGATCTAACTTTGCTATTTTTTATGTGATAAATTAGTTTGGATCTATTGGAGGGTTGGTATTTGAAGTACCCTCACCTTCATATATACCTTGCACCATTATCCTTTATAGTTAATAGGAGAATATGAATATGTTAGCAGACTCATTAAGTCTTAGAGTTTGAGCCTAATTATGATACCATAATGTTAGAAAACACTAGATTTAACTCAAAAAATGACATATTTTTTAAAACTTTATTTTAATAATCAAATTAGATTATTCTAAAATAAGATGAGTTAAATGATCTTTAACTAAATGCATCTTTCATAATAAACTAGTTATGATTCATTTTGATAATGATCAACTAATCACATTCAATAGAATTATAAATTTAATCCATCACAAAATGTATAACTATTGAATAATAACTTAGTTAACTAATAAATGTTAATACAACAATATTATACAATGAGAGTAGGCAATCTACTATTTATCAAGTACAATAGTACAATATTTTTACATTAGATTGTATATAAATAAATAGAATGTTTTACAAAATTAATGAGTGTCCATAAACTTGTTATATGCAAATAAATTAAAAATCATGAGTAAAAATATCTATTGATTGAATGCTATAGGAGAGGAAGAGCATCATCAGAATGATTTTCCACACCAATCATGAACCATAGATATTCCACATAATGCCCAACTAGAGAATGACCCTCCTTTCATGAATGAACACATGATAATGTGTAGGTTTTAAAAAATCAACTAGAACCTATGTGTTTTAAGATTATAGCTACATGCGACATATCATAAATAATTCCATTCTAACATGACATCGTGCATATATACATAGAATCAAATAAGTGAAATGACAACGTTTAACTATAAACATTACTTTGACTAAAGTTTTCATATAGTTTAATGATCCATTAGATCAAACATAATCACACACACACTCATTCAGATTTAATTTAATCTAAGAATTAATGACTCTAAATATATTCATGAGAATCTCTCTCACAATAATAATTATTAGTGTCATTAATACTAGATTATTAAATAATCATATACGAAAATTCTACAAATTTTTCATACAAATTATTATTTAATACGATAGTAATTAAATACAATAAATACTTGACATAATCACATTAAAATAATAACTTATTATCACATAAATATTTTCTAAGTTCAAATACAACCAAAGTCTATTTTTCAATAGGAAACATTACAATTAAATTATTTTCTAACAACCATTATAATATCTAAGAATTTACCAATTCCATGTAAACAACCAGTGTTCAAAAATATTATAAATAAAATAATACAATTTAAGAAATTTTCAATAAATTTTAATCAAATAAACAATAGTTAATATGACATTTGTTATTCTAATAATCTATCATTGAAATTTCTCATAGTTTATGACTGAACAACATATTATAAATTAATGATATATATCATAATTTGCATAAGAATAAATCTATTCACTATAAACAAACATCTACATACAATTCAAATTATCTGTATAAAAATATATATCAAATATGTACACTTATATATTTAAAACCCTTAGCAATTGATTTCTAAATGATGTAATATATACATATAAATGGCCATACACACATAGACACATATATACATATTCACAGAATTGTAAGTGGTAATTTATATATATGTATACGTGTTTTTATAAACTATTTATAAATAATATATATTCATATTTATGTATAATCCATAATTACATATTTACATATGTTCATATTCCAAGCTCCCTATTAAAGATTATTTACTCATAATTAAACCAAAAGTTTAATATAGTTTAATAAACATCCATCAAACATTTATTTAACCATATTACACACATTTGATAAGGAAACACAATTCAACTGATGAACTATATTCTATATTTATAATCACATGTGTGTATATGTTTTAAATGAAATAGATAAAAATAATATTTAAAAGAAATTATTATAAATATAATAATCCAGTCCTTCCATATAAACTGATTGCAGTTTGTATTTTTAATTAGTCTTGTTATGTATCTCTAGCTATGACTTTACATCATTACACATTCGACTCATTATAATATTTCAACAAACATCAGCAAATATTTATACACAATCAACTCAATATAATATATGCTAAGTCAATTATTAACATTCAGTCATTCTATTATAACATTAAACAAATTGACTCATAGTCCACAATAAATCCTTTTAACATAGTCAATAAATAACCATATTCACACAATCAACTTTAAATACATTCATACATAATCAACTTATGTGTACTTATACACAGTCCAAACGTAGTAATATTAAATTCACAAATAACTATAACTTGAATACATAGTTAAGATGAATAATATCAATTAACCATCCATACAATATTATATCAAAACTAACTCACTATTTTGCCCAGTCAACAAACAAATATTATTAGCATGTCAATACATAGTCATATACTTTATTATATACGTAGACCAAAATGATCTAAAATCTGTGTTATGATAATTGACATAATTAAATCATAGTCAATTCATAATCAAATAAACATATTTAAAACATAACCATTTATATTAAATTAACCCATAATTCATTTATACTAAGTTGACACACAACCATATAAACATAGTTTAAACTAGATCTTCTAGCCGTCCAGTAATAATATTCATACATAGGTGGTCACAACATAATAATACTCAACCATTCAAAATTGAAATGAATCAAATAACCAAATGAATATCATCTAATGAAAACATAATTCAAACTTGAAGTTTAAAATAATTTCCTAATCCATATGGATAATTGACATATAATCATTTCACTAAATAAATCAATGAATCTAATAAATAAACATCCATTTCACTATGTTTCTCTAAATCAAAGAAATACATAGTCATGTAATGAATATAAGAAACCTTGGTTTGATCCCTAAACCAAAGTAACACATTTAAGCTATTTAATTAATACTTAGCCATTTAGGCATAAATGAAATAACACACATAGCCATATAAATAAAACACACAACCATACAAATATACCAAGTATAATAATGCTCAACTGTACAATAATCACATAATCATTTTGCTTTAACAATTACTTTGACTCTTTGTACACATGTTATACAAAGTTGAATCAAGGATTCAAGTATATGGGGGAAATCCTTCTCCCACAGGGTCGAATCCCTAACCCAATATAGGGTTTAAACTTCTAAATTGCCATTCAAAGAAATCCCAAACAATTTTATTAAATTATATAACAAGAATACAAGTTTTTAGAGTTAACCAAAATAAAAACCCTACCTTTGTATCACCCAAAGTAATTTACCCTTATTTGTAATTAAATTTTTTTCTCTTTCCTCTCATTCACGTTTTTTTTCCATGACTAACCTATAAAATCCAAGAACTCCATGTTCCTTTATTGTTTTCTTCCTCACTACATGTATATAAAACCCGTAATATCATGTTGACCCATTCTCCATCACTCTAATAATAACTCACCATCAGACCAAAAATTCCTAGCATGCTTTCTATGTTTCCCAACTCAATCACCACACTTATATACTTTTCCATTATTTCTTTCAAATCGTAGTCAAACCCTTACCATGCCAAGTTTGCATGCTTCGAATGACCAAGTTTATCAAAACCAAATGATGATTCTAAAATTAAGGTTGACATAATAATATGTTAATTAAACATAATAATTATGTTTTAATAATAATAGCTCGAGTGCTTATTCCAACTTAAGCATTAAAAATTAAACAAAATATTTAAAAAATCAATGCCACATACCTAGTCAACCATTAGGTATTTAGGAACTAAATTATTCTAGGTACGACCTTAGGTCTAGGTTAGATATAGATTAATAAAATCCTTTTGTTATAATATCAAAATGCAATTTAATTCTTTATCTTATATATAAATGTTCTAATAATGTTTTTTTTTAATGTTTGTAGGTACCCGCCTATAAGGTTATGCAGTTAGCCAAAAATAAAGTTATAAAAAAATGTACTATTGACATATTATATAATGGAAATGACATTATAATCCAGAAAATAGTAACAATTGTAATGAGACTGATTAGCATCAAAACATGAATATAAACTATATCCACTCATACAAGCATAAATAAATCAACACAATGAATATTAAAGCAATCATGTATTTATTATTTTATGTGGTGTGTGCTAAGTTTGTTATTAAATCTCAACACCTCTAATGTTTCCATCTATAACATTCTCCTTGATGATACTCTCCTTCCATATTTGTTTGGAGAGTAGACTTTCTCCTACATCCACTTCATAAATACAAATGGTATTTAGCCTATAACCATGATAATTAATACAAATTCTACTAAATTAAATTAATATTAAATAAACATAATCTACATGCATATAAAATTTATGTAAAACTAACCAATCAAGTAACGAGTCACATAAATAATCATTATATGTTTATCCATAGATCGACATAAATAAAAATAGTTTGATATATTAGTAATTAAACAATATTAACCCCATAATATCTATTTAATAAGAAAATTAAGTTTACTGAAGAAATTAGGATGCAACATACTTCCTCACTAAAATTAGTTATTGTATCAAGGACACTTATTTCAAACCAAAGTTCTAAAATCAAATAACATATAGTATTAAATCAATAACAATAGTAATACTCAAACAAATAAATATAGAAATAGTATATAAAAGTCATCATAGTCTTTCTAAGTGGTACTAACCTCAGAATATTGATCCCACTAGACCTTACACTATGACACTTATCTGTTACACATAAGTTTTTGAGTGTCAATTATTTTGACTAGTTCTATTGTGACCAACCCAAGATCTAGATACTGTAAATAATTCCAATCCAATACATCAGAAAGATCAATTACATATTTTTTAAGACAAGAAACATGAAAAACATTATGTAAAAGAGCTAGAGCTCATGGCAAGGAAAACCTATACATAATAGGATTGATCACTTCCAAAATCTTGAAGGGTCCCACATATCTTGGTGAAAGCTTTACTAATTTACCAATCTTAATCAAGCTCTTCTGAGGCTTAACTCTGAAAAATAATTTATCACCAATAGAAAACTATTTTAATATCCTTTTCAGATCAATATAATTTTTATCTATTGTTGACTTTAGCCAACATTTATCTGATTAACTTAACTTGCTCTATTTCTAAAACCATTTGAATACCTAAGACCATCCTATCTTCAAGCTTTTCCCAACTGATTGGTGTTTGAAACCTCTTTCCATACAATGCTTCAAATGGAGCCATATTTAAAGCTTATTGGTAAGAGTTATTATAAGCAAACTCTACCAGTGGAAAATACTCTTCCCACTTGTATTATTGATCCATAAAATATATTTGAAGATATTTTAGAATTTGGTTTACCCTCTCTATTTGTTCTTCTATTTAAGGATGATATGTAATAATAAAATTCAATTATGTGCCCAAAGCTGAATTTAGAGTCAACCAAAATTTAGATGTCATCCTTGAATCTTAATCTGATATGATATTTTTTGAAAACCCATATAACTAGTGCACCCATTTCATGAATATTTTTGTAAGCATTGGTTCATCATTACTCAAATTACCTGTTATGAAGTGAGCTACCTTGGTTAGTTTTCCATCTACCATGAGATCATGTCATGTCATTTATTTGATAATGACAAACCTTAGACAAAGTCCATGCTAATTACCTACCATGTCCATTTTGGTATATCATGAAGATACAATAATCTTGTCAGATTCACATGTTCAATCTTCACACATTGACACTATAAATAACGAGACACAAAATATGTTGTATCTCTTTTATTTTATTTCTATAAATAAAGAGGTTTTATCTTAGCCATGAGCTTAGTCACTCCAAGATGACCTGAATAAGGGAAATTGTGTAGTTCCTTTTGCATCATGCTCCTTAAATTATCTTTATCATGTACATACATTCTACCATTGTATCATAAAATACCATCATTCTCCAACTTAAATCATTTTAAATTAGGATTTTGAGTATCTTCTAATAAAACTTTCTTAATTTGCTCATAAAATTCATCTCCAGGGGAGAATTTAATAATTTGATCATGAAAGGTACTCTTGATAGTAGTCAAAGCTTCTATATACCTTCTATGACTCAGGGAATCAATAACTCTATTTTCTTTGCCCTTGATGTAGCTAATATAAAAATCATAGTCAGATAAGAAATTTAACCAACATCTATGATGAACATTTAGGTTTAGTTCGGTGAAGATATATTTGAGCCCTAATTGTGAGTTTTGAGCTTAAATAATTTTCCTAATAGATAATGCATTCAAATTTATAAAGCATGCACAATTACCATAAGTTCTAGATCATGTGGAGCATAATTTTCCTCTTAAGGTTTAAGCTTCTTGGATTCATATGCTAAAACTGAGCCATCCTACATACTAAATCCTCCAAGACCATCCCTAGATACATCAATTATTACTAAAAACTGACCATTAGGATCGAGAACTCTTAATACAGGTGCTAATGTAAGCCTCATTTTGAACTCCTAAAAAGCTTTCTCATACTTTTCTGACTAAACAAAACTTTGATTCTTTCATTGAAAAGACGTAATTGGGTTAGCTATTTTTAAGAAATTTGAAACAAGTTTCTTCCCATAAAAATTCTTACCTCGTACACATTTTTGGATGCCAACCACTCCATAATGGCTCTAATATTCACTAGATCAACTAAAATTCTATGTACAAAGATAGTTTGTCTTAAATATTACATTTTCCTCTATAAAAATGCACATTTAGACACTTTACCATAAATTTTATGCTTCCTCAAATGTTGCAACACCAACTACAAATGTTGTAGATGTTTTTCCTCATTCTTAGAATAAATGAGGATATCACCTAAATATAATTTTAGTGATTCAATATATCTTTAGGAGTTGAAATCATGGAATAATTACATATTCAGATGAAGATGGAGACAATGAAATATAAAATTTTAGAGGAAAAAATACATGAAGTAACACAAAAGTATCTGAAGCTATAAAATGCTAAGGGGTATTCATGACAAAACTTTGAGAATGAATAATATTCAAAGAATAATTATCTAAGGATGAAAAAATTACAAAATTACATGTAGATCCTTCTCCTAACTTCTTGATTTTTAGAGGTTATGCACTTTTAAAACTTGGGGAACCTCAGGTGTTGCATCATCTTTCTCTTTTTAAGTTTTAGTTATGGTCACACTAGCTTCATCTGTAGAAGAGGGACCTAAACTGATTGTTGTTGATGAAAACTGCTCATATCAATCACTTTCATTGGTGGAGGGAAGCTTGATTTATATACATTTAATAATTTTTTCTTGAGCCATATAAGTGCTATATCCAACACTATTTGAGTTCTATTTTCCAAGAATGTAGATTAACTTAGTTCAATCAATCTATGGAAAATGATTTGATTAAATCTCTTGTTTTTAATATATATGATTTAAAACATCATCATCTTAAATTTTATTTTGAATATTTTTTATTTCAAACTTGATGAATTAATCCAAGGTGAAGTGAGATTAGTCTCAAATTTTGACTTCTTCATTATCATCACAATCCATCCAAAAATATTTAAAATGAGGAACATGTTGATATGTATAGTTTAGAGCATTATCTATCATTCCTCTAACATCAAATGAAGGCATGTTATTAAAATATCAAAGAGTGACTTGAGTTATTTCACCATCAATAGCCTTTGATTTGGCTATCAAAGCATAAGTGTATATTTTGATTGAGATTGGGAAGTGTACTCATATTTTGTGTGTGCTTGATAATTTTTTAAAGTTTTAATTAGTTATCTCACCATTTTAATCAGAGTCCATTTGTATTATACATGACATGGAAGCATGTATGAAGTTATTTCACACTTGTATATTTTAAGGTATGAGAATGTTGGAAATTTTATGAACAAAGATCCGCACATTACTATTTCATCATAAGCTTCAACTAATGTTTTGATATTATAAGGATCATACTCAAACATCTGAATGACATATTGCATGAATACATCATTAACCCTATGAAAATGATGTGACCTCTCCATAAAAGTAAGTTGGGGAAATAATTCATATATTTTGGACAAGGCCATATTACCAATTAACTTCAATCTACTATAGATCCTCCTATGGGCAACTACATATGCCAAATATGAATTCATATGGAATTTCAATGTTGTAGTCACCTCCATTAATTTTTTTACGAAGGGAGTCATTAATTAGTTTACCACAATTAATGTATTTCTTATTTTCATGAATGATCTAAATGTATTTGTACATATATGATTGGGAATATTTGGCAACATAATTTCCAACAATTCTAATCAATAGAGTAATGATATCAATTATTTAATTCATGTATTCAAAACTTGAGAGAGTTTTGGGAAACCTTGATGCTAATATTTTGGATCCACTAGCTAATTTTTGTTGACCATTTTAGAACATGAGATTGTATTTGAATCCCATAATTATGGAGAAAAAGTAGGAGAAATATCAGCATCTAAATCTTGATTGGGTAATTTGAGCATGTCATCGATGTATTCTAGATTGATGTACCTAATGTTCTCTCTTTTTGAGTTTTTAACTTCTCTTATTCCTTGGTCATAATACTTTTCCATAGTGAACACCAACTCTAGATCTTGTACTCACATTGGGAAATATACAACTTGAGCCATACCACTATCATGAATGCTTTGACCCTAATTTGATTTGTGAACTACATTGATTCTTTGCCATAAATACATGAGATCTATGTGCCTCAAATTCGTATATATGATCTTGTCAATTTTTGAATCTAGATTTGAAGGAGGAATAACCCCTTGAAAATGATATTTCATGTTTGTGTTCCTATTTATTAATGTCTCTAATGCAAATATCTAATGAGATGATCCTCTCTAAGAGGATAATAAAAAATGTAGACTTGTTCAACAAGAAAGATCATAATTTTTAATGTGCTTGAACAAGACTTGGATTCCATTAATGTGTTATGCACACCTTAGAGTTTTGAGATGTGTTGAACATAACTTAGAGTTTTGATGTATGTTGAATAGTAGTTGGAAACCCATCAAATGTTTGAGAGAGGCTAGAGATTTGAGGGGTGTTTAGTATAATTTGGGATATAGATAGATGTTAATAATAACCAAAAATTTACTAGATGCAATTCATATGTTGGAATTTAAACAAGGATGTCTTGAGCCCATAAGTCTGATAGTCACTATGTAGGATAGTAAATTATGTGAAATATATATGTAAAAGGTAATTTTCCTACAATCATCGAGTAGAAATCAAGACTCAAAGTATGAAAACACAATTTAAGGTTTTTATGAATAAAGGAAAAAAGGTCATTAAAACACTAAAATGTGATTAGGATGCCAAGAAAACACCAAGGATAAAAGACCCCAATATCTCTTTAAAATATGTTGCAACAAATTTTAATGGATCACCTATAAGAAATAGAGTGAAAACAATGGCTAGGGTTTGAGGGGTAGAGTGTAGAGCATGGGAATGAAGGTAAGGTGGGAATAAATGAGTGAGGGAGATAGTTATATGAAGGATCCAAGATACCCATACATGTGGTTAACCATCAGGTTAATGGCATAAGTTTAGAGTGCTTGGTCAAGGCTCGAGTTCCATTGGGCATGCATGTAAGTCATCATAATTTTGATTAGTATAGAAGATGGTTAAAAAATTTGGCGCATGTTAGGTGGGTATCATATTTTAGACATATGAAAAATAAGTTTAGTAAATTTTAAAAATGTTAAATAAGTTTCAGGGTTATGACACATGCCAAACAAGGCCTTAGGTTTCACTGATGATGCAAACATAGAGTTAGAATTCTGAGTAGTGTAAATTAGGTAGAAGAAACTCGATACATGCTTAAAAAGTGTCAAAAACCTAATAAAGCTTAAAAATACATAGTTTTTTATAACTTATTCTTGTATATACTTAGGAAGTAGTTTCAAAAGACACACTTAAGATTTTAAACATGTTTTTTGACAACTAATTAGACTAAAATTGATTAATTGTGATTAAGTTGACTTAGGGGACCAAAATTTCACAGGTGTTAAATTTTGAGTACAACAAGACTCCTAAAGGGTTGTTGATCAAGATCTAATGGTGCTAATGCTTCTTCAATAATACTTGACTTTAAATCCCTTACATAATTTCAAGCACCCAAAATATATTGAGGTTCCATTAACAGTTTCCAAGCCGTTTTGATTTAGAAAGGATGCAAAAGCTTTAAACATCATTTAAAGGATTGAAAACCTTATTTGGCTTGGAAAAAGATTTTATCCAAAGGCTCACATGCTGCTTCAAGATTAAAAAAATACAAAACCTTGTTTTGGACTTTAAATGAATGAAAAGCCATTGATTAGATTGGATCCAATGGCTCATGAGCCCCTCCAAGTTTAATATTAGCATTAAAAACCCTCAAAGATCCTTTGATGCCTCTACTAAAAAAACATGTAGGATGATTAGTGTTTTAGGGAAGTGTGGAAATAGGGAAATGCCACTGACTAATTTGACTAAGTTATTATTAAATCCATGAATATTCACCTAATATTTTTATTGATAATCATGATTCCTAGTTTTCAAGTACTAATTCAATTATTTAAGATTGCTTTAGCTTGTTCTCATTGTATTTTAGTAATAAAATTTATTCAATTTGATAATTTTTCATCTTCAACTAAATTACTTCTTGACATGAAGACAAGTTTGAGAGATTTAAAATTGTCAAAATGTCCAATCCTTCTTATAACTCCACGTTGTAGCCATTATTTGAAAAAAATATTTATAATCTTAAAAGGGCCAATTTTATTATATTTCTATTTGTTATAAGTTTCTCTTGGGAACCTATATTTCATCAAATATCCAAACACAATATCCTTCAAAAAATTATTTTTCTCTTATGCTTTCATGTACCTTCCTATATTTATTATTACTTTGTTACAACATGTTTGTTCACATCTTGATTCAATTCATGCATGTATTCTAAACATATCTTTCCATTTACATTCTTTTTTTATATTTTCACATTCAATAAAGCAATAAATATTTTAGTGACCTCCCATATACAATATGGAATGACATTTTCCCCACATACCAGTGCATTGTACTGTTATAGAATTTTTTTGGTTGAGCCAATACCAAATGCCATAATCTTGGTTTGTTTCCAATAAAAAACTTGAGCACATTTATAAAGCTTACTACATATTATTGTCCACCTATTTTTGAATTATATGGAGAATTATATTGCAATTTTGTGTCAAATTTATGCTAGAGGGTTCTCCATAAGTTACCAAAAAATATGGCATCATTATGTGATGTTATGCTCTTTAGAAAATGATAAATCTATTTTTTTTAAAGAAAAAATTGTTAAGTTAGTAGTATCATTGGTCTTCTTACATGGAATAAAATATAATTTCTTTAAAAATATACAAATATAGTCATTACTTATTCATGTCCTTGGAAATATAAGAACAAAATCCATGGTCAATTATTCCAAGGTCCATTAGGTGTTGGTAATGGTTTGTATTATCTTATATTATGATTTTTTCCTTTTATTAACTGATAGAAGATGCATCCTAGGACAAAAATACATTTCCTCCACTAATTCTTTGAGTTGTGTTTGTACAAAATGACCACCCAATCCACCACTACATAATTTTTTGATTAAATTATCCCTCATTGATTCTTTGGGAATGCACAACTATTGCTTCTTAAATAAAACTACCTGCTTGATAAAATTATTAAAAAATAGGCTTCCATCACCAACACATGGCTATTTTAAAGTGTTATTTTATTTTGAAAAATATTTTTAGTCTATATAAATCTATTTCATGTTATCCAATGGTATTTGTCTTGAAAATATCCTGCACAAAACATCTATGATGCTATTAAAATGTCCAAATCTATACATGATAATAAATTAAAAACTTTAAAAACACTCTAACCACTTCATTTACCTTTGATTTAACTATTTTCACTCAATTTTTTACCCTTGGAGAGGTATTTAAAGCCTACTCCAAATTGAGTGAAACATGCAATTACCCCTAGGTTTGTGGGTTACCTATAGTAGGGGTAAACCTATAGATTGAAGGGATAGTTCCTTAGATTAATATTTATTGATCATCACCTATACTAATCACATGTTTGGATGAAAAGGGATAGATAAAACATGAATGAAACCTATCCTAGTGAGGTGATGCACCAAATGTAAACTGATCACTACCATCCAACTGTAAATACACTTCAAACAAAAAGCTAACTTGCACATGACACTAATCCAAATTTGCCTTCTATATAATTATTTATTTTAGAGGTTTATGAAGAAATACTGATCTATGAGGAATAAATAAAAGGTCATGACATGACACTAGTAAAGGGAAAACTCACTAAACTCATGAACACTTCATTTGAAAACTTAAATAGACCTGCAAAAGAATTTCAAAACTGAATATGAATGTTAACAAAGACAACATGCCAAGCAAGAGAATCTATTAATTATCAAGATCAACTAGTCTAACATACACATTGAAATAGTTCATAGATAAGGTAAACTAGATCATTCTTTATTTTTTAAAGGCTAAAAATGAGCAGGGATTTTCCATACTCTAGTGGAGGATCCTTACAAATCAAAAAATGGCTTAATATATAGAAAATTATGAAGATAGATAGATAGATAGATAGAGAGAGTAGACAAGTCTCTAAAGAGTTAAAAATAAGAGAGGAGTTATGTAACTACCTCAAAAAGTCTTAAATTCCATGTGTATCTTCTCTAAAGATTCTCTCTTGCTCTAAGTGGCATAGGAGTTGAAATGCTTGCTTGACACCCTTACTAACTTCTTGAAACTAACCTTTGTCTTGGCATGTTGAAGGACAAGTGGAATTATTGATGGTTAGATAATTTATCTTACATATTTAATCTACTCTTGACACCTCTCAACTGACCCCATCAGGTTCTCTTTGACACATCACTTCCATTTCTTGATAGATGTCTATAAGACTCTTTGTCTCCTTAGGCCAACTTTGTATATAAGTGTCAAAACTTGGATTATTATTCCTAAAATCATATTATATTCATGGATGGCACATTAAACTCATATTATACCTATAATAATCTATTTAGAGGTCTCAAATTAGCCCTAAGGATTCATTCTCTACCAAAAGGCCTAATTAGGCCTCATTTTTTATAACCCTAAAATAATACAAACCTCATTATGTAGAGAGTTGTATAGATGGTATTAAGAATATAAGTGCATATTTTAAGACCCATTATGGACTATCATATCCATTTTTAATTTTATGATCAACAAGTGAGTGGAGGTGTACTTTTTTATTGATTCTCTCTCCTAACTAGGCTTTAATTAAGCCTCCCTACCAAGAGATTAAAAAATGTCTCTACAATATCCCAAAACATGACAAACCCAAAATAAATATGTGATTAAATTATATTATATTTTCCCCATTCTCCATGACAATTTTGAATATATGATAACCTGTACGGACCTATCAAGTAACTATAAATAGTCTTTTAGGGCATATTCCATATAATCATGTACCTACAAGTACAATATAATCACATAGGATGATGATCAAGGGAATATTTAAAATTTTATAGGTAATTTATAAGTTTTTATAATATATGTGGTGGCATAATAATTCATTTCTCTTTCATTGGGTCCTTATATCTCTCCTAGCCAACCGGAAAGTGCTTTGAGTTCTTAATGATGATTCATAAAGCCTAAATCATGAACCAACCCAAAAATACAAAAAAATTGAAGTTAACCATGGTGGATAACTTACACTAAGATATAAATTTCCCATGAAACACCTCTTTTCTATACTGAGCAATGAAAGGTAGCCTCTCAGGCTGGTAGTAAGCATTCCATGAGGATTGAGAGCAAATTGAGGTTTGTAGGTGGTTTTTCTGATTTTGGTTTCATATATAATGACATAAATGAGGTATAATACATATAATTTGACATATTTAAATGGAATTCCTACCACATTTCTCCTATTAATATCCCTATAATTTCATTAGCTCAAGCTTAGGGTTTCTAAGTCAACTTGCCTAACATACCCTAACTACCTATATCCACTTTTTTCTCTCATTTTCAGGGGTCTAAGATCTCATGAAATGTTTTTATATGTTACTAAACATATTTTAAGGTTTCTCAATGATTTTAAATCATTATAACAAACCATCTCTCTAGGTCTAGCTTGAAAGCTTATGCATGTGACAAGGACTATATATGATTATATAGGGTTTGATACCATGCTATTTCACTCTATTTCTTGAGTCTAATGGTATGATGGAATAATGATATCATATTTAAATCACATTCAAATATATTTATCTCTCTCAATCCTTATGTAGATCTCTAAACACCTCAAACAACAAATATCTTGTGAATAATCAGACCTGTGTATGCATTAACATGGGTTTCTAATATTTGTCTTTGTTTTAGGTGAGTCATAGAGTTTTTTGAGGTTATTTTATGACCATGAGACTCTTCTCCCATCCCCATAGACCTCTCTTTCTCAATCAACTCCCTTCTTTGGCTAGGTAGGCAGATTTATAGCAAGGACTGTATGTATGTAATTAGCCTTGTGATCCTTATTTGGTCTTTTCTATTCAAACCATTTGATTGGAATATCCTTGATATTTAAGGAATTGGGAACCTTTATTCAATTTTTTACCTTAAAATCACATAAAAAAAACACTATCTCAAGTTTTGGATAGTCCTTATTCACCTAAATATTCCTACAGGTGACTATCTGCTTGTGCATATTAGGACGGTGACTATAACCATGGTGTTTTAAGAGCCATAATTTAAAAATTAAAACTATTATAATCTTTTAATGTTATTTTATGCTTTAATACATTATTCCAATCCTTTAAACTCTATACTTCACTATCATCCACTGTCCAAGGACAATTCTTCAATAGGCAGTTGTAGGTGTCAATTGGGATAGTTTGATTGTATTCAAGGATTTGACTATGTTTAAGGCCTTATCTTACCAACACTAAATCTATAAATGGATTTATGATGTTTTTATTTATTTATTATACCTTATTAATTCATTTAATACTTTAAACCTCATCATCATCTCCATTCAAATCTAATTCTCTGAATTGGCTGACTGTAGGTACCTATCTAAACATATAGTTTGAGTTTGACATTTCTCACTATACCATGATATATTAAAGTATAAAAACCTATTTCATTAAATTTATAATTTCCATTACAAGTTAATTGTACTTTTAAAAATGTATTCAACCACCTCTACCTTCACTGTCCACACACAAAATCTATAGGTGTATCTTAGGCTATTAGCTTGCCATCTCAGTCTTCAAATTTTAATGAATTTAAATGATTTGGAAGTCTTCATTGATCTACTAATTTTTTTAAAATTAAAATATAACCATAGTTTAATGTATATAATATCAACTTTGAATGTTAATAAAATTGGATTTCCATGGAATTGTAGACCTATAGGTCTTGTCGGTTGAATATTTGGTTGATCAGCGTACTAATAAACAAAATAGGTCTGATCAGCCAAGGTAGGAAGATTAGTCATCCAAATGTGTAGATTTACCACATCTAAAGGGGACTAATCTCTCCTCTCATCAAGGGGAGGTTCCCTATAGGCTATATATATATATATATATATATAGAAAATAATACTCAAGGGTAGGACAAACCATCCATCTCTCTTTCTTCAAAGATGATGTATGCAGATCATAGGAGAAACTCAAGGAAAATGACAAAAAGCACTCCTCTTCTTTCAGAAGTTCTATTCAGCAAGCCATAAGAATACTCCAGGTAGTAACAACAAAATGTAGCAAAAGATGTAATAACTAGCAAATCGAGATGCAACACAAAGTCTCCACCTAAATCACTCAAGAGTAAGATACGAAGGAAAATGGGGGCACAAAGTCTCTCCACAGTTGACTCTTTAGGACACCTTTCTGACTAATTTCATTAATCCTACTTGTTAAATTAAAGGAATAGAAAATAGATCAAGGAAAAAGACATAATAACAGTTTCCTCAACAACAAAGATATCATAGCACAAAGTCTAAAGAGTCACTTGCTTTCTTATTACAGTAACAAAATATGATCAACAAATTAAGCTCAAAGTCTCATAAGTGCCTTTCAATTTGGGTAGAGTTTCATTCTGATTGTCAAAAAAATATATTTTACAATAGAAGAGAGTCCCTTATATAGCTTCTTCAAGAAGGATTCATGAATAGTAACACATCATGTTGTGTTGGAATTTGTTAAGAAGACAAGCTAGAACTTAGAGGCATTTTACCCATTTGATTTTATCAATGTAGGGAAACAAGTCATGCTTATTGAAAGTTTGCAACTTTCAATGTCCACCTGGTGATCTGATCTTACCTTCATCATTCTTCCTTTTTTAGTTAATTGAATCGGGTCCTGGATTCAGTTTGCTGTTCTATTCTTTCCTCACTTTCTGCTAGTCTTGGCCTTGAAGTCTATGAATGCATTCTGGTCTGTAGGTTTAAAGGATCAATGGTTATTTTGTTGTCTTGAATTTGATGTTCACGTGCCTATCACTATGTTTTCAACAGTTAGTTCACTGTGTTAAATTTGACATCTTCAGGTGCATCACCCCTTGGTCCTCTTTTGACTCTCTATTTGGCACTTTTTTGGATTGGACTTGCCCTTTTGGGCGTTAAGAAATGATCCCTGAATGGCCTTCAAGCTTCTTGTTTTACATCCTTCTCGAAGGGAAGGTGATCCTTTAACTTCATGAAGTGCCCTTTAAGTTGGTAGCTGAGAGTCCCCCACAAGGGCACCTGCCCTTCAGGGTCCTTCGACGGCCCTTCACAAATTCTCATAGATAATTCCCACGGGTAATTTCCCTGGGGTTTTCCCTAGGTAAATCCCTGCAGACAATTCTCATGGACAAATTGTCTATGGAAATTTCCCACAGACAAAAAATCTGCAGAATTTCCATTTTATTTGATTATTTCCATTTGATTTGGGTTTTTTCAACTGTGACCACTTAGAATTCTTTTAGACTTTTTGTCTGAAGGAATTCATTTAGACAAAAAGTCTGAAGGAATCATGCCTTAGATTTTTTTTTGAATTCTAAAAGAATTACCTTTGCAAATGACCCTTCTGAAGGGTACTTTCATTGATCAAGTGTCCTCCACAAGGGCACTTATCCTTCGGGGGGCCCTTTGAACCTTTGCATTTTGAACTACTCCTTTGAACTTTGGCGATGAACCAATTGTTGAACTATTCTATTGAACCAAGGCTTTAAACCACTTGTTGAACCTATGATTTGAACCAAAATGGTTCAAGCTGATGCACCCTTTGTTTGAACCAACCATTGAACCATTTTATTGAACCAATCGGTTGAACCAAGATTTGAACCAAAATGGTTCAAGCCGATGGTTCAATCTAATGAACCAAGCTGATGAAACACTCCATTAAACCAAGATGTTGAACCTTTTCATTGAACCAAGATGTTGAACCAACCATTGAACCAAGTTTTGGTTCAATGGTTCAAACAAAGCCTTGAACCAACTAACAAATTGTTTGATTGAACCAAAGGATGAATGAAAGCGTTGAAACAAAGCGGATGAACCAAATGAATGAAACAAAGCGTTGAACCACTTGATTAAACCTGCCTTTAAACCATTTGACATTGAACCAAAGGATGAACCAAATGTTGAACCTACTATTGGTGTTTGTCGATGGAGATTTTTGTTTGAACTAAGGCACTGAACTAATCCTAAAAATGACCAAGTGTTAGAAATTGATTCTTTTGGTTGAATCTGCTGTAGAAGCCTTTGAACCTGTAGAAATGAACCTACCTACAGAGTCTGTAGAAACCAAGTCCATATTTTTCTCTAACCTTGAAAGATTCCATCAATTTTAACCTATAAAGCTCATTGAGCTTGACCTGCAAAGTCTATAGATTTCCTCTTCTTGTTGAGTTCGTAGATTTAAGCCTGTAGAGTCTATAGATTTAAGCCTACAGAGTCCATAGATTTAAGCCTGTAGAGTCCATAAATTTTTGAAAAGCTTGAAAACTAAATAATTTTAATGCCTAAGACAAATTTTAGAAAGGGAAGAGACAATTTTGGTCTGTAAGACCAAAATAGTTTAAATATTATCCCAAAAATGAGTGATATTTTTTGGGGACAACAGGTTTGTAGGTGATTATTCTAAAATCTTGTGTTTTGAAGCTTTGAAAAGTGAAAATATGAATGTTATGACTTAAATATAATTTAATTAATTGCATAAAAATATTTAAATAGAAAAAAAAACTCTAAATTTTCTTATAAATGCATATTTAAACTTTCTCAAATCACTTGCTATGCAGACACACAAAACATTGTCCCTAAAGGTGAATGAAGATGTAACCAGTTTGAGACTTATACAAAATGTTATGTAATTAAGAGTACATGAATGGATTATTAAGGTGATATAATAAATGAATAACCACTCAAATTCATTATACCACTTAGAAAACTTGGAACACATAAAAGTGATAGTCACTTGCAAACAATACACAAGAGTCATTTTTTTGCCAAAAGACCATTCACACATGCCATAATGGTAAATTAAAGTGTGTGATGCATCTAAATAACTCTAATAACTCACTAAAATTTGTTTCATACATCTATAAGCTCACACTTTGCATCAGAGTTACACCAAATTCATCCTATGGAGATTTAAGTCTTCAAAAAACAGTCTAGCTCCTTAGCGATTGTTCATAAATCTGAGGAAATAAATCCAAAAAAAATTGATACAAATTATAATCTCATAGGATTCTAAAAAATTATCTCCCAACTCTACCTGTATGACCTATACCATGCAATTAAATTTGGCCTTCACTAGCTTGTGAATGGAGTGATGGAAGTGAGAGAGAGTTTTCTACAATTGTCAAGCTTTAAACTTCTTCCCATGCTTGTTTATGAACTTTGGAATCTAAAAGGACATTCTTAAATTATTTTCACTTGTAAGTGACTTCTATAAGTTTGTACAACTCCCTTAACTCCTCAAGATGGTATTGAAACTCAAGAATCTAACCTTGTTCTAACTTTATGATAGGTGTGTTAGTTGTGTAATTGATATAAGGATTTTTTAAGGTGTGTGGTATGGATTTATATATTGGGGGACTTTTTTCATACATAAATGTTAGCCAAAAGTCACATTTTCACTCATTTTCACCACCTTCAAGTTTGTAAATGAACCTTAAAGACTCCAAAACATCTTGAAAATTTATTACAAGATGACTAATACATGAAATTATTTTTATAAACTCCTAATCACCTATAACACCACTTGACCATACCTTATCTCTCCATAACATGCCTAGATCACTATATGACTAAAATATGACATTACCTTACCATCTCCAAACTAACCTTAAACCATGATAATAAGGTTTAATGAAGGCTTTTTAAGGACCATATAATCATGACAAGACCACAATTTTAAATTAGAAGGGGTGACCAATTTTGACTTGAGGTCAAAATTTGGTCAACATTAATATTTTTTTAGTTAATAAACTTTAATTCTTAATGATCAATGAACAAAAAAAAATCTGAGAAAAAATAATATCTCCAATTCATTTCTTGAGCTATAGAATAAAATTCCTGATCATATAGTACATTTTTTTTCTTCACTCAAATTCTCATTAAAGTATACATTTTGTCTTCCCTCTTGACTGAATATGGCTCCAATTTTTGATACATTTGTATCACTATTCAATTGAAACACTTAGTTTTATGTGACCTTCCTTTTTACTAATTCAAAACTTTATTCAATTGTTATTTTCCATGGGAATGGCCCTTTCTTCATACATTCAGTCAAAGGTGTACAAATTCCACTAAGATTTCTTATATAATTTTTGTATAAAATTTGCATACCAAGAAAACTTCTTACCTATGTGGTGTTTACTTGGACTAGGCCATTCTACTACAATATTGATCTTTTTAGGATCCATCATCATCCTTTCTTGAGAAATCACTAACCCTAAGCATACAAGTTCTTATTTCATCAATGAACACTTCTTAAAATTAATCAACACTTTTTCTTGATTTAATTTCTCTAATACCTATTTTATATACATTAAATATTTATCTTTGGCATTGTTAACAATCAATATATCATTTTTATACACATAATAAATTTACTTAAAATTGGTTTCAACATCTCATTTATCAATCTCATAAAAGTGCTAGGAGCATTAGCTAGTCCAAATGGCATGACTAATCCTTTGTACAACATTTATTTTATCTTAAAATAAGTTTTTCGTTCATCTGATTCAAATTTAGTGATAACCACTCTTTGTATTTATCTTTTTTTTCACTTATTTAACAATCCATAGAATAATTCAAGGAAGGGGAAACTATAAATGAGAACATTATTTCTCTTGAGGTGAGTAGTTCTATTGGGAAAAACAACCTCAATGCTAAGTTTGATAATATATCTGAAACCTTGAGAAGTCAAAAAAAGGAAGTTAAAATAGAGGAGGAGTTAGGAATTCAAAAATAAATTCTAATATGGTTCAACTCGAAGAAGTCTACTCTAAAGGAACATGTCAAAACCTTTTTATATAAGAATAACCATCACCAGAGTATGAATGAACATAAGTAGATGAAAATTAGATAAATAGACTTAGAGATAGTATCTATATTGGAGCATAAACATTAAGTTGAAGGACAATATAAATATTCTTGTGGCTATGTGTAAAGCGTCTATGAAGGATAGTTTGGCTACCATAGAGTCTCTCAAGATTATATTTGGTGACATGATGAAAAAAAGCATGACTTCTACTAGAAATAAGGTTAAATGTAGTGAGTATGCCAAGGAGATTAGGTTTACCTCCCAGGTGTATCAATAGATGGACATGGAATTTTAAAAAATGATCAATAGCTGGGAAGAAGCCTTTGGAGGCCAAAAAATCTAGTTGTGTTCTTGCTATTTTTGTACTATTTTTATACTGTGTTTATGTTGTGATGTAATTTATTTGTTTTTTAATATACTCTACTAATTTTTTGGGTTGTGGTGGCCTTGTCTGGATGTCTCTTCTATAGGGTTGGGGCCATAGTTTAAAAAACCTTATTTTAACCATAATAGAAAAATAATCCATCCTTGACAATGTAAAATTATATTACATTGTAATATTATTTATGTATTTTTTGATTGAAGGGGGGAACATATAAATCCTTCTTGAAATTATTTATTTTAAAAATATTCTCTTATATTATTTCACACGAGCTCATAATTTATTTTTTCAAATCTTTATCTAGAAAATCTTCAACTTTATCATTCAAATATTCATTCATTGATGGACTCATTTATGTGGTGTCTTAATTGGTAAACTAGATCTTATTATCAAATCCATATGATGAGAAATATTTCATATATCTAGAAAATTAATTACAAACTCATTTAAAATTATCTTATTATATTATTCCAACAAAAATTTCACTTCTTCTATAGTGCTCTATGGTATGTCACCTATTTTGTAAACCAATATGGATCACCTTAATACTATCATATTATTTTTCCTCCTTTGGACTTATTATTTTGATACCACTAGTTTATGTAATGAATTTTCATATTTAATAATATTTGGACATCATATAATATATGACTCAAGCATGTTCATAGACTTAAAATATTTTCACATGTTTATCTTGATATGATATACTATGAGATAACAATTTAATTTATATAAAAAGTTGTGATTTTTGAGATTTATTATACGATGTTATACCACATAGGTATCATGATCCTATTTGGTTTTATGTATATATAAGATGTTCTATACTTACACAAAATAGAGTTGAAGTGGGTGCATATTTTCTTAAAATGGAAATTGAGTCGACCCAACACTGAGGTAACTCCAATAATAAAAAACTTGAGACAAAGGGTTTGGTGATGGTTTTATTATGAAAAAATATTTTCACTAACTGTAGATACTAAAATTTGGTATTAGACACTTTTAAATACCAATTTGATCTACCTTCACCCTACATGACATGTGTAAAAATGATTGTAATTTATCATTCTCTCACACCCACATGCTATCTATGTGTTCATTTATTTCAATTGTTATTAGTCACCTACAAGAACTCCCTCAATCTATGCCAAACTAGTAAATTATCATAATCAAACATCTCTAGATAAATGATTTCGTATCTCGAAGAGAAACACCATATTTAGACAATATCATCTAGATGGAACTGACCAAATTTGACATTTTCATCCTTCACCTTACAATAGTTAAATTAAAAAATTAAATCATTCCTATGGGTCACCCCATTTACATAATGTGTTAATGGCATGAGAATTTACCTAATTATACTCATATAAATACAAAATAAGTTTAGGCTTATTGATCATTTGGCATCTATTTATCACTTATCAATCAAACACACTCAAGATGACTATTTTATTATTCCTAAAATACAAACGAATCACTAAAAATAGGTCCTTACCAAGTGGGAAGTACTCAAGAGCTAACCCAAAGTTATCATTTTTAAAGTGTCAAAATATAAATCACATGCTACATATATTGAAACACATACACTAACATGGATAATTATAAGTGATTTAATTTTTATCCTTGAAGTATTAGATATGTAGGAAACACCCAACCAATCATTGGGAACTAGTTGAGGTCAACTCAATGCACCATTTTCTCCATTTTACAAGACTAAATTACTACTAAAATTAACCTAAGGTTTTAAAGATATGGATATCAATAGCTAGGTGTCACACATATATCTAGACATTGGGATCACACAATAAGAGCATATCACAAATAATCACAATGGTTTATATTAGAACAGAGGGACAAAACACATAGACACTGTCTAGATAGTACCGACCTAAGGCTAATGATAATATTTGAACATAAGTAGAGATCCAAATCTTGATTTGAGTTACTCATAGTCCAATATTATTCATTACCTACAATTTGACACATGTCTAAGTCCCACATAGGACATGAAAAACTAAGTATCTATTATATTTTTGTACTTTCCATATTTAATAAATGAAATAGTCAAATTAATTCTAATATGTGACATTCAAATTTATAATTAATTATCATATATTATAATATGAATTAATTTAAAAGTTTATACCCTAATTAGGGATACAATTAAATCCAAAATAGTGTAAATAATGATGATAAACAAGCATGTTTCAAGACATTGAGTTCATGATTGATGTTAGTTGACCAGTTTACTCGACACATCAAATAGTAATTAAAAATGTCAAAGAAATATTTGAGGATATTAATTCCCTTATTTACATTTAAAAGTCTACAATTAAATCACCCAAGTATGACAAAGGAGGAAAATGACAAAATTAGTGTTGAGTGTTAAAAGGCAAAAGAGACCACTTAAAAAAGATCACAATCAAATCAAAATAAAAAAATATGGAAAAGCTTGTGATAAAAATAGGAAAATAAAGGCATGGTCAAAGTTTTAAATAAAAAAAAATTATTCATTGTTAAATGATATAATTTGGTAAGTAAAAAAAAAAAATACAGACAAGGGAGGAATCCCATGCTCATTTAGAAAAAGTCTATAAATGTTTTAAAAAGGTAGTTGGGAGCTATCAAATGTCCATTCCCAAATAATTTATATTCATGTAATGGGAATTTTTTTTATTTAAGGAAATAGATTCATAAGGAGGACAATGGTTGTAAGGAATGAGTGTGAAAAAATGATTTGGTTTTGAAGCTTTGAAAGAGATGTGTTATTACTCCATTTGGTAAAAGATTGAGACCTATCTTCCTTAGCCAAGCCTTCTATTGTGGATGCATATTTTAAAGGTAATTAAAAGATATATTTTCCTTTGTATTTTAAAATGTATGTTGATCTCATTGTATTGATTTATTAATATTTGTTTTATTATCTTTCTCCCTCATCCATGTTTTTTCCATCCTTTGTGTTTGGGGTGGGGAGTGAGAGAGGGGATTTTTTTTCCTAAGTGAAAATGTTTCGCACTATATGAATTATTTTAAATATATTTATCTCAGAGGCCTCTATTATGTGTTGAGTGAGGGGATGCAACAAATACAAACTCATGTAAGATTTTTAATATTTATTTTTTGAGAAGGGAAATGCTTGATAATGTTAAACCGTGAAGATAAGTAATTTGAAATTTTTTCTGCAAAGGGAAAGGAAGTCAAAGGCATGTTAACAATTCATTTTTATTTTTGATTTATCTTTGTGCTTTGAGTGAAGGGTTAAAAATTGAATTGGGGCATGTGGATACCTGGTATGAGATGGGAACAAGTTATTCTATTATAATTTATTCTATAATATTATGCTATCTTATTTTGTTGGGTATATGAGGAGGACAACTATACAACCCATACTTTATTTCACTATTGGGAAAGGATTCTCTGTTCATAAACCACTCAATTTGTTTAATGGATTTTGTTGTTACTTAATTTTCCTAGTGTTGTGAATATTTATAATGTTACATATTCTATTTTTGAAATATTCTAAATATTTGTATTCTATTTGTGAATTTTCTCAAGAATGGCATTCCATTTGTGAAAGCTTCTTCAATTTAATTATATTATTATGAAGGCTGAGTTTTGTTGTTATGTTTGTCAAGGTTTTAATCATGATACTCAATGAGGGAAATTATTTGAATTATTTTCTTTTAAGCATTTTGTGTTAATTTTCATAAGCATGAATGTATATTGATGAATATACCCTAAACCCCAACTTAATAAAACAAACTAAGATTATGGCGAGAAAGACATTTAAGTGCAAAATGTATAAGTTAAGTAAAGAGAAATCATATTAGTTAACATGACAAGATATCGAGAAAAAAAAGATTAGATATTTTATTATCTACCACTTATGGAGGGTGGCCATTGCTCTTCTCAATATTGGTATAAAATAGAATAAAATGGAGTATTGAAACTATTCAGGTTTACTGCACAATTTCCTATCCCTTTACTTGTTCATTGGTAATTATTCTGGTTTAATTAAAGGAAGGAAAATGTAGTATAAATTCTTAAATTTACTATTAAGAATAAATTACATTAAAAATTAGTAAAATAATCCAACTATCCTCATTTTGGGTACCTTACATTTATGGAAACAATATATATGATGATGGAGTTACGTGGTTAGGAAATTAATGGGTGTTTTTTAATGAGATATGCATACTCTTGAAAACCTATAAAGAGTAATAAAATAAAATAATATTAAAGGATTTTGTTTTAATACATATATACACCTAACCTAATTACTCAATTATTGATTGATATATTCTCTCATAGTACAATATTTCCCTAAGAAATTCCTATCTAAATTGACCTTAAGTCCTAGTGATTTTTGACAAGCTGATGATTTGAAGAGATTATGTATTTTTTCTATTTAAACCTTATAATAAACCTTTTAAATATATGTTTTTACTTTTAAAATTAATATATGAAATTATATAGCTTTTTGTAATAAATGAACTCAACCATTTATTCCACATTTGTCAAGAGAAATGAATTTTAGATCTTTATAAACCTCAGCACTCAAATTATATAATGTCCAAGGATGGATGATTTTTATAAATGGAATAATAGTTTTTGGGAGCCTTGAAAATCCATTAAGACATATGGTGATCATATGAAACATGGCATAATCTCATTTCAAGGAGAAAAAACACAAGGATGGATGCTTTTTATAAATGGAATATTTAGTCTGTGGGACCCTTAATAATTCATAAATAGATATGGTGATCATATGACACATGGATTCATCTCATTTCATGGATTAAAAAACATAAGAGAGAAAGGAAACCAAAGGGAAAACATGATTCGAGATTCTATGAAATGAGATCATGAAAAACATAGAATCTTGATGCATGAAGCTTGAATAAAATGAAACCAAATAACATATGATAATGACACCCTCAATGATATTAAATTTGTAAATATGTCACCAATTTATTTCATGGATAATATCAATAAAGGTAAAACCCATAAGACCCCATGAGAAGCATCCTCAGAGAACTATGTTTATGAGATCATGACACGTGGTGTCATATTGTTGCCTGGGGTTAAAAACTAAATTAAACTAGGTAAAGTATAAATCATAACCATTCATGAGGTAAGCCCATGGTATCTTGATGCATAAAATAATCTCAATTGAAAAATCACATCAAAGAGAAACACTGATAAACAATAGATAAAAAATTGTGTCAGATAATTTCATGACATTTTGACACGCAAAGTCATAGCATTTCATGAAGCACTTTGAAAAGAGTAAAACCAATAATATTAGTGAAAACCAACTCCAAGTAGTAATCCCAAAATATCATGACACATGGAAACATCTCACATCACATTAGTACATGAAAACAACATACACCAAAACATTTGATGTACTTAATCATTAATGAGAACAATCCACAAGATTGTGATACTTTTTGAAATATCATTCCATTGAGAATGCTTTAATCTTAGGACCTAGGTATATAAAATAACATATAAACTACATATAGTGACATGTGGTGTCATCAAATTATGCAAAGGAATGCATAAATCAACTTATAAAAATGAAAAACCCAACCACCGAGATGCTTTAAATGAGGAGTTGAGAAGTGTCATCCTCTTGTGGAAAAAATTATAGCAATGTAAACATTTTTAAAAATATAGAATATCCATAAGACAAGCGATAATTACATGTGATCATAAATAACCAAGAACATGAGGCCAATTGTCATGAACAAATTAAAAATATTGGATTGAAAGTAACTAAATAGATTATGTATTTTTACCAATTTAGAGTGTGTTTTTATCAATAACAAAAGGTTGGACCTTTTCCTTTGGCATATCTTTCTCCACCTCTTGATGTTTTTGTTTTTTAAGTAAAGGAAATCACATTACTGTGTTCTTCACCTCCCTTAGAAACTATTTTGTTGATTGTAACATTAATTTACTATTGTCTCATCCTTTTATAGGAAACAACTCAAATCTATTTCCATCCTTGGTTATTTGAAAACTATTATTTCTCCTATCATGTATTGCACATCTATCATGATTCCAAGGTATACAAAACAACACATGACATGCCCCATAAATATCACATCACACTATAATTTATCATGATATTCTCAATATGAAAATCAACCTTGTATTGCATAGTCTCACTCGATGTCCCTTTTTTAACTAATAAAATTAATATAATTAGATGGAGAGAAAATATTAAAACCAACTTCTACACCATTTTAGTAGAAAACAAATTATTTATACTACCAAAATATATATGAAGAACATATTCAAAATCAAGTCCAAATTTAGAGGTACAAGTTATATATATATATATATATATACATACATAAACATACACACACACACACACACTTATATAAACTTTTACCTCCAAAATTGCACTTGATTTTGAATATGTTATTCCTTTTACATGGTCCTTCCTTTTATTATGTATTCAAAATATATTTTCATAACATATTATTTTCACCATGTTCAAGATTCAATGGAGCCATATAATCTAATTTTTCTCATTCACTTTGAGACACATTTAATCTCTTCTCACTGCTTCTATTGTCTTTGCCTTTTGAAAATTTAAATTCCATCTATCCATGCTAACCAAACTTGAAACAAAAACCACTAAATCCTATTCCATGCACTCCTCCACCATATCTTCTTATTCTATAGGAATTATAATCACCTCTTTTGTTCTATTAAGAAGAAATATATCCTCCTCCTTCCTTATTTCTGAATGCTTGGCCTCACCCAAAATTTTCCTTCCATGTCCTCCACTTGTTCCTCTTTTATTTTTCTATCTTATTGATAACTTTTCCTTTGCCTTTAAAGCACACTAATCTTCTTCTTTTATAGAATTAAATTTAAACATTCAAAATGAATCCTCTATAGAAACATGGAGACTATTACATACAGAGATACCTTCTCTTCATCATCATATGTGTGGTCCAATATTATGATTATTATAAAAAATCATTGTCAGTTCATTAAAGAACATGCTAATGTTATATTATCAAGTTAAAATCTAGCTTCTCATAGTAAAATGAGATTATTTGTAGGAGTTTTCAATGAATGTAATGTTTGGTTCATTTAAAAATTATGAAAAATATATGCATTGAATTATATCATTTATTGTATGTTATATACTACAATGCATCAAATGTAAATAAGAAAACTTTCACAAATTCATAATTACAAATACATTGCTTAAAATCTTTATTTCATTAATGGTGGTGAAGCTTATCATGGCTAAAGAAAGATAAAATTTTATAATTTATTCTACATTATTTTATGGATGGAGTGAATTTTTACCTCTTCATACTTGAAAGATTCATATTTCTATATGGATTTTCCCATTCTACTACCTATTATACAAATTCACATCTGTTACATAGTGGCAACTCTCCCTTTTCATATATCAAACTATTTCATACAAACTAACTCATGTATCTAAATTTTTTTATTTTTCTCCATTTACCATACATTTTATTTCTATAAAATTATTAAACTTTTACATATATTTATAAATGCCTATCTCATAGTATTTTGAATTTAACATTTTGTCTTGTCTCGAGACAAATATTTCACAATCAATAAATAACTAGAGGCTACCTTCCTTTGTGATAAAAATGTGTATTATATATATGCCATAGTTAAAATTGATGAATGCTAAACCTATTGGTTTCTCTAGAGCATTTATTGTAGTTTTGCAAGGGTTTATGTTTATTATTTTCACCCCTGACACACTACTTAGTTGCATTTGTTGATTTTGAATATAATGCCACTATTTATAGGGTTTAAACCATCCTTCCCCATTCATATAAAATTTTGTCTTAAAATTTTCATTTCTTTATTGAAAATTTAAAATTTTACTCATAAGACTTACTTGCCATTTTCCTGAGGATGGTATGAAATATTTTTTTATGGTTTATAATGAATTCAATTATTATCATGTTAATAGTATTATTCAAAAAATGCGTGCCTTTAACACTAACTAACACCTTTGTGAATCCAAAATAGTAAATTCTATTCTTTTTTATGAACTTTTAAACATCCTTTGCATTAAAAGTTGAATTTACAACTACTTATATCCATTTTTTAAAATAACATGTATTTATAGTAATGTTTCTCTCATTTTATTACTTTTATGGAAGTTGAATGAAGCCAAAAAAGTCAATTCCTAAATTTTTAGATGATTCTAATATGAGCATTAGATTTAATGCATTTTATCCTCATGCAAGGGTGACCCATTCTTTGACAGACATCAAAAGTATTTGCACACAATGTGCACCTTGAAACATTGATGGACAAAAGTGACCATTATCAAATATATTCTTTAGAATAAAACATAGGTCAAGTGACCTATATAAACTTCTCTATGTGCCTCTTGCAAGATGTTGCCCCTTTTATGTTTAAACACAACCCTTTGCCATATATGATATTTTAAAAACCTTTACCAAAACTAATTGAGGATTGTAAAAGGAAAAGAATGAGTAATCAATTTATTATTTTATTTCTATTTATATTATTTTGGTAGTGTCCCATATTTCCAAGAGGATGCAATTTATTCTCATTATTCCAACACAACATTGATTCTCAAAAAATGTGTATTTAGTAAATCCTTTTGCATTTCCCATGGGTTTTGTATAGTCTAAATTCAAATCACACTATTAGGCCCTACATTAATGATATTAAATTGAGACTTTTGAAATAACATCAATGTTGTGGGATATTTCCTCCCATTAATGGCTTGTTCACCAAATATTTTAACATTAGATGGTCGACTAAAAATTCAAAAGGAGTAGTTAGTAAGTAGTGGTTTGATACAAAAATCCATTGTAAGAGCTTCAATTTTGATTGTGATATAGTTATGTTTAAGTGAATTTAACATCTTATTGAAGAAATAAACTAGATGATCAATGTTCCCTTCTCCTAGATATACTATGACTACATTGATAGTTGTTAATGAAGGATCAACATGCACATGAAATGTCTTAATTTTATCATGAAAGACTAATATAGGTTTTGTATCAAGGAAATATTTTATATTTAAAAAGGATTCTTGACACTCTTCCATGCATACAAATTTATGATTCTTATGCAACACCTTCTCTAATAGTACTTTGACATTGGCATACTTAGATGAATTTCATATAGTATCTAGTATGGCATAAAAAGAACCTTGATTTTGATGGATTAGATGGTCGTTTGACACCCAATATCACATCATCATTTTATTAATCAACCAAAACACATTCACTACATACTACATGTCATAGAAACACCCCAAATAGTGTAAAAACAAAATGCTTTTTCATATTCAACATGATTCATAGTGCTATGCATTTCTCAAAATTGAGTCACAACTTTGATAGGTGATCTTAGAGAAAAAACAAAATACTTCCCAATCATCTAAGTAGACTTATATAAAATCATACATGAATTCTTTTAAATAAGTGACATCATCTATTGAAAGCATGGATGAATCATTCTTTAGGGCATAAAGATGACTTTATAAGTAAAAAATACCATTCGATTATGATTTTTTTCATATTGGCCCTCTTTCACAAAATAAATATGATAGTACCCACTATATCCATCTGTAAAATAATACATTTTATGCTTTGTCATGGATTCCAATATTTTATCATTGAATGGTATAGGGAAAAAGATCATTCACAAAAATATTGTTTAATGCTCTATAATAGCCAAAAACTCAAATATCCTCCATATTATTTGGATGAACCACCAAAAGATTCTCTAAATAAATATTTTACCATTGGATAAATAAATATTTCATTTACCATTACATCAATCTTCATCTTGACTATCAAATTAACATTTAGATTCAACCTTATGACCTTCTCTTGACGAGGCTTAATCACTCCTTCATTTCTATGTGCATTTCACCCAGAGATGGATCAAATTCTTTGATCTCACTAAGTTTATTTGGAAACATGTCCTCATATTATTACAACAAGAGAACTATCTCCGATCCATCATTTTTTAAAAGTCTCAAATTGTAGACATTTTTAGAAATTCTTTAGTATCAATATTTACCTAATCGATCTTCAATGGTTTATGCTATTTGTTCTTTTCACCATTTTTAACTTGTTCAACATCCACTTAGATGTTTCATAGGTCTCTTTCAATTTTTTCATGTTATTATTTTCATTTGGGAGTTTTAGAATCTGTTTTGGTTCAAACATTCATTTTCTATCTATATATCCATCACTATATCTAAAAGTAGAAGCTTTGGAACTTACCTCAATTTGATTATATGATTTAAGAACACATAAATTATCTTCCCATACTTTATAATAATGTTCTATTTTATATTTAATGTTCATTAAATCCTTTACCTTATGCTCTCATTTATCATCCATCTCTATGCAATCCTCTTCTCTATAATAGAGAAAAATCTTCATTTTTTGCAATGCTTCTTAGACCATATAATTATAATCCTCAAATTAAAAATTTTGTATGAATTAATATTGTATTTGGGTGTAATAAAATTTCTCTCTTATCCTCTCTTAATGGATGTACCATTCCTTGGTAAGTGGTGTCCATGTGGCTTGGACCATATAGACGTGATAATGAGATGTTAGATCTAATTTCACCCATATGTATATGCAAGTTTATATGTGAGATTACAGTCATTTTCCTAACTTAAAAAACCATAAAATATGTATAAATTACCCAATTTGTAAAATTTATTGTAGTATCTAAAAAATTATTCCTTGTTAATGTGATCTCCTCTATGCATTTCCCATCATGATGCAACACTTACCTTGAGTTCATAGTCAAAAACACCCACCCAAATTTATAGGTTGGTAATACGTGATTAAAACATATTAAATAATGCAATAAAATATTCTACATAATAAAATATTATGGTATATTCCTATTTTGGATAAAAAATATATGCATTATCTTTGTTTAACCAATTAATGAAGTCAACATGTCAATCACCACTTACTAAGTAATAAGTAACAAAGGGGATTCTTCCCTCTATAGTTGAATAAATGTAATCCTCAAGTGTTATTTCCATTTAATATATCTATGCAATCTTAGACTTAGTGATAGAAATAACTAATGGAGAATTATATGCATATGTTACGCGATGTTGTAAGTGAATATGAATCTTGGTAGGAATTGTGTCAATATAGTCTAGATTGTCTGCAACATGCAAATATATTTAAAACCTCTTAAAATAATCAAAATATTATTCATGTAACATCTTATATGCAATGAAATTTACTTTTCACCAATTCTCTCACATTCCTTCACACACTAAAAAAAAAAGAAAGTAGGAAGATGGAGGACACCACCAAGCTTACAACTTTGGTTGAATCCTTAGAATCTAAAAATTATTATCCTTAACTTCTTTTTGGTTATTATATCTTGTTTCTTAGTTGGGTTGGGTCCTAGTTTTTTTTTGATGTTTGGTTTAATGTTTTTGTTAGTTTAGTGAATTTTGTGTAGAAGTTTGCCTTGATGTTTTGATAGTCCCCTAGGATTTTATCCCTTGTATGTTTTTTTTATCATTTATTGAACACATTTCATTTTTTTATTGATTATGAGATCCTTTTAAACCTTTATTAACTTAATCAATAAAAATAAAAAAGGTAAACTCATTAGGTATAAAATAAAAATTTCCTTAAGTTTTATTTAAGGTTTTATATATCCATTTGTCATATATGTAGGGTAATAATGATAAAAAATATAAATATCCTATAATATAATAAAAGGGATAAGGTCATACAAGATATAACATACAATATGAAGGAATAGACAATTATCAATGAATCTCTCAAAATGCAACATGAACTGACCAAAATTTAACCCAGTTCAATCCTTAGGCTGTGTACTCAGGGTGAGTGATGTAAAGATGAGTCTTGCAAGAAACATCATTATTAAGTTAAAAATATAAGGTGTATACAAATCATATTCCTAAGTTTTCCCTATTATCACTTAGTATCATGTCTCATTTATTTTCATCTAAATTATCTCAAAGTTAACTCACATTACTAGATCTCTTATATGAATCTATACATTCTCTAGTAATCCAAAGGGTTATATCCATCCATTATCTACAAGACTCAATGAGACTAGGCTATATCATATAGTTAGTTTTTTAATTTCTTCCTTGGAAATGTTGACAATGCTCTCAAAATCAAAAAATGCATTTTGGATCTCACACCCATCTAAGATAATATGATTATTAGCATTGAAATCCTATGAATTAATCAATTTTACATACCATATAGGTTTATCAATAATATCCTTCTAACTATTATGAATTTACATCAAGGATTGCAATAACTTAGTAACAGTATGTAATATACCTTCATTTTAAAATAACTTCATTAGCTACAATAAATTCGTTAATCAATGCACAACCCCTTGCTTGTTACAATATATTTATAATCTCATTGTATTCTTATTCCTCTATCTTAGATGACTGATATGTCCCACACTCATTTTTTATGGATCCAAGTAGTTCAACAACTTTATCGATCAATTGATTTTCTCGTTTTGCATCGAGAAACTTGATATCTCATACCTTTCTTATTTGGGTATTTTTAGAGATTAATAGTGGGTAACCCTTGTTATTTTTTTTGTAATCATGTAATTTAATGAAATTTTTTATTCTTGTTTCTAGTTTAAATAAAAATTATGGCTTTTAACTTAAGATACAAAGTTATAATATTAAAATTATGAACCATTTTAACTTGCCTATGTTTTTTCTTCACTGAGCCATCCTTAATATTATTTTGTTTATAAATATGAAAATATGCATAATATACATGTCAATTAGGATTCATTAGAAATTCATTATGATCAAGATAATTGTTTAGATAAAAAAATTTCTAAAAATATATATTTTTTAAATTTTTGATATATTTTCATATTTTACATTTTCATTTTTTACATTTTCAAAGACCTCCAGTGAAAAATTTGGACCCTAAACTTTAGTTAGAGCCCAACATGATTTCTATAGGTAGTCTTGTAAGGCATAAAAAATAGTTTGTTTGAGAAAATTCCTAAGGCATCTTCCAGTTTCAAAATCAAGTCAATA
Organism: Torreya grandis; assembly: GCA_037957365.1. Classification (NCBI taxonomy): domain Eukaryota; kingdom Viridiplantae; phylum Streptophyta; class Pinopsida; order Cupressales; family Taxaceae; genus Torreya; species Torreya grandis. Next base: position 304,482 of record JARHVA010005495.1, on the reverse strand, counting down.
AACTTGGAGATATGAACTTGACAAGGGGAATTAATAATAATGATACCATCAACCATAATTTGGGTTTTACACTTCTACCCATTCAACTCGACTTATATTATGGATTCATGTCATCTCTGTGTGGAGGGACCTTTTAGCTCCCATTCAAAACCTTTTGTTTACTATTTTTGGGACCTTTTGGTTCCCATTTAAAATCTTTGGTTTACTATTTTTAGTAACTTTTTAGCTTTCACATTGTATGAATATAAAGTAGATAGTATGGAATAAATAAACATAGTTACATGCATATATATATATATATTGATATAACTATAATTATAAAAATAATAGTATTTTATTATAAATTAGAGTGTATACAAAAATTGGAAAAATCTATTGGATATATATATATATATATATATATATATATATATCTTATAGATTTTTCCAATTTTTGTATACACTCTCATTTATAATAAAATACTATTAATTTTATAATTATAGTTATATCAATATTAGTTCTATTTCTATAACACATTAAGCTCCATAGTTAGTGTTTTGTCTATTGAGTTGAATACTTAATTCAGATCACATTGCAATATGGTTAGCTTCACTACACATAAAGCATATGAATTGTCTCCATGGTTTTCTTTGAATTTTTATCCTTTGCACATATCCTCCTTGATTTTAATAGCCACTTTTTTGATAGGGATTCCACTCTACTTGTTAATTTGGTGGAGGATTCAATCCTTATTGATTTTATGATTGATAATTATGTTAATAAAATTTTAAATTAATCTCTTGTAAATTTTATTGTGGTTTTTGTTGGGCTTGCACAACAAATAAATTTATAGTAATATCATCCTTAAGGTATTGAAACACATGGAAATTATTATCATCATACATGGGGGAAAAATGAAAAATATAGTAGGTACTCAGAGGTTTCCTTACGTATCTTTATATCATATGAAACCAAATATGTGTGTTATCTCTAATTTGAACTAGATTTTAAAGTTAGACTAATAAATTTTTTTAGTATAGATGTAGTGTAATTAATAAATAATAATTAGAATTCCATTTGAAATTTGAGAATCATTACATAAATATTTATTACAAGTTGATAATAATTGAAATGGAACTTTTATATACTTACACATGAGAAACAACAGCTTACCAATGAAACCTTATATTATTAACATAAACCATGTAACTATTCCATGATTTAGAATAAATACTATGACTTAAACATGAATCAAAATTATATATATCATTATGGAAGAAACATTAACCAAAACAAATGACTCTATTAGACATTGAAATAAACTCAAGGAATTCCATTGATATTGTTGTAATGTTATAAAAACTCTATATTATAATTTATCAACCTTACCCAATCACTCTTAAAATTATATTACATCATAAGAGCATTAATTTATGTAATTTTATCATCTCTATCATCCATAGTTACTTCCAACTACCTTTATTTTTCATAACTAATTTTTACTATAATGATAAGGTAATTACATTATAATTATATTTATTTAATGTGCATAAGATTCACATCTTTGATATATATATATATATATATAAATAATTAAATCTTTGTGATCATTTTTTGGTTATTATGCATTTATGAAATTTTGGCAAGCTTGTGATGCTTTTTTAGGTTTAATTTACTTTTCTAGACTTGTATTATTTTTCTAGGGTTGTGATGCTTTTCTATAATGACATTGATTTCATATGCTTGTGATGCTTTTACAATCTTCCACTGATTTTATAGGCTTGATATGATTTTCTATGTTTGTGCATCTCCAACCTATGTTGGAAATAAAATTTGTTATGTGAAGCATTATTTGAATATTTCACTTAAAATTACATAATTATAAAGCTTGAAAAAGTCTCCTTTATCATAATTATTCTAAAAAACCTTTCACATTAATACTATTTAATAATACTCATGAGAAAAAAGGATTGCCTCACTCTATGATAATTCTAACTACAAACTCACTATTTCAGTGCATGAACATCCTTGTTACATCAATCAATACATGTAAGCATTATAGAAAAATGTTTTTTCTCATTATGTCCTTGCATATTTTTACCAATATAATTACACATATGACATTATTTATGGTTTTCACCTTAGTGGGAACCAAGTGATCACCATTATAGGTTTTTAACCCTATGGTAACTTCCTCTAAAAACCCTTTAGCCAAAATCCATTAATCTCAAGTCAATCTCATGTCAGAGTAGGCTTATTTGATAATGGTTGGAGAAATTTTAGAGCTTATGACACTAGGGATAAGACATACCCCTATTAAGTATCCTATTCTCTTAAAACATCCTTCAACCAATGATTCAAACTGTGCATTTCAACAAGGGTGTTACATACGTTAACACCTATAAAAACTAAAATTAGTTTTTTTATACATATTATCTTACATTAATGAAAAAATATCCACCCATTGATCATAACTTGATTCCTATTGGTTAAGGTTCACATAGAAAGAATATTGACACACCAATAATATTTATTCTCCAACTTGACACAAAATTAATCATACCTAGTTTGGTTTATGTCCCCAATTTTAAAAATGGAAAGAAATTAAATTTTCATTGAATCAAAATGGATAATTATATGCAAACCTATAAAACCATTCTTTCTCTTTGCTCATATAAAACTATCCCAAGCTCAAGTCAATTTGAGACTTGAGTAAGATTTATATAAGTTTATTCAACGAATGTTAACTTAAAGTATTTTGAAAATATCACCAAGAAGACCTCAATGTGTACACAATTTTTACTAATCTCATCTTTTATGATTCATAATATGCTTAAAATTAGACCAATAACAAACTTAAAACTTTGTTATTTAATGATCAAGCTTACTATATTTTATATAATGTATATATGGTTTTTGGGTCACCATCCTATACACATACAATCAAGTTTCATTTTATTTTAGGTTCTATTCTAATGAGTCACAATGTAACATTTTAGATCATCTTAGATTTAATTATATTATCCATAATAAACTAATGGTTACTCAAAATTGAAATAGCTTAAGGCTCACCCCATCAATAGGTAATTTCAATAACAAAAATACTTTATAAGTTTAACAATAGGTCTCACAATTTCTTGTTGTGCCTCACTTTATTCAATATTATACCATAGAGTGTCACATTTGATCAAAGGTTTAAAAATTTAGATAAACTATTGCTATTGTTTTATGTGAAGTAGATTATATATATTTTTTTAATGCAATGCTTAGAATTTTGTTTATGAAGAAAATGATATCAAAATATATACTAAGCCCATTTAGTTACCAAATTATTACTAATCTAAGCAAGTTTTCACAACATAATGTCCCTCCTATTATTGAAATAACCATTTTCTCAACCATAATAGTTTCACAGGCTTATAAAATCCATACCACCCAAAATTACTTGGACAGTAGATCATATTTTTCTTATTTCATGTAATTAAAATAGTTTCTTAAGCTTTTAAAATGAAAATTATAGCAAACCAATTCATTATACAAACTATTCACACTTAAAAATAGTAATGGGATTTATATCCAAGCCAAACAAGGAATATATATATATATATATATATATATATATATATATATATATATATATATATATATATATATATATATATAGTTTTGCTTATTTTACATCTAAGAGATATAAAATAATGAAAATTATTCACTAATTTAGATTATAAAAAATTTGGAACATAAAAAATCTAAATTAAAAGGGTCTAATCAATATTGCAACTAATTATTTTAGAAATGACAAGACAAGAGAGATATGAAATACATATATAAAATATGACTATATATTGTTATAAAATATTTAAATACTTTAGACGTGCTTCATCAACTTCATAGATAAAAAACAAGAGATGAAAACTAGCCTGAATGTTATTGGCAAAGTCAGATGCCTATGGAAGCCAACACCATTAAGGTTTATTGACAATGTATCTATGCAGATTGGGGGTTTGAAACCTTTGAAATACCTACACCTATGATTGAAATTTATTTATGAGTATGAAAACTTATTCAATTTTCAATTGTAATACCCATATTTTATATATTTTGTCCAAACCCTAATTGTGCTTGATTGATAATTGGTTACCCTTAAAAAAGGGTTAGCATTTTGGGTTGGATTTCCCCAACCACTCCCCACTGAATGGGAGTGTTTATTATATTTAAATACTTTGAAGAAGGATCAAACTACCTGTAGTTCTATCACTCATGTGTGTGTATGTGAAATCATGAACAATCAAGAATGTAATTCCTTATTTTGATCTTTGATACATGATATCATGCAAATTTTAATATTTGAATTCAAATTTAGCTATATGAAATGTTATATGACTACTCGAATATTTTAGATGTGAATATGACTTTTGAATAATTCTATCAGAGAGTGTTAGTTTTTTCTCAATGTTGTTAAGACTTACCAAGTGAATAATAATCTTAAGGATAATTTGTATATAGATGATTTTTCCTTAATTTATTATTATGACTAACCCATGAAATGTGTCTAGGATGACCTAATGAAGACTTACCAATTTAAAAAATTGATGCTAAGGATCTCTGAGCATTTTCAATAGATTAAGACACCTTTATTAACCATCACTATTTAGGTTTATTGATACTATTATAGAAGTGAAAAACAAGGATATGAGATATGTATAATGTCTATCTAGGATTTTGAAGGTGTTACTATATAGACTAAACTGATCTTAAATAAATATGTATGATGAATATATGACATTAACAAAATAGATGTGTATATTTATATATGGAAAGTGTGTTTGAGATTCATATATTTGTGCATTATCTAAGTGTATAAAAATATGTCAAATTTTATGTTGTCAAAGTAACCATGTTTAATGTTGATAGGTACAACCATACTACATTATTTTCTCCATGTGAAATCAATAAGAATAATGTATAAATCAATATATTATCTCAATACAAAATCTAAGATAATATAAATCATTGAAAAATCTAGAAATAAAAAAGTTAAGGAGTGAATACCTTTGATGGTATGTGAATGATGCTATCATTTATTGAATTTGATCAAAAAGTTCCCCAAGAATACAAAACTACTTATATTGTGATTTGAGGGGGTAAATTCAATTTTAACAAGATAAGCAGGTGCTATAAGTTGAGTGATACCATACCCTCATCCACACTGCCTTGAGTATCAAAATAAAGTATTTATATAACCCAAAAATCATGTTTATATGTAAGATTAGAACCCCAAATTAGGTTCATATTTAAAATTGGAATAATGAGTTAGGTTTGCTTGTAAAAGGATCACCTACTACAAACATCTATAGATGCAAAGTGCTCATGCAATACCATTATTTCCACTAATACTAAAGTAAACAAATAATAAAGTGTTTGCATGAATAAATTTCATGCCTCACATGATCCATCTATCCCTCAAATTATGTATAATTCCAAAATCTATCTAAAAATATGATAAAATGTCTCACTTATTTCTCAAAATCATTATAATTCCTAAATTGTTCCTCAAAATCATGTGAATTTATCTTGATCTTCTCAATCTAACCCATCTGAATCATATTATTTGTCTTAGAGTTTGAAACACTTTGTCTGAATATATAAAAAAGTTCATTGTATTCCCCATTTTGATATGAGGGATGAAGCCTACAAATCACTCATCTTAAAAAAAAGAGTTATGCACATCATGTGTTATATATAAAAAGTATAATCATATATATACAAACATGATAAGATGATTTACAATCATGTATCTTTATAGAAATTTTTTGATCATGGTATTGGCTCAAATTTTTTTTAGGGGGACAAATTAGTGACTTTGAGTTAGTGGTATGAGAATTGAGTTCTTACGTTAGGTAGCCATGAAAGAAAGAGTCCCTCTCCTATTAGCAGGTGGAACTACCTTTATTAAAACCCAAAAAAAGAAAAGAAGGGAAAAAGCTATTCACAACTATTTTATACAAAAATGTTTTCTATTGGGTGTTTCATACTTTTAACTTAAATGTACATAAAGGAAAAGAAAGAAAATGAGGGGAAAGAAGGGAATAATGAAAAGAATGGAATAACATAAAAATGAAAGGAATAAGGGAGAATAAATTTATTATAGTTAGTTAAATATAGAAACTCCCATGATAACCCTAAGAAAAATGAAAGACAACTTTGTGTAGCTAAATGCATAAAATTACTAGAATAGTCTAAGAAGGGTAAAACACCATGTGCATGGAAACCTCTCTCATTCAATGGGTGGTAAAAACATAATTACACCCTTAAGAGTGAAAAATATACACTAAAACAATTTTTTAATATTGATAGCAGGCCAAAGACAACTATCCCATATTTACCCATAAAAGATAATTAAAATATTGTTTAAAACCCATCAAGATTTTACATTCATAAAAACAACACATGAAGATTCTAAAATAAATACTTAATGTGAAATTCCCATTTTTTGATAATTTGGTAGTGATAATAAAAACAATTTGAAAGTAAAGATACAGAGACAAATGAATCACATGCAAATTTATAACTCATAAAGAAATCTTGAACACAAAGTCTACAAAATCTCCCTGTTCTAATCTTTATTGAGTCAAAAATACAATCTTGTCCTTCAAAAGTTTTTTCAGAGTTTGACTACCAAAAGTCCCCTTTTACAAAGAGCCTTATATTCATATTTATAACATGGGGAGGTGGTTATAGTGTGTAACCATACTTTTTGCATTTTAGAAGGTGCAAAAGTGATTTTATAAAAATGTACCACTTAAGTGGTGCAAAAGTGCATTGGTGCAATTGCACCTATGTGCAAAAATGAAATTGCAAAATTACATCATTTGAATGGTGTAAAAATACTTTTGTGCTTTTGCATCACTTGAAATGTGAAAATCAAAATTACATGATTCACTTTCGAAACCAAGCATTTGTAGATTTGTTTGGAAAGCTATAAATATTTTACACAGAGGGTTCAAATGGGCTAACAAATATTTTGGGATAAAAATGAAAAAAACCTTAAATTTTGATTTTTGATTTTTTTAAAATTTTACTTTTTTTGGGCAAAATTCAAAAAAATTTAGTGATTTTTTTATTTTTTAATAAAACGACTTTTTCACCAGATTTTTTCTTTTTTTTAAAAACCATGACAATAGTTGGTTTTGACTGAGATTTTAAACTAAAGGAACAAAAATAACTTAGAATTATATAGTTTCATATTCTAATGCTTTTACCATTGGGTAATAGAGTCTTCAACTCAGTAACAACTTTAATGGATCTAATTTTTTTTGGATTTTTGATCTTCAAGAAAAGGATGGGTCTTCAATCCATTGAAAAGTTATCACATGTCAAAATATAGTGTATGCGAGGGTTAGGTACTCAACCTAATAGGTGATTTCATATATCCAAAAGGATAGTGTATATGAGGGCATCTTTACACAAAATAAAATGTAAAGAAAGAAATGTTTTTATTACGCTTGTATATCTAGATTTCACCAATTGATAGCCAATTCACCCATCTCAATCATATGAGAAATAAACATACATTGTTGGGCCAAATCATCTGTTTGGTTAAAAAATTACACGCCCTGATCTAACCAACTAAAATCCAATTCACCCATCTCAATCATATGAGAAATAAACATATGATGTCAGGCCAGATCCTCTAATTAATTGAAAACTTGCATATTTACCACCTATTTACTAAAGAGATTCATGAAAAACCTATCTATTCTATCAACTTAGCAAATCATGTGATTACCCATGATATTTCCTGGGTAGAGATCATTGCCACAAATATGTGTAGGCAAAAATACTAATACATGGGCAACATATAGACTTTTACATTTATTGAAAAAGCATGCAAACCAAAATGAAATAGGAAAAAAGAAACAAACCAAAATTGGGAAAGCAAAACTATTTACAAGGAGTAGAGGAAATGAAAAGATTATACAAAACCATTCATCAGTTGGGAGAAGTACCTATCATTTCAAAATAATGGATTTGACTGATTAACTCCAAACACATTTATCAACCATGACCAAGTAGGTGGGAAGATAAACTTATAGTTATCATTCATACAAGGATAATCACAAATGAACAAATCATCAATATTTTCCTATTTTGAAATGAAATCTTTATGATATCCTGTGAGCACTTCTGAGCAATACTAAACTTTTTAAATATCTTCTTTGATAACTTCAAATGAATCTATGATAGATACACTCTCTAAATTGAAGAGAAATATGTCACATATCTATTTTTGAGATGGAACCACAATATGATTATCTTATAGAATAAATGAGGTGTTGATATTCTTTTTTGAATCACTTTCCATAGTAGAAATGGATTCATCACTGGATAAGTCATCATAATCATCTTCATCAATTTCCTTTGCCTTGATAGTTTCCATTTCTCTTGTAATGATTATTAGGTACCATTCAGTTTGTTCAACATAGATGTATTCTTTGACCTCAACCTTGGCATGATTATGATTTTCAATTAAAATGAAACACCTGAGGAATCTTGATTTTTGACTATTGGGTCTTTCTTTCTAATAGAGAAGGGATCATATACTTTGTTAAAAACTAGTTCCACAATATCTTCTATTTCAGAAAGTATAACATCATACTCTATATTATTAATTATTTCTATTTATGGTTTTATCTATTATTTTTTAGATAACACATTTTCTCCTATGACCATGGGGTTTAAGCAATCTGGTGAAAAAAGCAAATCTTTATCTTTTTCACCAAGTGAGAAGTCAAAATATTCAGCTATTCTCTGATTAATCATTATTTATTCTAATTTTTCACCTTCTTCCATGATCATAAAAATAAAATAATCATATATAATAGGTATCACTTTCTCTTTTTCCTTGTTAGAGTTTCAACATGTTTGATTATGAAATTGCCTTCGAACTCTCTTTTTGTATATTATAGACTCTTGATTGTATCAGGTTTCACTATTTATTCATAATCATTTATAAATATTGTAGCACCTTTTGAAACTTCTTTCTTCAACATTCCAGACATGAACCAATCATCTTTAATCTTGATAACATCTTGTTATGTAACTATAAAGTCATTTACCTTATTCTTCATCAAGACAAACTTGATCTCTGGGTGAAGAGAGCCAATGAAAATGTAGAGTTGATTGTTGAGACTTGGTTGATTTATGTGAGGGATTATCCTTAATTATTTTTTAAAACATGATACAAAATCTCTCATCTATTCATCATCTCACTTTTGAATCTGGAAGAAATATGACAAAAGTATACATAAATTCATAGTTGATTTGAATCTATCTAAGAACCTATTCTTTAAAGTGTCCCAATCCATAACAAATCCATCTTGTAAGTGCTAGATTCACTTGACAGTAGGTCTAATGAAAGTTTTAACAAAAATTCTCATAGCAACATCCTCATACATAGCTCCCAAAATGATATAAGACATTGTGAAGGCTTGGATATGTTTATCTACGTCTTGACCATTTTTATAGATAATTTTTGGAATTTATTTCTTGAGCCTAATGGGAACTCATTTTATTGGGCCAAACCTAATGGCCCAAAATGTTTTCCCCATGGGACATAAGGTTCATTGGGGTTGGGATGGACCAACACCATTTTTGCAATAAAGAAGGTGAAGGCACTAGGTCCTTCTCAACAGAGTTGCCAACCTCCATTCTAGGGTAGGTTTCTTAAAATGTCTAAAAATAATGTGTGTAAATCACCTTGATCCACAATAAGGTCTCTATAAACTATTGGCTCAAAAATTTGTCAGGGGGATAAATTAGTGACTTTGAGTCAACAGTGTAGGAACTGAGTTCTTACATTAGTCAGTAATGAAAGACAAAGCCCCTCTTCTATTAGCAGGTGGAATTACCTTTATTAAAAGTCAAAAAGGAAAAATCAAGGAAAAAGCTATTCATAATTATTTACAATAAATTTTTTTTCTATTGGGGGTTTTATATTTTTAACCTAAAAGTTTATAAAGGAAATGAGGAAAAAGAAGGGAATAATGGAAGGAATGGAAGAATAGAGAAAGGAAAGGAATAAGGTAGAATAAGGTTATTATAGTTAGTTAAATACAAAAACTACAATGATAACCCTGAGAAAAATGAAAGACAACTCTGGGTAGCTAAATACAAAAACTTACCAGAATAGTCCAAGAAGGGTAAAACATCATGTGCATGGAAACTTCTCTCATTCAATGGGTGGTAAAGATGTAATTACATCCTTAAGAGTGAAAAATGTACACTAAAACAATTTTATAATACTAATAGTAGACCAAAAATAGCTATCCCATATTTACCTGTAAAAGACAATTAAAATATTGCTTAAACCCCATCGAGATTTCACATTCATAGAAATAACAGATGAAGATTCTAAAAAAAATACTTAATGTGAAATTCCCATTTTTTTATAATTTGGTAGTGATAATGAAAATAATTTGAGAGTAAAGATATAGAGATATATGAATCATACACAAAGTTATAACTCATGAATAAATCTTAAACACAAAGTCTACAAAATCCCCTTGTTCTGATTTTTATTGAGTCAAAAATACAATCTCATCCTTTAATTTTTTTTCAAAGTTTCACTACCAAAAGTCCCCTTTTAAAATGAGCCTTACATTCATATTTATATCATGGAGAGATGGTTACACTACGAACCATCTTTTTTGCATTTTAGAAGGTGCAAAAGTGATTTTATAAAAATGCACACAAAAGTGCATTGGTGCAATTACACCTACGTGAAAAAATGAAATTGCAAAATTTCACCATTTGAATGGTGTAAAAATACTTTGGCACTTTTGCACCACTTGAAATGTGCAAATCAAAATTGCACAATTCACTTTAAAAACCAAGAATTTGTAGATTTGTTTGGAAAGCCAACAATATTTTGCATGGAGGGTTCAAATGGGCTAACAAACATTTTGGGATAAAAATGAAAAAAAACCATAAATTTTGATTTTTGAATACTTTAAAATTTCTAAGATTTTTAGGTGAAAGTCAAAAAAATTTAGCCATTTTTTAATTTAAGCGAAAAAAATGATTTTTTCACCAGCTTTTTTCGCTTTTTCAAAATTCATGACAACACATGGAAAACATGTAATCCAAGGCAAGGAAAATTATTTGTTAATAACACAAAATATATAATCATGATAATCATTTCCTAGTAAAAATTCTAAGATTCAAATATATATGTCAATATTTTAATAAAGTAACAATAATATAAACCAAAACATAGAGCCCATAGTAATAGTGTGTGTATATATATATATATATATATATATATATATATATATATATATATATATATATATATATATATAATAAAGGTGTGTGATAGAAACCAAAACACATATAACATTATAATAATTATAGTAAAAAAGATAAAAAATATATTTCAAATGTTAACCTTCACTTGTGGAATATAGAAACCCAGAAGGGTGAAGTTAAGTCCATGGAAAAGATAGATTGGATAGGGGTCAAATGGTCTAAAGCACTAGAATCGTAGTATAAATTAAATTTTTATGGTGTTGATAAATATAACCTAGGACAAGTAGGTGTTATAAGAGACATCAAGGGTGGATTTATAACTAACTATGTAGGCCCTTTGGGTGTTTAATCAAACCATTTAGCTAAAATCAAGGGACACACTATGGGGGATCCAATTGGCCTATGATTTTAGACTTAAATATCTTGTTATAAAGGGATATTTGATAAACATTATCAATATTCTCAAGGATAAATCTAGGTCAAGTTGGAATATTAAAAATAATATCAATAATGCCCAATTGATAATGATAAACTTTGACAATATGAGAATTATTCATACATATATCAAATGAAATAAATGTGTTGGTTGGAAGACAAACAAAGAAATTTTAAACTTTAAAATTATCAAATGGAACATTAGTTCAAACCTTCCTCATCCCTTTATTGATATCCTAAGTGAGGGAGCCAAAGATTAATATTTTGACCAAAATTTAGGAGAGACTTATCTCCTTGGTCATCTCTTTCGTTATCACCATACCCCCCCTCCCCGCCTCCCCCCCCCCCCCCCCCCCTCTCTAACTAAAACTTAATCATAACATTAATTGGGTAAGGGAGATGGATTAATACATAATTATTTCCATCATTCCCATCTTCAATAAGTGTGTGAAGTTGGAGTAAAGTAATTATAGTACTTTGAGTGAAATTAGAGTCACCTTGAATTACAAAATAAATAATTAGATACACATAAAATACATGGGTGGTGAAATCAATAGGGTAGAGTCATTGTCTTGAAAGAATGCAAAGAGAAATAAGACTATTTGAAACATCCTAAGGAAAGTTGGATTAAATTCCTAGATGGAACTAATTTATGGAGTGTACCCAAGTATATTAGTATATTTTGTTGAAGTATGTAAACATACACTGTGAAGCTTAGAGGCATTGTGGTAGAAGTGAAAAAATAAAAAATTACTAAAGTCACAAGGATGATCATTGAAGGCACTAAGGTTTACAGGGACCATATCAAGAAATATGAAGTGATCCACAACTTCTAATTTGATAAAGAAAATATCCACAAAAATAAATGTGGCATCCTCCACTTGTCTCTTCTTAGTCCATGGCTAGAAGTTTGCTTACAAGTGATGATGAAGTACATAACTATGGAGGGGAGGTTCATGAATCTATATTCCCACCATTTATTATTTCTCAACCATTTTAGGCATGGTGAGGTGATCATATTCCCCTATTACTTTTAAGGTATCTTGAAAATTTAGTGAGGGAATTTCAATTTTGGGATGTGGATTTTCTAGTTCATCAAAATTTAATTTTAATTTTAGTCCATTTGGGTCCTCTTCTATTAATCATCTAGTGGGGCCTCCTAGATACAAGGGAAAGGTGTGGGTCAAGGAAGTGCCCAATAGGGAAGATAGGGAGAAATATGATGGAACTTTGGCTCATTAAGATCTTAGGTCTAAAAAGAAACTAACCCAAGCCCCCTCCTCATGGAAAGGATTTTATGACCAATAACATGATGTCTAAGGACAAATTGAAAGCTTGAATATCTACCTTAAAGATAAATCTTGGTAAAAATTTATTTGATAAGTCAGATTTAAAGCATTCAAAAACCCAAGAAGATATCAATAGGGTAATGATAGATAATATAAATTAAGATAGTAACACCCTACTTGAATTTCTAAAGGATTTGTTTAATGATTTCAAGAAGAATAAGAAAATGCTGGTGGAATTAGAAGATAGTGGAGAGACTAGAAATTGAACATAAAAATATAATCAAGAGTTCATGGATCTTGAACATGATTTTAGTGAGTTGAAGAATGATATGACTAGATTAGGCATCAAGATGAAAAGGTTAAGGGAAGAGTTGAAAGGGATGAAGAGAAAGATGCATGAGAATTACAATAAAAATATAAGTAATATCACAAATATACTTAAGGTCTATGTGGACTCAAGAAAGAGGTAAGATGAAATCACCATAGATGAACCTGACAAGTGTACAAGGGACCAAAATAATAAAAAGTTAGGTAATGAGAAGTACATGCAAGAGATTGTATTTCTAGAAAGATTCATGTTCTTATGGATTATTTTAGAGGCTATTTATATCCAATTGGCTATAAGTAGGTGTTTTTATTTTGAAAATGGTCAATTATGTGAAAATATACATTGGTTAAATAGACTAAAGTTTATACAATCTCACATGTGTTTTCAATTGACCTATAAATTATACTTTGACCTATATTGAGACAAAATTTCACTATAATTACTATGCATGTGTGGTTTTCATTCATCAATAAATTATAGGAGATATGTATTGGTTATATAGAATCACCAGTTATAGTGGTATGTGTATTGATAATTCAAGTTGATTAGGTTTCTAAATATATTTTCATTGAACATGTTTTGAATGAAGATACTAATGGGCCACCAAAAGAGTGCAATTATAAGATATGAAGTTAGAAACTAGGAAGGGAAAATAACTTGAAGATAAAACTAGATACCATAGAGAAGCATGTGGGAAAATTGTATAAAAATAGAATTATAAACAAAGAGAAAAAATAAATGATATGATGGAGAATAAAAGAAGAGTCTCTTCATGATAGGTATGCAAGTGACTATGATGAATACCTAGAAAAATAGGAAAATTTTAATGCAAGTGGAAGAACCATTGCAACTTTATTTTAAAAAAATGATGAGAATCAACCAACTATCAAATATTGTACAACTTTCTATTATTTTCCACATTTTAAATAGAGGTCAACCAATGACTAGTTATTTAGGATATAAATACATGCTACAATTTCTTGGCATATTGAACTTTTTAAATACTCATTGGTTAGATACTAGTGGTTAGGAATGGGCTAACTATCTTGTTTAAGTAGAAAAGGAGGATATTAAATAGAAAATAAGGATTTTCAAATACATAACATTGTCACTTGATGAAGTTACAACCATTGATAACACTTTTTGGGTGTGTATGAATGTTTACACCATTGTGAACCATGTTCATTAGCCTCATTTTATTGCTATTCATAAAATGAAAGAAAATTCAACTTATCAAAACATTTTAGAATTTCTCAAGTATAATTTGAAAGAGGTTGGTGGCATGGATGATTTCTCAATTGAAAGAATGATTTTTTGTGTAGGGACATATGGAGAATATGTTATGCAAGATCAAAGAAGTGGTCTTTGTGTAAGGATACAATTTTTTTGTACACCATATATGATTGGTATTCATTGCATGACACATAGAATTATTTTAGCATTCAAAATTGTGAGCAAGTTTACATTAGTCTCAAAAGTTAATCTTATTCTTGAAATCCATTCATACTTTTATAGAAATTCAAAAATATTTTTGCAATTTCAACATTTTTTTGAAGGTTTAACACAAAGAAACAAGCTAATTAAGGATGTTTATATTTGATGGATTTCCTTTGTGGACCAACACATAAAGTAAATGTATAATATTAGTTATTGATGGGAATAATGGAGGAACATTTCCACACAATAGAAAATTATCTAGATATTTTGTTTTGGTTAAGTGATATAGAGAAATTATTAACATTATGTGGCCTTTTATCCATGTTGGATAAAATAACTCAATTATAAAGAAAACTAAAAAAAACAATGTACATTTAGGAATATGCTAAGTTAAGAAAATTAATATGCCTTACACTTGATAATTTGTATTTAACATTATAATCATTTACAGGAAAAAATTTAACAATTTAAAAATTAATTACAAATATTAAACATAGTAGTAACTATTTGTAGTTTAATGAAGATGGATATTTATGTGCAGAAGTGCGAGAATATAAAATAACCCTACACACTTTTGTGATAGTTGGTTGATCGAATAGAATATAAGAAGTTTCTATTACAAGGGATTGATTCCTTGAGGTTGTATCCTCTATAAGGTCCACCTTGAAGGAAATTAAAAAATGTCTCTCTTTAGAGATTAGAGATTGTTTTTCTCAAGATGAATTACTAGAATCCATGGCTGTGGTATACCCTCAATATTTGAGAAATGTTAACTCATCATATTTTTAAAATAAAATAAAAACCTTGGCCCAAAATGTTTTCAAGAGTGTATAATTAAATGGTGAAAAAAATAAATGAATTTTAGATTTTCCAAAGATAAGGGTGCAGTCTATTTGATGTGTCACAATAATGTTGGAACAACTTAAATTTTTAGACAATGCTCTCAAAGATAGTTTGATAACTAGACTATGGACTACCTTAATTATGAGTGAAATACTATATGATGGTATGTTAGAATATTTTAATATTGATAATTTATGGAAAACAATGATTTTGGGTTCAATGGTGAAATAATTTTAGTGTAATGGGCATTTTTAAATTCAAAGTTAAGAAACAAGCTTGACAAGAGTTTGGAGATTTTATTGAGGCTTTATAAAACTAGATACAACGTCCTCAATTTTCCATTTGATAGAGATATGAAATGTTGGAAGTATACATGTGAGATAAGAGGATTGACTAATAATTATTCAAACACACTACACTTAGAGAGTTTTGTAGTACTAGATTTGAGTCCAACAAATTTTGAAGAGAAAATAAATAACAATTATAAAAAACAAAATGAAAAAATCTAAGGTTGATCAAGGAAGGAAAACATATTTTGTGATCCCTATGAATTTTCCATGGATTCATGCAACTAGATTGTATTTTGATAATTGATATCGAGTGACTCTAATTTTGATAGAAAAGAGTTAATACTTGATTAGAAAAACATGTATTTTTGTGTTCTATTTGATTAAATGAGCTAATACTTCTAAAATATAATATAGATATGCATAAGTATGTTATGGTGTTCCCTTGTTATTTTATACCAAACTTATTTGAGGTATCTATAGTGTAATGAATTATAAATATTGGAACTGTACAATACCATTGTATGTAGAATGCTATATTGAGATGTTCAACTATCATACTTGATTTTTTGTCACAATTTTTTCTATACTGAATTTATTATATTATCAAGTTGGTCTTTTGAGAGACTTACAAAGGTCTATACTTAATTTATATTAAGTTGATAGGCTTCTAATAAGCTGATATTTGTGTACTGTATTCAATTTGATCTTCTTCAAATGAGACTTTAAACTTACTCCCATCACTATGCTTAGTATGTAGATATTTGATTCTTATCCTAGACACATGTACCATTGATGTCATTTACATGGTTTCAGGTACAATTGAAGGATGATTTAGGCCCAGAGATGAAAGAGTTTGACAAACCAATATTGTAAAGGTATAAAAGTGTAATAAGAATAAATGCAAGAATGAGCTATTATATTCTCATCTTGTATTTATTCTCCTTTATACCATTATATCATGTCTGTAGAACTCTTTCAGCCTTTTTGATAATGGATGGAATGGAATGGTCCATTGATGGTTGGGCTCATCATAAACAATTTTTTCCCTCCACCTTGAGATTTTTTTGATGAATATTTAAAATTTTACTATTGTTTTCAATTCAATTGCATGGAAAATATATAGGAAGAGGATGGCTGAGATTTTCAATAGTTTATAAAGTAATGTAAGAATCACTTCCCTTAAACCGCTTTTAGTTTGTTTTACTCCCTTATTTTTATGTTTGATCTTGTGTCTTATGTTTCTTAGGGATGGATGGTGAGTCTGGGCATAACATCCAAGAAACCCTCATTGATTAATTTGAATAACAATATTATACAAACATTCAATGAAGGGATGGATCTAAAGATGTAAAAAATTTTTGATCCAAATATAATGATGAAGTAGGTGAAACACGGTGATAAATTTCTCTTAAAAACTACTACCTTTTTTTTTTCTGATAAAAAGTTTTCTTATTGGAGCATTGTCTTCTTTTTCAAAAGCATTATAATTATGACTGAGATTTTTGTGCTTTTAAATTTTTTTGTTTGCTTAGGTATATAAGTTCTGATATGAATATAAATAAATTATTTAATATAGTCGACCCCCTATATTTTCTTGTGTTTATTTTATATAATTTGAGAGAAAGATAAAACATAAAAAGAGAGTGTTGATTGATCGATGGTGCTTCATGACCTTTGCAATAGACTGCTAATGTTTTAAGTCCATATTATGCAATTTAACATGTAAAACTACCACATTATTGATGTGTTTTATTTATTCTTAAATAATATAATATGTAACAATTGATTATAATGAGATGATATAGTGTTAAATCAACTTAAGACTATATGGCGTATTCTCTTCTTGAGATTATTCACGAGTTGAGATTTCATATTATTTATGGTCTTCTAAATTTTTTATAATAAATTTTACTTTTAATTATTTTCATAAGTCCATTTTTTAATTTTTATTAAGATAAATGAAATAAAATAAAATAAAATAAAATGAAATCAACTTAAGACTATACGTCCTATTCTCTTCTTGAGTTTGTTCACGAATTGAACTTATTGGTCTGTTTTGAAGACATAGACAATCATAAACTGCAGTGAGGTTTTCATACTATATTTTATTTTTAATTATTTTATATATTCCATTTTTGTATTTTTATTAAGAAAAAATGAAAAAAAAAAAATCAACTTAAGACTATATGGCTTGTTCTCTTCTTGAGCTTATTTATGAGTTGAGCTTAATGGCATGTTTTGAAGACACAACTAACCACAAAATGCAGTGAGGTTTTCATACTATATTTTGTTTTTAATTATTTTATAAAGTCTATTTTTGAATTTTTATTAAAAAAATGAAATAAAATAAAAAAATAAAAAAATCATTCTAAGACTATACACCTGTTCGCTTCTTGAGCTTATTCATGAGTTAAGGTTATCAAATTAAGAATTCATGATAAATGGAATTCAAAAAATAATGAAAAATAAAATATAGTATGAAAACCTCACTAAATTTTCTATGGCTAGTTGTTTCATAAAAAAATGAGCCTCACAATAGATTCATATGCATCTTCTTTATTAGGGTTGTATCTACAACTATGAAGGTTGCTAGAGTAAGTCAACAAGTCTTCTCACTATTGGATTATGTTTTAGGATTTCCAAAATTAGGAATAAATGTATGTAACATGATCAATATGAGCCAAAGGGAGAGACTCAAATTAATAATTTTTTTTTTATTATCCTTTATGTCCAAAAAATATGGTTCTCCATGACTCATTTTGTGCAGTACATACAATAAGATCATTTGCACAAGAATAATATAAAAACTCAACTCATGAATAAACTCAAGAAGAGAATAAATTGTATAGGCTTAAGTTGATTTAACACTAGGTCATCTCATTGTAATCTTCACCAAACTATAGATGGTGCATTTTATTTTGTTAGGTTTGAGTGAAGGTCAAAACACCTTGAAAATGTGTAGCTTCCTAGGGAAGCCAAACGACATTAAATACACATGACAAAGTTTTAAAAATATAGTGTTAAACCATCAATTCATTATGAATTGACTATTAATATTATCAAATACATTCAAATAGACATTACTATTTATTCTATTTATTGTCAATTTATTTTAGTTAATTATTTATTATTTTTAAATTTTATCATTTTTTTGTTTATTTATTATAAAATAATGGGTTATATTTCCAGTGATATATAATCATATTTAAATATTTTTTTAATTTATATTTAAATAAAATGAGACTATAAGTTTCCCTAAAGGTGCAAGTTACGCTGGAAGGAAAAGTGTTTTTTATTTTACTTATAAACTCAAAATAATTGGCATAAGAAAGATAGTAAAAAAATATCAATACAGTACCAGACTATCCTAAATGATCTATATCATGATCATTAGTATGCAAAGATTTTATTCCTCCAATAAGAAACCTTTTATTAGACAAAAAAAATTATTATTTTTCTAAGATAACTTTCTCATAGTGCTTCACTTCCCACATCAATTTCCTTGGACCATGTTTCTTTCTACATCTTTAGATCCATCCCTTCATTGGAGGCTTGTATAATGCTACTATTCAAATTGATCAATGAGGGTTTCTTAGATGTCATGCCTAGACTCACCATCCTTCCCTGAGAAACATAAGACACAAGATCAAACATTAAAATAAGTAAGTAAAACAAATTTAAGGTAGTTTAAGTGAAGTGATTCTTACATTTCTTTATAAACTACTAAAAAAATCAACCATCCTCCTACATATTGCATGTTCAATTGAATTGACAAGAACATTACAGCTCTAAATTTCCATCAAATAATTACCGAGGAGAAGAAAAAAAATTGGGTACAATGAGCCCAACCATTAGTGACCCATTTTTCCCCATCCATCAACCAAAAGGTTGAAAGAGTTTCAAAAATAAAAAATCAATGATATAATCATATAAAAGAGAATAATTGAAAGATGAGAATATATTATATCATTATTTTATTTATTATTATTAAAACTCTATACCCTTTTAATGTTGGTTTCAAAAACTTTTTCATCCTCAGGCCTAGTTCATCCTTTGACTATACCTAAACCATGAAAATGAAATCAAAAATAAATGATCCAAGTTTTCCTAGACAAATGAGATCAACTGTATATGGTTAAAGTTGAAAATTTAAGGCCCCAACCCTAAGCTAAAGTTTGAGCATGTTCTAAAGATAAATGGTATGCATTTACTTATGCTAGATTCATCTAACAATGCATATCAAGTCAACACTTCAATAGAGCCCCAAGATAAGTGATAAAGTGACAAGTATCACAATCTTGGCCAAAAAACACTCAAAAGCCAATGGTGTTTAACCCTGTAGATCAAGATCTACTGGAGTGAATTTTCTTGGTTAAGGATGATCTAATGGTACATGATGAACATTGGAATTTAAAATACTTTGGTATGAACCCAGAGATGACATGTGGCATAACTATGAGCCATAAACTAAAGCTTGAGCATCTTTAAAAAATCAAAGGTACATAGATGAATGTACATATTCAGATCAATAATACATGGAGTAGGAGGTATAATTCAATAGATTAATATTGATGAATCATGATTGATCTGTACAATCAAGATCAATGGTGTATGATCAATGTTGACATTTTAACAAAGCTCTGAGTGAATGCATAAGTGACAAGCATCATAACCATGGGTAATGTAGCAAGCAGCTAATAGTGTTTGAGTTTTTAGATCAAGATCAATGGTCTATGTTGATCTATGCAAGGATGATCCAATGGTGAAAATTCAAAGAGAATTTTTTTAAAGGTAACGATCACTTTTTAAATTTGAATGATAAAAATGCCACAAAAATGACACATGGATGCCATGGTGATTCCACATTGGATCCATTTATGTATAATATGCCAAGTGGAAGATCTTATACACTTGGGAAATGCAAGGGCACAAGTACATAACCCAATTGAAATATAATTCATGAATCTCATGTAAGTTTAGATAGTTTCCACCATTAGAGCAATGTAAAGACATTCAAAAAGTCCTAAGCACATACATAATCCCTAGTTCATCCTTGTATTCACCATAATCAAGCTCGAAAAGTTGAATTGTCATCTATGTAAGGTTAATTCAATGAAGAATTGAACTGTAAACCACTAGTGAGAAATTTGAATAAATATATGACCAATATTAGAGATCAAGAGACAAAATAAAGGATTTTACTAATATCTTGATCGAATATCAAATCCCTAATTTTAAAATAATTAGCCTAGCTCATCTAAACATAGTTATGGGATTGCTTATAGACAAGATCAAAGGTTTGAGAACTTGGTCTAAGAACTTCAAAAACCTCCTTAAGGATGACAAAAAACTACAATACATGATGGAACACTTACTTGAAACCATGATTACCAATCCTACTACACTTAGTTCCCTAGGCCTCATCCCTTTATGAAGAGCAAAAGCCAAGGAAAGGCTAGGAGGGATAATAGTAAGATAATGGACATGATCCTAACAACAAAAGAAAAGATTACTAAATCCAATAGCATAAGAAAGGATTTAGGAAGAAATGATAGAGATCTTAGAATCCTAATAGACCAAGAAGATGAACTCTTAATGGAACCTATTATTAATTTGAAGCTAATTGATTAATAACATTAGAGAGCAATGAAGATCTTATAATAGCAATAGGGGACTTTAGAAACATAAAGGTCCCAAATATTAGTTGAATTAAGAATATTCTTCCTATAGCTAAGAAATGTATAGTTTGAAAATGGAATATTCTTTTTTAAAGTCATGTGTAGCTTGTAAAAAACATTGCCTATAGATCAATCCATCAGGGAAAGTCTAGTGTATTCTCAAACATTTGTAGAAAGGATAGTTATCTAACACTTGTACTTTTTTCATTAGATATGACTGATTGACATAGTTACTTACATTATATAAAAGAGTATCATTAATTGTAAAAAGGGGGAGGGATTTTTTAGATCCAAAATTATTTTAAAAACTTGGAGCAAATAGTACAAGCAAGGAATTCTATAAAGTTTGTCCAAAATTTGTCTGTGTGTTTGCTATCATGGCTTCTCTCTCACTTGTTTGGTTTGATTTTTGGATTTGAATTCTTATTATGAATTGTTGATGTTTGAATTATTATTATTAATTCTTGATGTGCACCTTTGAATGTAGATTTGTTAAATTTTTCTTATGCTAGGTTAATTGAAAGTTCTTAGGTTCATTTCATTTTCTTTACTCTTATTGCATTTGGGTTGATGTTATTTACTTATAGGAGTAAACCTTTAAAGTGAATCTGGTTCTTATTTGCATTATTTCACACTCTCCTTAGATGTTTGCCTGATACATGATAGGATTTGATTTTATGATAATTCATGTCATACATTGGTTAAGTGCATGTCTAGATGAAATTTGAACTTTGTCATGATGTTTGGAATGAAGATCAACAACATGTTTTTTCTTTGCCCTACCCTTCTTATTGTTCCCTTTGTAACCAATTCACTCTAGTTTATTTTTCATTGTAAATATCCATCTTAGATTATTTCTTAGATTATATTTTGATCATCATTCACTATTTTTATCACATAATACAAAAATTATATTTTAGTCAGTGCTCATAAAAATAAATAACTTAGCATAATGTTTTAGATTATGGTTTTATTTTGTGTTAATAAACATGGGTAAGACCTTAGGTGAGAATTTTAAGATAATTTTTGAGACATAATAAAGTGGACCTCAAAAATAATAAAAGACATAGCATATAGTTTTATCCTAAGGTTTTTTGTCTTAATAAATATAACAAACTTTAGGGTAAGGATTTTAGGCTAGTTATATAGTAAAAGGGACCCTTTTTTTAGTTAGACCATGTGGAAATAAAAGGGACCAAGGGGGCTCAAGAAAATAAAGAGACTAAACATAAAAAAATTTAGACTAAGGTTTGGTCATGTTAAAAAACATGACCAAACCTTAGGATAAAAATAAAACTAAGCCCATGGCAAGATAATTTTTTCCCATGTAAAATGTTCCTACCAAATTTAAATTTGATTTAAATGGGCCTGAGCTAGGGTAGTTAGAATGAGGGTTTCAATATAAATTTAGTTTGATTTAATTTTATATTTGATAGATTAAAGGCTAGTAAAATATCAAATTGACATTAAGATATGGAACCTAAGATATTGCCCATTCCAAATGGACTCCATTGGAGATGCAACTGGAAACATAAAGATCAAATGTTAGAAATTATAGGTAAGATTAAATAAAAATTATGGATAAATATACCAACCAAATCAGGTGTAAATTATCTTCAAATAAATATAAATTCCAAAACACTCTCATGGTACTCTGATCAGATGAATTTTCAAATTTAAGTTACAAATTTTCATAATTTAAGATAAGGGTTCCCATTTTTTAGAAATGGGGGTATGTTGACCTCAACACTAACTAACCCAAACACAAACAAACATGAAAGGAAAAATTCCTCCTAGATCAAAGGGGAAGTTTGAAAACCCTCTTGATTCATGGAATGAAGGATTGAATGAGGCATATAGCTTTTTGACCCTTGGCATTAATGCCTCCATCTGTTTCATGGTGTTTTCTAACTTCATTGGCATGATGTTCAATAAAAAAAAGTATCTAAAAATAGTTTATCTATGAAAATGAACTCCTCTTTCTTCTAAATAGCTTCAACCTTCTCATTGGAATCCTAAACTACAACCTCCAATGGTGGTTCATCAAGATATACCTTCTTGGTTTCCATGGTGTTATCAATAAGATTGGGTCTTTTCTCAGCTCCAAAATCTTCAAGCTCATCAAGAAGATATACATAGTCAACCCAATCTTGGTCATTATCTTTCATGGAAAATTATTTATCCATATTCTCAAGTACTTAGCCCTCAACTTGACAAAGATATTCAATCTCTTGAAGGAATTCTAATTACTACTACCAATCATCTTTGTTCTCTTTATCTCCTAGAACCACCACCTCTTTAACCTTTTCTTCTTGATGTATGAAGTCATAAAATTGTTCTTCTTCATGACCTAATGAAACTAAGGGTAGTTACACATTAGGCTGAGACATTGAGTGTTTTTCAAAGACTTCTTCTTCTATCTTGGTGTCATGAGACTCTTCTAGGACTTAAATTTATTGAGGAATAACTTTAATTTTCTCATCATTATTAGTAAAAAACTCATTTTCATTCTTGATATGATCATCAATAGCCTCATGATTAGATATGGAGTCTTCTTTAAGTAATTCTCTCTTTAGGTCTTGGCCACATCCATCATAGACAACTACAAAAGAGTCTTTAATATGTTTATCTTCATTAAAGAAGGTATAATTATCCTTGTGTTCACCAAGGGGAGTCCCTATGGTAATTTATTCCTCATAGTCACTCATGACATATTCTTGATCAGTTATGACTTGAACTCTTTCTGCTTCATTTGCTTCTCTCAAAATGGGCTCTTTATAAAGAAGGGGTGAGGTGGAATATTTATGGATAGGCTCATGAGTTGGATATGGGGTGTGAGGTGAATGATAGGACTTGTGAATGGATTTAGGAAAGATAACTTCACTAGTAAGCTCATGGGGAAGTGATAAGTTGGGTTGGTTAAAAGGAAAAGTACCCAATTTAATATAAACCTCACCTTGAAAATAGCCTTATTAAGGATATTTAACAACAAAATGTTCATTTTTATCCTCTTTGTCCCCACACATCCTGAGCCTATCTATTGATAATTGAGCACATTTATTTTCCAAGTCCATCTACTCTTTGATCTCCCATTGAGTTCCTTCTAACTCTTCAAACATATATAACATATACATAAAACTTTAGGTAACACCTCTTAACCATTATATGAGATGATTAGGTAGCACATAATACTCATCATCCCATGTTCTCATATTCTCTTCATGAATTAGCAACTATGGTATGGATGCTAACAAATATTTGATGTAAGATACAAATGATGGAGGGGGAGGAGGGTAATGATGGGGATCAAGGCTTGCCTAAACTTGTTTTAATTGAGTATATAAGAATTCAAATCTTACCTCTTGATATGTTGATTTATAATCCATTTAACTATCTTATTTTCCATGATAAAACTCATAGGAATCCTCTTGAGGTTGATAGGCATCATGGTATGGTTGACAAGACTCAATTAGGGTTGATAGGGAGGAATTACTTGATAATCTCCTTGATAGATTTATTCATAGGGATATCCAATAACATTATGTCTATATGGAGATGTAAATGGAGGA
Organism: Torreya grandis; assembly: GCA_037957365.1. Classification (NCBI taxonomy): domain Eukaryota; kingdom Viridiplantae; phylum Streptophyta; class Pinopsida; order Cupressales; family Taxaceae; genus Torreya; species Torreya grandis. The sequence goes on along the minus strand of JARHVA010005495.1, from coordinate 279,323 downwards.
CCATAGGTATGCCATGGTATATAGGATTGATAGGACTATTGAGGAGTAAAATGTGGTTCATAGCAAGGTTGATAGGGAGGTTGATGATAAGGGTATTCATCATAGATATTCTTATCAAACTCATGTGTTAAATGAGATGAAAAAATTGATCACAATATTCAATGAGATATACTTGGGATGATTAAAAATTGAATATTTCATTCAGAGTTTCCATTGTTGTTATCTTGCTTGCTTCCAAAAGTTGATTAGAGGAAAGACACACCAATAATATTTCCACTCTCTTGGACCTTGGTCCCATTGAGCATGCCATAACTATTGTCACCAAATATTTCACCCTATATAAGGGTGTTTAAGCCTCATAAATATTTGGGAAACATGGGAACACTTATATGTATGTGGGTGTACCTATAGTGGAAATAGACCTCTAGGTTTAAGGGTTAGCTCCTTGAATATGCCTTGAAGTGCTTGTCAACTAACTATAAATTTGCCTATAGGAAAAGGGATAGAAGTTTTCTTGAAATAAAAATAATATAAGGGGGTGATGTACCAATATTATTTCCATATGACCATTATACTTCTTGCACTAAGAAATAAGGCATACAAACTAGCTTCCAAGTCTTAAAAGATTCTAACATGAGTGTTTTAATATGTAGGTAAGATGCATGAAGGATATCAAATGTAAGTTAACCATATGATAGTATTAGAAACTAAGGATAAGTTTACACTTAAAATATATACCCATATATTTTAAAACACTTCATATGACCTATTATAATAACAACTCTTGCATAAACATGAGAGGATAAGGAGAAGAAAAGATAGAGGATTATCACTTAGCATCACCATAGATCACTTTGCACACTTATAAAAATGTTCATGAACTCAAAAAATTGAATTTATTTTTCAAATTCAAAATATAATTTCATTATAGTAGGGATTTTCCATACATGAAGTGGAATTAGTTTACAAGAGCCAAAATGGCTACTATTTAAAGAATTAGAGAGAGAGGAGGAGATAATGAAGTCCAAGAGTCACTAGGACATGTGTCATGTTGATAAAATGAGTTAAATATGTAGGAGATAGGAATATAAAATATACCATGTAATTTATACTTGGAAAAATATCCCTCCAAGTCATGAAACTCATGAAATATGGCGTAGGATTCCTCATTGCTTGCTCAAAAAATAGCCTTCATCATTTGGCCTTCTTGGAACGTCTATAATAGACTAGGGATAGATGTGATGATTTAAATAAGGGGAATGGGTTGTATACATGATCCAACATTCATTGGTTACATATTTAATCATTAGGACTCTTTTACACATGAGTTATCACTGCCTGTAATCCAAATAATTCCTCTTTCACTCATCCCTCACACTTGGCACCAAAATTGTCTTTAATTTTCCAATCCAATCCATAAAAATTATTTAAAAACACTTTTAAGGCTATCAGACCCTTGATTGACTTATATTTCTTAGGCAATCCTTAAAATGCCTCCCACTTAAAGTTTTCACTCTCTCACTAGTTTGTTCACTATGGCAATTTTGACTGGCTAAAGTGAAGTCACTTGTAGAAGCACTTAAGAGATATTATACTATAATAAATGGACATTAGAGGTTATATAAAGTAAAAATACTTATAAAAATGTGAATTTAATCCTTTTAATCTCCCTAAAACCTTAAAAAAACCAAAATCAATCAAAGAAATCCATTTTCTACCCTATCTATACAGGTAGTGTACAACTCAAGTTTATGGGGAGGTGATCTAGAGAGTTTTATACAAGTTAAAACAAATTTCATGCTCATTCCATGCCAAATAGATGATTCTTCTCCCTCAATTTCTAATTGGGTCCTTATCTAGGGTTTTAGAAGGTTTTAGGCTATTTTCACCCTTAGCCTTTATTTATAAAGGTCTGACATTAAATAGATGAACCAATCTCACAAAATTTTTACTCAAGACACTCTTAAACTTTTCCAAGCTCCTTTATCTCCCATGAAAAAGTATCCATTTAGGTGCAAGCATTCAAAGTTGCCTATTCTAGCTCTTCTCTTCATTCCCTATAGGCCTAATATTATTTGAGCCAAGAAATGGCTTACCAATGATTTAATTACATTTAATTAGTTAAAAAATTCCTTGTGAATCCCAAAAAACATGTTACAATGAGTTATAATTCCCATTTAATGCTAAAAGTAAAACTTGGAACCTATAGGCACTAGGCCTAATCAAGACCTAATAGGTCTATATGCATGCTCATGGCTTTAAGACACCTTGATTGGTTTTAATCACAAATATATGATTTTTTTATATTTGTCTAGGTATAACACAAATTTCCAAATCCACTTATAAGGATTTATCAACTTCTATCTCATCCTTTCATCTTCATTCCTCTAGACTTTAGACCTCTTACTTCCTAGAGTAGCCTCTATATAAGATAGAACATAGGTAATCTCACCTAGACTATCATTATAAATGGAGGTATTAATAACTTAAGGGGGTAATGAGGATATTTCATGTCAATTTTTAGGTTTATTTGATGCTTCTAGCACCCTCAAATTCCTTAAAACCCAAAATAGACTCTTCAAAAGGTTGACTATGTAGGGATGATTGTGATTGTGGTATCCTTTGAAGATTGGATCCCTCAATGTTATATCCTCTTAACTTTATCATTCATGTAATTAAAAACAACCTTGTACTTGAGTGTTCTAGACTACTGACTATGTTTTCTTGCTTCTTGCACAGAAGGTGACCCTTATAGGTTCCCACTACATGATTGGACCCTAAACACAATGTGTCAATATACCATTAGAGTCTATAATGCCTTATGACATCATTTGGATCTAATATCATCATCTAGATGTTAGGATGATCACCTATAACACTATCCTTTATGTCACTATTAACTATAGTTGATTGTATCTATCTATTGATGGAATAAGAGGGGTCTGATAGGTGAGTATCCACCTTGAAACTTTCTTCTTAACCCATATGATTCATCTAAGACATTTAAATAAACATAAACTATCCAATGTTAATGTTTGTATGTCTAGTGTAATTAAATCTTACCTCATGGTTTAGTGAGTCACCTACAATCAGATTATAGGTGTGTTTTCCTTGGGCAAGGTACACCTAGAGGGGTAGTATATGGCCATTACCTTGTAATTTAGGCCTATTCCAAGTCATTAGTGTGACCTTTCACACTTGATATGACCATTAAAACATGGACACATTCTTTTCATTACCACCTTGGGAAGTGAAGTCCTTTTGAGTTTCAAAACTTGTAGATATCACTAACAAAATTTAGTGAACAAATGTCAATATTGGAGGCTCTCAAACACTTCTTTCTCTTAGTTACACACCCTATTAATTTTGGTAAGTTTCTGCCCTCATGTGAAGGACATAATATGGGTGCACTTGGGTTCATCAAAACTCTCTACAACATTACTATATAACCTTTCTAAAAGTTCTTAGCCCTCTATTTTAGGGTTTTAGGGAAATAAGTCCTTTAACAAATTCCATTTGATTTGAAGGTGATCTTCAACCCTGATTTAGAATCCAATGATTTAATCAAGGTTTCATGTTATCATATAGCTACAATAACCTCATTCACTTTTCAAATCATGCCAAACTCCTTTATGAAACACCTTTAGGTCTTTGTGTAAGCATGTAGATGCACACACAATAACTTATAGGGTAGTGAAGGTATAATGTAGAATGTGCATGTAGATGATCCTATATTAGACCTTCAAGGCATATACATATTTTCCCAACATGATTAATTCATAAAAAAATGTTTGAAAATCCCCCATACAACAATGTAGATCTCTATGGAACCACCTATAGGTGGACATCCCTATCTACAAGCAATGACTTTAAATATGAGCAGTGTGCATAGTTTAAAGTTATAAAAATAATCCCAAACCTTATAAAAGACCTAAAATTGACTCTATTAATCTTGGAGAGATTGAAACATGTTTCCATACTCTCACTCCAATGTGTTCATTCTATGATGAGATAGTTATAAGTGCACTTTCATGTTGCAAAACTGGCAGTGAAGGTAAGACATAAACAACTACTAATGTGTTAACATTCAATAATATTTTGAACCTCTTAAGGTGATCCAATGAATTATTATAACCATTAAAGATTTAAAACCATTTTAAATATCTTTTCCAATGTGTTTGGCCTTCCATAGAAACTTGTAGATGTACATACATAGGCTGACTGTGAATGTATATGACATTGACTATCTAAATCCTTGTTGTGCTATTTTAGAGGATATAACTTACTTTTTCATGCTTATAATAAGGTATAAAAACTCCTTAAACTATTTATATACCTATCATTATTTTTTCAAACCTCAAGACACCATGATTATAGTGAAATCTTGCAAGGAGTTAACTGTGTGACCCATGTGACTATGTGTTTGATCAATGCATGAAATTGTAAGACTAAATATGGAAGTAAGGTGATTTTTTGACATGGAAACATATAATAAAACATATCACACTAACATGAAACCATTTTAGAAAATCAAACCTTTTGTAAGTAGTGAAACTTGACTATAACCTCAGATGGTGACATTTTCCTATAATTTGAATTGTTTGATCCATGAAATCACTTCCAAACATGAAACAAATAATGGGAAACATGATAGAATAAATTAAAAACCATATAAAATAAAATTTAACAACTTATTTTCATGTTCTTGCTCAAACAAAAGAAAAAACTATAGGGTGTGGGAAATAATAAGCATAAAAACATAGTCAACTTATTACGGATAGTTCATAAAGTATAGGAATCCAATCCTTGAAATAAAAAAATTAATGTGAATCTTAATGATTTTAATATCAGACCCAAAAGGCATTTGACCTAGAAATTCTTATACTATCCGTACTAAGGAGAAACCTGTTGATTAGTTCTGCATGTCTAGAAGGGTGATGAAGGAGAAAAATGGTTTTTGACTATTTTTATCACTATAAAATCTGGTAAAATGTTAATATGATTCCAATAAAGTTAAAGAGTCATCCCACAAGGTTACCACATGTGTCACTCTCCTTCATGGGATGTACAACCTTTGAAACTCCTCATTTTCCACTTGCTTTCTTGATTTTCATTTAGGAACCCACGAATTTTAGTTAGTCCTAACATTAATGATAAGAAAAATAAAATGTAATAACATAAGGGAAGTTTTAATGGAGTTTGGAACACATTAACCCCTTGAAAATTGTACCACTTACATTTAATGCTCTAAAATGACCCCTAAATGACATTAAACGACATGACTAAACTAGACCATGACCAAGGATATTAATACATTAAATCACATAAAATTAACTATAATATACCCTATGACATTATAATTTACCCCTATTTCATGTTTTTAATTATAGGGGGTTGGCCCATTTTGACTTATAGTCAAAATGGTCAACACAACCTTCTTGAGCATCTTGGAGGTGGTCATTAGGATAGTTTGAATACATTTTTGGTTTTTAGGACTTAAATTATAAAACATTAAACATATAAAATAATTTTTTTATATTATTGAGAGTTTATCACCTCCTCAAATTTTATAAAATCCTACACTTTCACAAACACAAACTTGTTCCTTGTACCTTCTCAAAGTATGATTGTAGTGGTCATTTGAGAAGAGTTTGAATCTGAGCTTTGAAATTGGTCTTCTCAAATAGTATCTATAAATTTTTAGAGTGACTGAATTCATGGGAGGTTATTTCTCACTATCCTAAAAAGTTCATTTGCCTTTCATAACACTAACAAATTTTTTCCTTCTTATCTTTCTACATAGACCTGTGTATGAATGCCTAGGTATATGAACTCAAATAATGAATATAACATTAGTAATTTAAAACATTTTATGATTTTAAAATGGCTTTAATTATTCATTGATTTTTGAATCTTCTTATACTTTCTTGAATCATGTTTCCATACATGTTCCTCTTTATATGATAATTAGTTTTGTCCAAAATGAGGACATATAGGTTCATGGATAAACTATTTAGAACATCTTCTAAGTTCCTCTACCCATGGAAATTACATAAAATAATTATCTATTTTCATGTTATATTCCTCAATATCCTTTGGACCTCTAGCTAAACATTATACCATCTCTAAATTATCTATTTAAATGTATGGCTTGTGTATACAATTAACTTATGTACAAGGCTTTGTTTATTGAAAGTGAGAGTCTATAGTATTCATTCATGATATTGATGATTCATAGGGATATATCAATATAAAAATTATATTTAGGGATATATCAAGTCTTTCCATGGCTTGAACACATCTATCATGAGAACTAAGTCCCATGGATGTTCACTTATAGGTCTGTAAACCTATTAGTGACTAAAACACCTTCCAACCCTTGTTGAGAGTACATGTTGGAATTTATTCTCACTTTATTAGACCTAAAATGTTTCAAATGTGATAACTAATGCTACCATTGGCTTTTCATTTCTATTTAGGCCAGGTTTAGTAGTTAGACCTATAGAAGACTATTCATGACTATATCATGTCTCCAAAGAGAAGGAACATGACATATCTTGAAAGGATATCTTCAAGGAGATACTTATAAAGTATAGGGATAATTAATTATGGAATATTGAGGGTTTTAAATTTATACTAAATCACTTGGAATCTTCTAAAAGTGACAACATCTCAAACCAACCAAAAAACTTGCAACAGGGTGATATGTTTCATACACTTGAGATACTTTTATCCTTGTTGAATACACCTCATTAAGTTGAGTTGATTGATGAAAAAAAATTTAAAGGAGTAATTTTATATTTGAAAACATCTCCAAAAATCCATTCTCCTCCATCAAAATTTGAGGTGAAGAAATAAGAGCAAAAGTAGACCTTGCTTGAATGAACAAGAAATAGTGACCTCCTATCACTCTTAAATTTTTTTCATAAATGAGGTTGGATAAATATTAAAATTAATTCCACAAAATAGAATATTTCTAAGACCCATAAAATTTTCCAAAAGTTTAGCCTCCAAATTTCTCTCTCCTGGCTATACCATGCATTTGAATTTTGCCTTTCTAAGCTTGTGAAGGTAGCGATGAAGGAGAAAGAGAGTTATCTATATCTATAAGACCTAAAAATTGATTCAAATATTTAATATAACTTTTGAAAGCTAAAGAGACTCTAAAAAATCATTTTCAATTTCAAATATATCCTTCAAGTCCGTATAGGTGCCCCTAACTTCCCGCCAAGGAGTATTTCTCTTAATTTAGGCATTAAACTATAATATTATAAGGATATGACCATATATAACCCTTATATGAAATTAGGTAAATTATTAAACTCCTTTAAATAATTTTCCTTTTGGAGTGGTACATACAATTCATCAACTTTGGGAAAGAAAGGTGACTAAAATACTTTAGAACATATAACAACATGGTAAGAGGTTACTATATTATACTACAACTTTTATACATAAAGACAAACTAATTTAATGACTCATTACCATGTCATGACCTTGACCACACTTCAAAACACCATGACTCATAAATGACCTTTAGAACCATACAAGTACATAAAAGATTCAATCTTAATCAAATCTATTTAAAGACCAATATGACCACATGAAAATAATTACATGATAATTACAATACCATTAAAACCATATACAAGATTAAATAACCCTATGCAAAATTTTCAACCTATAGGGGTTGACCATTTTGACTTGGAGGGAAAAATTGGTCAACAAATTGGTGATTCATAGGGGTAGCATGCCTACAATGCTAATAGATTAGTGGCCCTATCCTCCCATTTGGTAATGAAGTCACTCTTATGCTACAAAATGAAACTGACATGCCTCTAGAAAAGTCAAACTCACACCAAACCACACAACAAGAAACAAACATAGTATGCCAAAGGCATTTAGGGAAATCACGCCACAAAAAATTCACTCAAAACAACACACCTAGCCTATTATGTAAAAGACCTCAAAACATGTTTGAGGTGGTGAAATAACTCCTCTTGATTTAATTAGAGTCAAAACTAATGTTTCTATATTCACAACTACTCCATGGGAACAAACCATCATGTGATGAATGTCTGTCAATAAAAACTATTTGTGAAGGTGATAAAATGACTTACCATTATTGAAGCCTCTAAAAGCTAAAAGTGCATCACTTTAGACTCCTTTGAATGATCCTTTTATCTCTCCTTTAGGATTTATTGACATTTAAACTTGCTTGGTCTCTTTTTTTTCATTTGACACTTTTCAATCTACTCTTTAGGAGTCATATAAATCTTCCCAACTTCACCTTCATTTGAACTATGATTTGATGGGTGTTTAAATGTATCAAATTTGCCTTCATGCTTGCCAAACACATCTTCAAGTGGCTCAAGATCAACTTGGTGTTTATGCTACTCCTTACTCTCACAAACTTCTACCTTGACTTGATCACATTCCTCCAAGCTTGATTTTTACTTTATTTGGATTTAACATTCTTATTTGTGCTCATTAGGTCCATAATTAACCACATCATCAAGCTTATATCTCTTTGAGGAAGATCAAACCCACTTAATTATTCAAACTCTTGCATTATGGCATGGTACTTCTACCAAAAATCATCATGTCCTTATTGAGTGTCATACTCATGAATCTTTTATTTTTTGGTAGGAATAAATGTATCTTCCTTTCTGACTACCATGTTCTAACACACCTAGATCATCATCATCATCATCATCCATATGAAAAAAATAGTTACCCCATACAACTAATTGAAGATCATCATCATAACTTACCTCAGGAAACTCATCACTTTATTCATGGATGATATATTTTGCCATACCTGTCTCCTTAATGAGTTTGTATGGATCAAAACCATAATGATAATCTCCTCACTTATAAATATAGAGGTGAGCTATACCATCAATATGTTCCAAAGAATCTTGGTCATTAGGATGGTTTCCCTCCTCATTGATATTGAAGTTCATGTTTGATGTGTTAGGTACATAAGGATCTAGATGAAACTTAGCCAAATGTTAACACTTGATAGAGACCTTAGCACCATACCTGGTCCTCAATGCCATCTAGGATAAATTTGAAGTCAATTACCCCAAAATATTAACAGTAAAGTCCCTTGACAAGCAAAGGGCAAAATAAGGTGGCACATCCACAACCATAACATCTTGAGAGATAGGGAATGTAAGAAAATCATGAAGAGTTATATGTAAACCTTTGATGATGCCAAATGTTTTACCATATGATTTATCTAGCTTTAATACCCCCTCGGAGTGTGATTCATACTTCAAATTCAACTTGTTAGCTACTTGTTTGGGCATGAATGATGTGTTTGCTCCACTATCAATCAAAAAATTATGGACCAATGCGTCTCCAATGATGATAAAAAGGTAAAATAGAAGAAGTTTATCTATTATTTTAGTTTTAAATGGCTACCCATCCTTGGTCTTCAATTCATTTGTCAAATCTACCCCTCTTTCACTAGGTTGCCTAGGTGTTGTATTGAGCTTGGAAAACCTATTATGGAGTAGGTCTCTTTGTCTAGGAATGGAAAATTTCCACATTGGGATTATTACATAAACCTTATTCATATATTTAATAATGTTCATAGGAGAGCTTCTAACCTTGTCATGTCCTCTAAGAGCTATAACACTACCACTACCTTATGTCACTTAATGCATAGGAGGAAACATAGAAGGAGATTTAGAATTCTAAAATATTTGATTAAACTAAGACATAGGGGATATATTTGACACACCTAATATTTTATGTATTTGAGAGTTCATGCTTAGACCACCACTTGTCCCTTATGTCTATTCAACCTCTCTTTTTTTACCTTATGTTTACAGTGATAGGATTTTATCCTATATTCAAGTTACCTTGGTAGTTAAATGAACATGATTCCTATTAATAATAGTTCATCAAGGTATAATTTGAATGAGCATCCCATCCATTTTTATTTCCTACAATAGACATCTCTTCTTGAGTTATGGTTGGCATTGTTCCCCATTGAGCTATATAGGCTTGATTGAATTTATCATTTGCATGAGTGGAAGAGTAATGAGACTAATCCCATGAAGGGTTCTCTCCATTATCTTGTAAAATATTATTTTGGATAGGTACAAGTGATTTTGAAGTATAAGGAACATTCTGATTTTTTCCATTATATTGCTTCACTTGAGTTAGCTATCCTTGTCCTTGATAGTGGTGTTGAAAAGGTTATATAGGAGTTTGATAAGATTCATAGGGATGGTAAGGGCCTTGAAGATACCTCCATTGTTACTATTGTATTTTCCACTTGAGTGTTTTGTTCTCTTATTTAGCTATTTTAATATCCTTGATCAAATACTCCTCTCTTGACTTGATTGGTTGATTGGGGACAACTTATTTATGCTTGGGTGTGGGGATGGGAGAAATGGTGGGTATAGGAGTTTACACATCAGGAAAAAAAGGCATGGGGGATATAAGATACATATTCATATCATGTATAAGGAAATTTTTAATCCTTGTAGTATCTCATAGGCATTAGGCAAAGTATTCCCTCCCATAGATTGAATCATCATAGATATGTCACTATTAAAAGCTTTAAGGTAATACAGAAAATCATGATGTGTATTAGGCCTTACCAAGATTGGGATCCTATCCCAAGTTGTTTGGAATATTGTGTTGAAGTCTTGTATGGTCTCTTGAGGTGCTTTCTTTATTGTAGTTAGCTGCTCAATCAAAGAAAAGTGATTAGATTTGTCTTCAAATATCCTTATTAAAGAGTAATCTAATTCATCCTATGTAGTGATATAGTTAGGAGCCAAAGTACCATACCAATAAAGGGAATTAACATTGAAATAGATAACCAACAACATAATGGAAACATTTTCCTCAGTGATGTTATGTATGTTGCAAAAGTCGGTAATGTTTCTTATGTGTTCAAAGGAGTAGTGGTAGTTTCTCTTATGTATGAAAACATACTTTTGGGGGATGACATGGGAATGTTATCATAGTAATAAACTAATAAAGGACTATGTAAATTGAAGGAAAAAAATGGTAGGTTCCTAAGGGATTCCATTTGGACTTAAGAAAAGCCTACTAATAGGTATGTGAGTAGCAAAGACTTTTTTGAATATGGATGGGTTTTAACAAACCTCTTTGTTCTAACTCAATAGTAAGGCAACTATAAAAATTAATATGAAATGCATTTATTAGATGATCTTGTCCTTACCTTATTCATAAAAATTAAGTGCTAGTATACAACCAAGATCCAATGCTTTCTGGAGACGCCAGATACTGCATGAAGGAAGATTTACAACTTTAGATTTGCTAAGATCAACATCTACCTTTGACAAATTATTGGAACATGAGGTCCCACTAGGCATGCCAAAAATTTTATCAACCAAATTTTTACCCTAAATAGGGATAATCTATCCTCCTTAAATGTTTAATAACATTAAAACACCTCATATATTATGGGTGACAATTCTTAGAGGTGAGTCTCTAGATTATGGGCTAGCTCCCATGCACAATACCTACAACTAATCACTAATCTACTTGATTTGAAGGAAAAAAGATAGAATGAGGTTTAAAACTAATACAATAAATGTGATACACCAAGATTAATTCCAAATCCTACTTTAACCTACACTATGAAAGATAATATGTGAAACTGATCTCAAAACCCAAGGTTCTAACAAAAGTGTTTCAACATGAAGGTAGAATGTAATGCATTTATTAAGGTAGATGAATATTAGGTATTATTATATAAACTATTAGTCTTATTAAAACTTAAATACAAAAAAAAAAAAAAAAAACCATTTACAAATCATGATACCTGTTATAAAGCATATTACTTACATAAAGCATAAAAGAGTAAGATGGATACAAAGAGAGATAACTATCACTTGCCATCCAAAATAGACTACTTGACAGACTTATGAAAGAATTTGAGAAACTAAACCATATTGAAATATTTATTCAAATTGAAAATTATTATTCAATTTATTAGGGCTTCACCATACCAAATGTGGATGATCATACAATGTCAAAAGAGGTAACTTATATAGAGAAATGAGGAAGACAAAGAGAGGGGCATAGAGGAGGGAGATTGCCAAGTGTCCAAATGAATTACAAAAAATAAAGGAGTTATAGAAAAATATAAATATGTTTACAAGTAAATTTTTATCTCTTATAAATATGATTCATCATTTAAGTGGTATAGGAATTTCAAACTCAACTTGACACCTTGCACCACTCAATATTTCCCTTCTTTGCATAAGAAGAGAGACAAATATCACCATGAATGTATTTATACCTTATAATTTTATACATTTATTTCATTTATAAAATCTTTTTATTTAAAATTTCAATCGCAATCATCATCTATCTCCTTAAGTGTCTTGAAACCCCTTCATCTTCCATGCCTAGCCTTGTCCAAATGGCTCAAAACTTAACTTCAACTTCATCAAGGCACTCTATATCCATTAAAGGAATTAAAATAAATTATTATACCTAAATAAATTAATATTGGTTCATGTAACAACTCTTAAGACTCCATCATACATCTTTTGCTCTTATTAGCCTCTTTTTCTTATAGCCCTAAAATCATGTAAACCTCCTTGTGTAGGATAGTGTAAAAATTATCCTAGGAAAATGAATATATATTTGAGGACCCAATATGTATTTGAAATTCCATAAAAAAATTTAGGTCCTGAGAGTGAGTGGAAGTGTGTTTATTCTACTATTTTCTTCCCCTAATTAAGCTTCAATTAGGCCTCCTTGCCTCGAAGACTAAGTTTCTACTCCAGAATTATCATACACATGTGAAACCACAAAAAATAATGTTATTAAATTTTAATATCTTATCACCAACCTCCATGCTAAATTTTAGGTCTTGAGACCATGTGGAATTGTGAGAACCATGAAATGGTCTCAAAACCTAGTCTCTTTTTAACCCTATTTAAGATTGCCTTGAAAAATGAGGTTTGTTTGAGTATCTCCAAGGTGGATTGTATGGATTTTTTAACTTTAAAATGTATAATACATCAAAAATCACCCTCTTTAATATTTTTTAAGTTTTTAACTATCCAAAATATTTCAAAACACTTAAAAACCTTGAAAATTAGGGCATTAAATGCAGTCCATATAGTTTCAAGTATATAAAAAATTCATGGTGAGGACATTCAAAGAGTTTAAAAAAAAATTATGATGTTTTATAATCAATTTAGGTCATTTATTGTGATTTGGAGACCAATATTTCACATCCAGTCCTTACTAGGGTTTTAAGAGGGTTTAAATTGGTTTTTGTTCTTAATGATTGTTCATAAACCCTAGGCCCTTAATACCTGAACCAATGCATGAGCCCCTTCAAATTTCCATAAGATAAAATTATCCCATGCATCATACATATATATATATATATATATATATATATATATATATATATATATATAAGTGAAAAAAGTTGGTCTTCATGTCTCTACATTACCATTAGAGAGTAGTTTATAGTCTTAGGCATTGTTCATGAAGGTGATGGATACAATAAAATAACCAATACCATAATATTTAAGTGTGGAGACCTATTTATCCTCCCTAAAATCGGTTTGGTACTATGCATATGGGAATTTTATTACCAAGAAAGATAAATTTCTATTATAGATTGCAATCATGCACCTAGAGATATCGAGGTGATCTTATGGCCTAAATACCAATTTATTTGTCTTAAATTACCCATGGATGTATTCTTAGGATATGTGAAAACATTTTAATCTTTTAAAATTCATTAAGTTATATTATTACCACCCATTAGGCCATGTTTTCTATGACTATCCATATAGGTCTACTTATGTTCTTAGGCTTGTTTGGCCTAAACAAGGTTTATCAACATTAGCCTCACTTTTGAGGAGTCTGAGGGATATATGAAACCATATTAGAATAATATAAAATATAAATTTTTACTTAAATCCTTTCACATACCTCTATATCTCTCAAAACATGTAGGTCTTTTGTAGTTGATCGTGTAGACCTATAGGTACCTAGTTGATTGTTTATGCAAGGTTTAAATAAGTTGATTTTATCATCTTTCTCTACACCTTATCCATGTTTAATTTGACATCAAATGAATCCTTGGAAATATATATGATATCACCCAAACTCACATATCACTAACTATATGTGGCATTCTCTTCTCAAGTTTTAAAATATCTTGTCTTGATTAGACCAACCTACTTACCAAAGTAACCTGTAGGTGGTCATTAGGATAGTCTAAATGAATTTTTGGGTTTTATAAATTAAATTATAAATAATTGATAATCTCAATGATTTTTTTATATTATTTATATTTTATCATCTTCTAAAATCTCCCAAAACCCTTCACTTTCACAAACACATACTTGTTCCTTGTACCTTCTCAAAGTATTGATATATGTGGTCATTTGAGAAGAGTTTGAACATGAGCTTTGAAATTGGTATTTTAAACTAATATCTTGAAATTTTTAGAGTGAATAAATTCATGTGAGGTTTTTTCTCATTATCCTAAAAATTAAATTTGACTTTCATAGCACCAACAAACTTTTTCCTTCTTATCTTTGTACACAAACTTATGTATGAATGCCTAGGCCTATGAACTCAATTGATGGATATACCATTAGTAATTTAAACCATTTTATGATTATAAAATGGATTATATATTTAATTTATTTTTGACTCTACTTATACCTAATTTAATATTGTTTCCATACCTGTTCCTCTTTATATGACAATTAGTTTAGTCCAAAATGAGGACTTACAAGTGTAAAACATATAGGTCTGCATTTTTTGTAGGGAAAAACTATTTAAAACATATTATAAGGTCATTTAATCATGGAATTTGCATAAAATCATTTTAAATTTTCATGTCACCTACCTCAATAGCCTATGGTCCTTTGACTAAACATTATACCATCTCCAACTTGTCCATTTATGTGTATGACATATACAGTTAGCTTATATGCAAGGTTTTATGTATTGAAAGTGAGAGTCTATAGTATTAATTAATTATATTGATGATTCAAAGGGATTTATCAATATAAAATTAATTCTTATGAGATATATCAGGTCTCTCCATGGCTTGAACATCTCTAGTATGAGACCTAAGTCCCATGGATGTTTACTTACAGGTCTGTAGACCTATGAGTAACTAAAACATTTTCCAATCCTTATTGAGAGCACATGTTGGAATTTATTCTCACTTTATTATACCTATAATATTTCAAATATTTAATCTCATTCTACCATTGGATTCTCATTTCCATTCAGGCTAGGTTTAGTATTTATACATGTAGAAGACTATTCATGACTTTATCATGTCTCCAAGGAGCAAGAACATGACATCTCTTGAAAGCCTATCTTCAAGGATATACTTATAAAGGATATGTCACATAAATAATTTAATGGTGAGGGTTTTTTAATTAATACTAAATCAATTTTAAACTTCTTAAAGTGAAAACATCTCAAACCAACCAAAACACTTACAACAGGGTGATATGCTCCATACACTTGAGATACTTTTATCCTTTTTAAAGAAACCTCATGAAGTTTAGTTGATTAATGAAACCAAAATTTAAATGATTAATTTTATCTATAAAAACATCTCACAAAATACATACTCCTCCATCAAAATTTTAAGTGAATAAATAGAAGCAAAATTAGACCCTACTTGAATGAATAAGACATAGTGACCTCCTGTCACTCTTAAAAATTGTTCATAAAGTAAAGGGGATAAATATGAAAATTAATTCCAAAAAATAGAATATTACTAATACCCCTAACATTTTCCAAAATTTAAGTCTCTAAGTTTCTATCTCCTAACTGTACCATGCATTTGAATTTTGCCTTTCTGAGCTTATGAAGGTAGTGATGGAGGAAAGAGAGAGTTATCTATATATATGAGACCTAAAACTTTATTAAAATCTTACATTTAACTTTTTAAATCTGAAGAGACTCTTTTAAACCATTTTCACCTACAAATAGATCATTCAAGTCTATACAAGTGCCCATAACTACCTGTCAAGGAATATTTCTCTCAATTTAGGCATTGAACTACAATATTATTAGGCTCTGACAATATTTGACCCTTGTATGACATCAGGTATGTTATGAAACTCCTTTAACTACTTTTAATTTTGGAGTGGTATGGATAATTCATCAACTTGTGCCAAGAAAAGTGACTAAAAGACTTTAGAATGTATAACAACATGGTAAGATGTTAGTACATGATAATATGACTTTTAAGACATAAAGACAACCTAATTTAATGACTCATTATCATGTCATGAACTTAACCACACTTAAAAACACCATGACTCATAAATGACCCTTAGGACTATATAAGTATATAAAAGACTCAATCTTAATCAAAACTAGTCAAGGACTAATATGACCACATGAATACCATTAAATGACAATTACAATACCATTGAAAGACCATTACAACCATATAAAATATTTAATAACACTATAAAATATTTTAAACTTATAGTGATTGACCATTTTGACTTGGAGCTCAAAATTGGTCAACAAGTCCCAGACATCATTGTTGAAAAGGTTGATACCAAGCTTGTGAACTCGATTCTAGCTTGAGCCAATGGGTTTAGACCAAATATAGACTCCTTCAAGAAGTGGGTGAATCAAAGGTGGAAAACTAAGGGACAAATCAAGGTCATTTCCCTGGCTAAAAAATTCTTTCTAGTTAACTTTACCAACCAAAAGGATTGCTTCAGGGTCCTAACCAAAGGACTATGGTTTATGGACAAACATGAGCACCAAAAGATGGAAAAATAGCATTAACCTTAACAACTCAACTCTTGAGGATATTCCTATGTGGGTGTAGTTCCTTGAGATACTCCTAGAATTTTGGGAGCCAGAAGTTATAATGGGTATCACTAAAGGTCTAGGTCAACCCATCTACATCAATCCAATTACAAGATCTAGAATACAAATGATAATGGCCAAATTCAATGTGTTTATCCTTATGACCAAGCCTCTCTTACACTTAATTAAAATAGAATATAAAATATGGTGAGTGGTACCAACCTATTTAATATGAAAATTCTACTTATTTTTATAATAAATGTAATATTTTGAGTCACTTGGCTAAGGACTACCACTTGGGTTCTCAACCCACCCAAGCTCCAAAGTTCATCTCGATGAAAAAAATTGAAACTAGTCAAGCAATTGAGTTCACTCCATCCAAAAAGTTTAATGATCATAGTTATCATAATTCCATATTTGAAGTGATGTCTATAGGTATACAACCTACCTATATATGTATCCATAGCCCTATTTCAAGCCTGTAGGGGATCAAACTTTCACCCAAGATCTAGGGGGTGAAAAAATTGAATATCCTCAACATTTTTAATGAGTTAGTTAGGGATGCTCCCAAATTTTAATGAGGTCAAAAATAATTTTAATAGGGAGGAGACTATATTAAGTCCCCACCAAAGTTTGGAAATGTCCAAAGGGAACTTTAGAAGACCCTTCACGATTATTAGTAATAGGTAAGACAAGGACCTTAGTGACAATATTAGTTAGACCTTCCAAAGTCCACCTTTGAAGGTCAAGATAGGAACCAAATACATTGGTCAAAACCCCCTCAAGGTGAGACTTCTATCCCCAATCCCTAAAGATATGTCAATAAATAAATAAAGAAACAAAAAAATAGGCCAATGTTCCACCTTTTTCAATCCTAAGCAAGAGTCATTGACAAAAGAAGATCATGGCACCGATAAAAGTTTAGAAAGGCAAGAATAAAAATGATGTGGGTGAAACATTTAGATCTTTAAGGAGGGTGTCAAATATCTCAACTAGAAAAAGGGAAACAATCAATGAGATAATGGATGTGAGTCAAAAATTCCTTAAGGGCCACTTTGCTAAATTCAAAGAATAACCCCAATAAACATAGATTAGTTTAGTGGTCATTTGGAGTGACCAATCTCTAAATGAAGAATGATTGATTCAAAATGATAATCACATAGACATTTTATTTAAGGAAAAAATGATCAATGAAGAGTGGATCCTATCAAACATTTATACCCCCAACTCTAGATTGGGTAGGAAAAAACATTGGGAAGATCTTCTTACCTTTAAAAATATATGGGGAAGTCGGAAATGGATAGCAGCTAGAGAATTTAACTCACCCTAAATATGATGTAAAATAAAGGAGTCATTGAAGACTTTACTGAGAGAATGGTGGGCCTATATGATTTTATTTTTGAAATAAGCCTCATTGATGTGGACCTCAAAGGTAACCCATTCACATGGACCAACATAAAGCTAGGGGAGGACCTAATTTAAGTAAGGCTTGGTTAATTTTTGGTGTCTTTAAATTAGGATATACATTTCTCTAATTCCTTATCATATTTCCCTATTATTGGGTCAAATCACAAGCCAATCATTTTTAAAGGGGAAAATATCTCTAAACTAAAAAACTAGCCTTTCAAATTTGAAATCATGTGGTTGTATCACCGAAAACTCCATGAGACTATCAAGGAATGTGGAATTAAATAGTTGTGGGTTTAGACATGTTTTTATAGTTATAAAATTCAATCACATCAAGTTTAAACTCAAATTTTGGAATAAATAATTTTTTGGTAAGATCTTCATTCAGAAGAATTATCTAGAGGAGGATATGCATAAGCTGGAGGAATAAATGTCAACTCTAGGTTATAATGAAAGACTATTCAACACTAAAAAATAACTACTAAGTGCTTACCATAAAGTCAAATCCAAAGAGGAATCATTGGGGAAATAAAAATCTAGATGTCTCTAGCTGAAAGAAGGGGACAAAACACAAAACTCTTTCATCAAAGTGCCTCCAGAAATAGGAACTCTAACATAATTCCAAAGCTTATACTTCAAGATGAAAGGAAATGTAGAGAAAAAGAGGTGATAAAGGAACATATCATGATCTAATTCAAGGATTTACCAAAGGAAACTGGCACACTTAAAAACCAACTAGAGGAAAGGATTTTATATAACCTCCATACTATTATAAATTAATCTAAAAATTAGGACCTCCACAAGCCACATTCTCCATAAGAGGTTAGATCCATAGTATTTTCCATGGAAGAAAATAAGGCCATGGGCCCTGATGGATTCCCTCCGCTATTATTCTAATAGTTCTGAGACATCACACATGTGGAAGTTGAAATGGTTGTTTGTGAATTCTTTAGATATAGAACCATATTAAAATAACTAGCAACATTTTATTGGACCTCATCCCTAATAAACTAGGAGATAATCAATTAAATGAATTTAGACCCATTAATCTTTTCTCCACCATATATAATATCAACCAAAAACATTAGCCTCCTAAATACAAACCCTCTTGGAGAAGTTCATCACTGAGAAATAAGGAGCCTTTATATTTGGAAGACAAATTACTAACAAAATCATAATAGTCTATAAATCTCTCCACTCAGTTGTAAATTCTAATAGATAAGGTATTTTTTTGAAGCTTGACATGAATAAAGCCTATGATAGAGTCTCATGGAGATTTATAAACAAGGTGTTAGGTAAACTTAGGTTCACCTCATAGTTTAAGGGTTTAATAGATAGATGCATCTCCACCCCCATATTTTTGATCCTAGTAAATAGAGTCCTTAAAGTCATTTTTAGCTAGCAGAGGGATCAAACAAGGAGATCCACTTTCCCCTTACCTTTTTGTCTTATTGGTGGAGACCTAGGGTAGAAGTTTTCATGTAAATAGAGAGAAAGGCACTATTAAATACCTGAAGATATCTCAAAACATAGTCCTTATCACTCATAAAAAATCCATTGATGACACCTTCCTCCTTGGTAAAGTGTTTATAATTGAATCCAAGGCCCTCAAGAAGATTCTTATTGATTATGATTAGGACTCTAGTTAGTGCATCAATTTTTATAAAAGATTTATATTCTTCTTAAACACCTTGACCTCAAACTAGAATAAGCTCTCTATAATTTAAAGATGTCACACTAGTAATCTCCCCTTTTCCTATCTCAAAATGTCATTTTTTGAAATAAGGATGCACACTAGCTTTGGAATCCATTGGTGGATAGAATTTAAAAAAAGCTGGTAGGGTGGAAAGCCTCACTTCTCTCCCAAATAGGCAAACTCCAACTCCTAAAAATTTCATTACAAATCATCCCAACATACTTCATGTACCTCTTTTGCATCCCTATTAAAATTGTAGATAAAATTGAACACATTCAATGCAATTCCTTTGGAGAGGATCAAAAGAAATATTAAGATTTACCCTTATTGCCTGGGAAAATGCTTGCCTTCCAAAATCCAATGGGGTACTCAGTCTTAGGTGGGTTAAAAGTATGAACCAAGATCTTATTGATAAATTTGGATGGAAAGTGATAAAATAAGAGAATCAATACACTTAGATCATAAAATATAAATATCTAGAGGGAAGATAAGAAGACAAATTCGTCTAAGAAGAGGGCTTTGATGATGGTTATACCTTTTAGAAGGACATCTTGAGCAATAAAAGTCTTCTAAAAAAAAAGAATCATATGACATCTTGGAAATAGAGAAAATATTGCATTATGGGATGACCCATGGCCCATCCTATTTCCACTAGCCTTAATACCTCCTTAGAATAACCTAAGTATATTATTCAAAGCTTCCATAGGGTCTAAGGTGAAGGACTATGAATTTTCTACTGAAGGTACCATGAAGTGGAAGAATTTGACCTTGGAGTTAGATAACATAGATATTCTAAGGGAGATTTAGATTCTAAATCTCAAGCTTCAACAAACCCAAATTACTATCTTCCCCAAGGAGGACTCCCTCCTCTAGTCACTAGAAGACAATGTGGATTACTCTATTAAATCCAAATTTATTTCCAATATCAATATGGAGGATAAATGGACCAACTAGAGAAACCTTTGGATTAAAAACATTACTCCCAAAATCAATATATTATTTTGGTTGGTAGCACAAGATAAAATTATCATGGTGGATAACTTAGATAAGCATGATATGCTTATTCATAACAGGTGTGTCCTTTAAAAATATTGTGAGGAATTAGTTTCCCATTGATTCCTTAAGTTCCCTTTCAGTTCTATTATCCTAGACCATCTCCTCTAGTAATTAAACATTGCATAGGTCAAACCCAACTCCATAATTAACCTAATTTTTCAATGGAAACCTCCATGGAACCTCTCTTCCCTTTATTTTTTGTAGTTCTTGGCTCTCCCCCGCTTTTGGAAAATCTAGTTAACTAGGAACACTTATTTCTTTTACAATAATAAGGCTAACGTTGGGAAAAATTTTCACTGCCTATTGTTACTTTCTCAAAAAATTATAAAGTTACTACCCCCAATGATAAAATACCCCCTATTCAATTGAGTTATCTATCCTCCATATATAGAATATCTCTCTTAGAATCTCTTCTTCTAGGCATATTTTAGATAGAATCCTTATCAAATGGTCTTTCCCTATAGGAGGTTGGCTGAAGTTGAAATTTTATGGGGTAGTCAAGGTCAACCTGATAAGGGTATGGGGTGGGGGGGTCATCAAGAATGAAGCTAGGTTGGTGGTTGCTGCCTACATGAGTCTCATGGGTACTCAAACCAATCATGTGGTAGAGGCCAAAATAACCCATTAGGGCATTCAACTAGTCATCTAACTCCTAACTCAAAACTATTAAGATGGCCATTTAAGGTGATTACTTAAATATCTTAAATGATTTATCAAGAAATGTCACCCCTTCTCACACCATCAAATAAATCACTGAGGACTCTGAAGGCCTCCTCCTCTATTTTGAAGAGTCATCCATGAGTCACATATATCAAGAAGATAATTTAGTTATAGATGGCCTAGATAATATAGGGGTTCTAAATATAGACCTTACTACTTGGCACATGACTAAAATCCACCCCCCACATCACCACCCCAATCAATTATGATTTTCAAGCACTTATTAATCACTAAAGGGTTGGGGTCACATGTACGACATGAAAATATTTTTAATCCCAATCTTCTCTAAATCAAATGTCATGATGTTTACACTTACTAAAAGTATTGGCCTGATCTATGTCATCTCTTGAGACATCATCTCAAATGCAATAATTTACTCCATGAAAATTTTAGCTATTTGGGTCTCACCTCAAGCATTCATAATTTTTTCTCAAAATATGACCAAGAGAATGACTAGAAGAATGGGAGGTGACATAGAAAACCTTGTACTAATTTACTATGTTGAGGTCTAAAATAATCAGAAGGTTTATCATAAATTATGTAAAAGAGGGATCATTGAGTTTATGCTAAGAATTGAGGGCCATGATGAAATGATTTCCAAGTATTTCACCCTAGGATGGAAATAGAGGAAGGTGATCTACAGAGACATAAGGGTTTTTCTTTTGGAGGAGATGATTGGTGAGGTCATGAGAATGTCATGCAATGAAACCAAGGCTTACATAGATAAACACATGAATCAATAACTAATATAGACCTTCTTTGAGTCTAACACCACTTTACACATAGAAAAGAAGGGATTTTTGAGAGTAAATCTACCCAAGTGTTGGTCATAAATATGTCTAAAAGTAATAAAATATTTAACCCTGGAGGGCAAGTTCACCAACATATTTTCTCACCATTTATTTCTTATAAACCATTTAAGGGGTTGTAACATTCACATTCCCTATTTTCTACTCTTATCCCTAAAAGAGATTTTATTAGATTTTCAATCCAAGGCCAACACTGACATCATCCACTAGAGGCTCATCTTCCTTCTCGCTAAGAGGGGGAAAGCCTAGTTGGTATTATAGGTCTAGACTACTAAATGCAATAAGGAAAAAATATCAGAGGAAGAGTTATAAAACTTAGCACAAGGAGGTATGGCTGATCTTGTCCCTTCAATACCCTCCCACCGTATTTCTCCCTTGGGAGCTCTCATTAGGTGGAAAAGTGGGTGGAAGACAAAAAAGGAAAGAGGAAGGCCTAAGATCCCCATAATTAGGGTAAAAATAAAATTAAACTAAAATTTGAAATTTAATCCCCAAGGGTGACCAAAATCATAAGGGAGGATAACATAGAATTGGGTGATCCCCCTGTGGGCCAAAAAAGGAAACTACATGATTTCTAAGAAAAGATACCAAACTTAGGATGCCAGATGGTCTCCCACATGTATAATTATAATGATATGAAGACTAAATCAAATAAGCTAAAGTAATATTAGAACAATCCCCAAAAGGTATAAGGTGGTTCCTAATTTTTGAAGCTAGACGTGACTCCTATTAGGTAAGTTAAGGAGGCTATAGGGGCTAGTCCCACCAAAGTCACCTCACCCTAAAGTTTTAAAAGTAAGGTAAAAACTAAAGGTTTTGAAATATAAAATTGTATCAAGATGGTACCCAAGGGTAAGATATAAAATGTGCATAAAGAATGGATGGTAAAAGGCTCAAGAATTTACACAAGGGGACTTATCAAGAATACTAGGCCAAAGGAGAATAGGAACATGAGTGATATCATAAGGGTGGATAATTAGTTAGGCTCTAAGGATCTTTAAGGGTAATTTTGTTTTTATATTTCTTTTTGTATTGTTTTGGTGTGTGTTAGTTCTAGGATTTTTATGGGGTTTTGGCTAGAGTCTTCTCTTTTTAGTTGCCCAAGTGGCCTATTTCATTCTTATTTATTAGATGGTCTTTTATGTTTAATTTTTAAACATTATGGTTTTAGGATCCTTATAAAACCTAATTTTCACCTTATTAGATAAAAAATATGAAATATATGTAAGCCACAAACCATCCACACATATCCCTATATGTACTATAGGTTAAAGGTGTAGCATAAATATTAGATAATTCATTATTTTATATAGGGTTTATCATTTTAAAAATCATTATCTTGTAGTAAATCATAAAGTTAATAATGAGCTCATTATGTTCTTATTTGAGTTTTTCAATTTGAGCATAAGATACCTTCTCACTAATTTTGATAGATAAATGATCTCAAACTTGTTAGCCAAAGGATTGAAAGCATGTACTATTTTAAGAGAAAGGTCATAAAACCATCATAAGGCATAGTCAGTAAGGTCTATAGGAAAAATATTTGTAACTTATCATTGGTTGCATAATATAAACATGTTGCATGGAAGGATCTAAATGTTTTTAGGGTTCATCCTTACCATAGAATTTAATATTAGGTGCAATGAATCCTATAGGTAGATTATAGCTAGAAATATATGATGATAAAGGGTTATGTAATATTACTTAAGAGTTATTTGTATGTATTGATCTATTAAGACCTTATACTATTTGAGAAACCTTTAATTGAAGATCAAAAATTTGTTTTATGAGTGTTTGGTTTCTAGGATTGATAACCACATTAGATAGAGTAGTCATAGATGGTGTCACATGAGTCATAGGCCTAGTCAACTCATAAGAAAAAGTATTTTCATAGGAATACCCATATATATATGAGGATTAAACCATGGTTCCCCCATATTAGGTATATGAATAGAAACATGAATATACATATATGAATATTAGAAACATGAATATAAGTATATGAATAGTATATTGAACATGTAAAGTAGGATGTAATACTATAGAATGTGAATTAGAACCACTAAAAATTCATCATGTGGTTCCTTAGAAGTGTTTTCCTTTGTTAGATTTTTTCTTTTCATCTATAGTTACATGAAATAATGCTTCAATAATATGGGGATTTATATCAAGATATAATTTAATCTCAGCTTGATCTATGTAATTAAAGAGGTCATAAAAATCATTATTATCTTCTAAGTTTTCATCTCAATGTATATTGAAATAATAAGTATTCACATCATTGGTTCCATTGTATCCATATTAAGTTTTATAAAGGTTATATAATATAAAATTTGACACCCTAATATAATAAAAACCCCATAAATAAATCGAAAGAGGTGATACATTAGAAACCCTAAGAAAATTATGAAACACTAATGAAGAAGGAATTATAGGTTTTTTTCACTCAAATCAATAGTCAAGTTTACCAAAATAATTTGACTATTTTACACCTAAGAGATATAATATAATAGAAGCTATGCACTCATTCATATTATATAAAGTATGTTAATAAATATAATAATTTGAATTAAAAGGGGCTAATTGATATTGTAAATACTTTATTTAAAAATATGAATATAGACTAAGGATAATGCAATTATTTAATTATAACTATTTGTCATTCCCAAAGGATGCCACATAATTTGGAAATGATTTGGATGTTCTTTTTTATCTTATCGTCTTATAAATAATGGCTAAAAACTTTCCTATGTGTTACCGACAAAGTTAGAATCCTATGGTAGCTAATACTATTAGGGTTTACCAATAGTATCTCTATGCAGAATGGGGGTTTGAAACTTTTGGGATCCATACACGTATGCTGGTAATCTATTCCTAAGTTCACACACTTATTTGACCCTATATAGTAATTTTTATTTTCTATCTATTTCATCAAAACCCTATTTATGGTTAAATAACCACAAGGTTTCCTTAAAAATGGATTAATATATTGGGTTGGATAACCCAAACCACTCCTTGATAAATGGTTTAAAGTTGAATATATTCCAATACTCTTAAGAAGCCTCAAACCACACATAGTTATCTAACTTGTGTGTGTGTGTGTGTGTGTGTGTGTGTGTGTGTGTGTGTGTGTGTGTGTGTGTGTGTGTGTGTGTGTGTGTGTGTGTGTGTGTGTGTGTGTGTGTGTGTGTGTGTGTGTGTGTGTGATATAGAAAGCAATTTTACATTTTGATATTTAGTACTTGGCACCATGAAACTTTGAATTTTTGTATTCAATTTTGGCTCTATGGATTTATCTATGGATGCTCCATGAAGATTTTAGATGTGTATTTGCATTTGTAATAATTTTTTAGAGAGTGTTAGGTTTTTCCCAATGTTTCTAAGAATTTACAAGTGAATAATAGATTTAGGGGTGGTTTGTATATATAGGTGAATATTTGTTAGTTTCACACTATGATCATCCCATGAAACCTATCTAGGATGAAATAGTTGAGACTTGAAAATTTGAAAAAAAACTTTTGAGGATATTTGGACATTTACAACATAGTAGTACACCTACAATAACTGACATTATCTAGGTTTATGGGTATTATCATATAAGTTAAAAATAGTGATTTGAGATATGGAGAATGCCTATATAGGATTCTAAAGGTGTTATTGTATAAAATAAAATGATCTTGAATAAATATGTATGGTGAATATATGTGGCTAAGATAATGTATGGGTAAATTGATAGAGATAAAGAATGCTCAAGAGTTAGATATATGTTCATTTCCAAAGTATGTCAAAGTTGATGCTGCCAAAGTACCAAAATACTAATTTAGGTGTCTAAAGATGACCTAATTATAATAGAGTATTGAAAATGCTAAATTAAAAAGATAAAATAAATAAATTTGGTATGTGTAATAACCATGCTTGATGTTGATAGGGACATATAGAATGTATCATTTTATCCATGTTAAATATAAAAGAAACATGTATCGATTAATGAAAATGGTATAAATTTAATTCTATTTGAGATAATAAATTAAATATCTTCTCCACATAATCAGTGATAAATTGAGGGAGAATAGATGATAAGCCCTTTATTGGTATCCCTTACCACCTCATCTATCAACCCATCTTTATAAACTATTGCACTCAGGAGTAACATGCCATATGTATATAAAATTTAAGAATAGGTTTCATGTCTTGGTCAAATAAACATGACCACAAACAATTTAAAAATATTCTATGAAAACATAACATGAATAAAATAAAACACAAAAAAATATTTAAGAAGGAAAAATATTATCAAAAACTCACTCTCAAATATGTATGTGAAATAAATTTATAGGTATATATATCAATGGAAATACTAAAATATAAATCCATCTAAAATCATTAAAGAATTTTGAACTTTACACAATATTTATTTCCAATCATAACAAGATAAAATACATGAGCCTCTCACTCTGGACAACACTTACATGTAGCGATTCAACAATGCATAAAAGTACACACATTAAAACATGAAAAAACCATGTAATAACATGTACAAATGTCATAGTCACATGGAAAAGCTTTAGTAGCCAAATAAAATCATTAAATCTAATATTTGGTGAAAATCAAGAAAATATAATATCAAATAGGCCCCAATCCTAAAATAAACAACATAAATAATGAACAATCCTCACAACTATTGTTCACATAAAAGGTACCAGCCAATATCCCATGGATTTAATCATTTTCAAAAGTCAAATAAATAAATCAATCAAAAATATTAATAAAATAAATAAATCATAAACAATGGTTTTCAACAATCTTCCTTAATAATAAAAAGAAACAACCAATGTCGAATAATGACCAAGGATGTCAACAAGTTCTCAAAACATTCACCAATCCAATGATGTTAACATTTTATCAAAGTTAAAAACACTAAAAACAAACCAACCAACATTAATCATTCCATATGTAATGACTAACAACATTGTAATGGGTAATCATTGCCTATTTAAATATCTAAAAAATATAATTGATCAACACCAAAAAGTATTTATACCTATATCAATTATTAATACATGGAAAAGATGCTATTTTAGAAATAGGAATTCTATAATCAACCAAGGATAATAATTTTATAGGCCCAAACAAATACGAAAGATGAAAAAAATAATCAAAAATAGCTAGGAGACCACTAAAAAACTAACTATAAATCAAGGAGGATTACAATCACTCGTGCAAGGTGAAATATGAGAAACTCTTTGTTTAACCTAAGTGAAATAGGTGTTACCACATTCATGACTAGGTAAAGAACACTTCACTAAGTTCATAGAACCTAGTGAGATAATATATAACTTGATAGGGTTATTGGTTATACCCATAACCCATAGGTTATATAAAATAAATAAGGATAAAAAATCTTATGTTGAAATTAGGGAACTATTAAAACATTTTACATTGTTTTCATTCACTTTGAAACCTATTATTTCATTTTCTCAAGAAAGGAAAATCCCATTAATTTTTTTTGAATGCATTTACTTAAATGAAAATAAAACAATCATTATAAATTTAATAACATATCAATGCAACTTCATTTCCATTTCTTCCTTTATTTTTTTATTTTAATATTTTTTAATAGTAAATGAATTTTTTTTGAAAATGTTTCTTCATAGGTCAAAAAAAATGTGACTAAATCATTAGATTAAACTTGAAAAAACCAAAGAAATAAGAAATCCAAGTGTTATCTTATTCTACCCTATTATTATCCTTTTATTATTCTCTTTTCCATGCCACATGCAACATACATTTAAATTCACTCTATTTTTATTTTAAATTTCATTCCCATATTATCTTGGAATATCTTACTCTTATATTATTTTTATTATTATTGGGGTTTTAAATAGGGACCCTAAATTTTATAAATAACATGTAGGTTTAGCCATGAGTGCCAAGTAAAACATAAAAGCTTGCCCAAAACCTCAAAAAACTAGACAAAATAGGAAAACAATAGAAAACTAATAGAAAATGGTGATAGCTACTCAATATTACTTCCCCCAAATACTTTTTTTGATGCCTAAAAGTGTATCATAGGGGTTTATAGAGTTTTGAGAGACACTCTTCTAATTTTTGAACTCAAAAAGTCCATTATATGAGTAGCTTGTTGTGATAATCCTATTATCTTTGGTGAAATAATGATAAAGAAAATGAATATTTCACAAAATTTATATAATTGGTTGTTGGGAGAAACCTTGGCCTAAAAGATAACTTGTGAATTTGAAAGTGATCTGAACTAATAATAGTGAATATTAATCAAAACCTAAAGACTAAAGTCTAAAATAACATGTATATTCATAATGAAAGCTAAACTAGATTGGATTGATAAAAAAAGGAGCAAAAGGAAGGGCAGGGAAGAAAGAAGGTGTTTTGATTTTTAGTTCAGACATTATGACAAAGTTTAAATTTCATCAAGACATGCATTAAACTAATATATAACATGAAATATCTATAGCACAAATCCTACCATATATCAGGAAAATGTCTAAGCAAAGGTGAAACTATGCACATAGGAGACTAGATTCAATTTGGAGATTTACCTCTACAAATAAATAACATTAACACATCTGAAAGAAAAGCAAAGAAAGTGAATTGAATCTAAAATCCTTTAATTAACCTATCATAGACACAAGCTAACAACTTTGCATTCATATTAACACATCTAGAATCTATGAAAACCATTCAAATATGAACATCCAAACAAATAATTAAGAGAGAAGCCATAATAACATGTACATAAGCAAATATGGACAATCCTTGTAGAATTTATTGATTATATTAATTGGTCAAAGTTTACACAAAGCTTAGATCAAAACTTCCTCATCTTTTACAAATAACTATACCCCTTATATATAAGACTAAGGAAGTATGTCGATCAATCATGACAAATTAAAATTATACAAGTGTCATGGACCATTATCCCTTCTACAATTTCTAGAACTAATGACACTTTCTAATAGATTGACCTATAATCAATGGGATTTACAAAGTTGCAATGCATTTATAAAAATAATGTTCCTTTTTTAAAATATACATATTCCTATACAAAAAGAATATTCCAAGTCAACAAATTTCACTTTAGGACTCCTTTGTTGTAGTAATATTTTGCCTCTGCTACAAGATCTTCATTCTATAGTGTTTCTCATTAATTAGCTCTAGGTTGACAATGGGCTTCATGAAAAACTCATTTTATTGATCTTTTAGGCCCTTGATATCCTTATCTACTCTATTCAATACTTTCTTGATGCTCCTAACATCACTAATCTTCTCATCAGTTGATAGAATCATGTCCATGATCCTTTTATTATTTACACCTATCTTTCCTTGTCTTTCATTCTTTAGTTTTTACATGAACTAGGATGCCCTTTGCTTAAATTCATCATTTGTGATTAACCCAATTGGGTTGAGTGTGGTGGGATCCTTGATGAAGCTCCCCAATATGTGGATCATCTTATCCTCTAACTATTTGAGATCACTAGAAAGATCTCCCATGCTCTTAGACCATATATTCAAAGCCTTGATCTTGTCTACCAATATTACCATGGCCATATTCAGATGGGCTAGGCCATCTATCTTAAACTAAAGAATTTGGTCTTCTGTCAAAACACTAATCAGTTCCTTCACCTTACTACTTGAAGTTTGCCATTGACTAACATGGCATATAACCATGGAATTATGTTTGTTCACTACATCCTTCCTAGTCCTAATTGACTTCAAGGAGATGAATAGATCATACATGGTTATCTCAAACTTCTTGACCATGTCTTCTGGAACTGATAAGATAGATTATTCCTCAAAATTCTTATTCTATTATTTTAAGCCTTTGATGGTAGCTTGTAACTACTCTAAATGATATTGTGCTAATTCTAAGACATCTTCCTAAAAAATTATATCTTATACAAGTCTTTATCCTTATTTTTATGTCAAGTTGGTCAATGCATCCACCTTCTGGTATGTGATATATTCATCTCCTACCATGACCTTCTTTTTTTTCACTCTTTGTAAATTAGTAGTCTTTGGATTAAACTTGAATCAGACTGTAGATTG
This sequence comes from Torreya grandis, assembly GCA_037957365.1. Lineage (NCBI taxonomy): Eukaryota > Viridiplantae > Streptophyta > Pinopsida > Cupressales > Taxaceae > Torreya > Torreya grandis. Next base: position 248,723 of record JARHVA010005495.1, on the reverse strand, counting down.
GGTCACCTATGGATTAGGGACCTCCATTTTTGATAAATCTAATGAATGACTTGATGTATAAAGTCTCCTTGATTCCTCTTCCTATAAATAAACTATCAATGGCTTAAGCTCTTCATGCACAAGAATGTTAATAACTTTTATCATAGCCCAAGGATGATGCATAGTAGGCACTTTCTGTAATCTAAGCTCATCTAAGAATGATTCTAGAATTGGTGGGCCATACAATATATTCTCTTCATTAAATAATTTGACTTTAGTCAAAGGAGTAGTGAAATTCACTTTGGGTATTTTTTCTTTAGGAACAATGGATAACTCAACATTCCTCTCAGGGGTGTTAATAGGAACTAAGTCCAATACTTTATCTTTTCTATTCTATTCCTCAACCTTTATCTCCTTATTATATGAATCTAACACATAAGCCATTGATATCATCTTAAGTGCATCCTCAATAGTCTCATTAGGATCCAATGCTATCATATGTACCTCCTCTTGAGGCAATTCTTATATTTTTACCTTTGATAATGAAGAAGCAATCTCACCTAGCCTTTTTCCCTCTATTTTTTGCTCAATTTATACTTTAGGCCTATGTTTTGCTTGTGGTTGAGCTGATGGAGGTCTAAAAGGTTCACCAATGATTAAATGATATTGTCTGGGGCCCAATTTCCATCTATCACCCACCTTTTGATTCCTCTCTAGTCTAGATTTAGGCCTGAGGTTGTGTTCCTTTAACCTTCTAGTGAATTCAAGGTAAGTTGATGCCTTGGTATAAATAGGGTTAAAGGAACCAAGCTCATTATTATAGGGAAAATTCAAGATCCCTTTGATTTTCAAGTGCTCCTTAACTCTTGCATGAGGGTCAGATTGACTAATCTCATCTAATTGTAAATTTAAAGATGATCAGTTCTTTGATGCTACCCTAATGTTATCCCACTACTTGAAGGTATTCTTACTAATAGTCATTGAGAGGTTGTGAAGGAGACCCTTTCTCTTATTCTTTCATAGGCCATCAATTCCATGGAATAATTGGTATGCTACCTTTTACTCTACTAGCTTGTCAGGAACATGGACAGATAACTTGATAGGAGAATTATGAGTTCCCTCAATCCTTATAACTGTACAATTAGGATATAACCATATATCACGTATAGCTTCAATATATTTCTTAATCAATGGGACAATTATCATCATCATGACTCTAGTTATAGCCTCACATAGATCTTGGTGGACATAATCATAAATAAATTGAATGTGGTCCCTATACTTGAAGATGTGTAACTTATAATAGTATTATGAAACAATCTAGGTTCCACTAGGTGGCCATTCTCTCTAGTTTAGAATCTTTGTTGTTGCACATAGGGCATCTAGGAGATATGACATCATATAAAACTAGGTCTTCTTCTTATTCCTAATTTTATAGATTTTCCTACTCAAGGAGATTCTAATCATTTCACCTAGAGGAGGGATAATTAATTTTTAAAAAATGAAGTAGACTAATCGTACCCACACTAAGTGTACATATGTAGTGGTTATATTTCCACATAATTTGTTTAACATTATCATTATCATCCTAACCCCTAGTCTAAACTAAATGATAGGGATGTTCTTATTGAAGTTTAATGACTTGGTTCCCAAAATCCAACCACATGGCTAGGATGTCCTCTAAATGATGCTCTTTAGCCTAGGAATTGGTCGAGGTTAGGTCAATTTAGGGTTTGAGCAGCTTCTAGTATGACTTAAAAGTCATATAAAAAAGGTATGCAATCTTCCTTTGAATATATTCACTAATAATCATGCCTTTATCTATCTTAGTTTCATTAAAAATTAGGGAAGGAATATCAATGCAATGGAGTACCTCTAGTTTCACTGCTTCATAATGAAGACCAATCATCTTGATTTATATTATATCATCATAAAATCTCTTGGAAAATATATTATTCTCCTCTTCCATGGTAATGGTGGGTTGGTTCTTATTTATCCAAAATAATTTTGACCAGTTATAATCTCTTATGTTCAAAGCATTAGTGACAAACTTGATGTCCTTAAACACTCATCCTTCAGCATCTATGGTCAAATAAATATCAACATCTTCCTTTAAAACATGCTTATGTATTGCCATTGCTATGATTTTAATCAAATTATCCAATTGAAGATAATAATTCAACCCATTCACTCAATTTATAGTAAATACAAACATAATTAAGGCAATTTGTACACTTTTAGGGCTTTTTGGAAGGTTTACATAGAGCTTCAATAGTGGTAATCAAGTTCAAATAATGAGATTCATGCCTTAGATTTTGATCAAATATCATATTTATACCTTTCATGCATAAGGGTCTAAAAAATATCTAAATATGATGTGTTCTGCCTATGTGGGATTATCGTGTCATCCTATTCATTAATTTTAAAATAGTACTATTTATTGGTTTTAGATACATGTCACCTTCATGTGTAATATCCTATTAGCCTTGGCTTCATCTTGGGCCATTTATTTTACTTAAATATCCTAAGATTTTGCCTCTTGGTAGCTTTATGGACTCTCTATGCTCTTTAGGGACTTGGTTGAATGCTATTTCATCATGTGGAGGCTTCTCATTCATTTTGGGACCTTTGAAAGGTCTACCTTACTTCACACCATTGATCATGATTCAAAAGGTTGAACACTATTTTTCAATATTTTTTATATTCATTGAGGTTATGACAATTGTCACTACCACATTTAACTTGGGCTTATTGAAATTTCAACTACATCTCACACCATCAAATCTACTTTGTATGGATCAATGTACTCTATCAATCTTAATATGGGAGATTAAATGCCATTAGTCAATTTTTTATTTTACTAAAATTATGACACTTGTCAATTTGGTGTTCCTCATATGATGCTTCAATTATTGACTTAGGCAAATAATCATGTGTCATCGATCTTTGACCCAAGATCCCAATATTTTTCCACTTATCTTCCTTAAGGTCATCCATAGGATCTTTGACAATTTGACTTGGGTGGATGCTTGTGTACCATCAATCTTAGGTCTAAGCTCCTGAGATCTTGACACTTGGCATCCTCATGCTAGCATACTCTTGTGGATAATGAAATAAAAAAAGGTTTTAAGAATATAAAGACTTAGGATAATTTTAGACTAAGGTCTTTTAGATGTATTGATAAATATGCTTAGGACTTAGTATAAAATTAAACTAGGTTTAAAATATAAAGGAATTAGCATAAAGTTTTAGACTAATGTTTTAGTTGTCTTAATAAAAGTGATTAAAAAATTAGGATAAAATATAAAATAATTCTAAAATAATATAAAGATTTCCCACATGAATTTGAATAAAATGAACCTGCATAATTTAAAATTTATTTCAAAAGGACCTAGGTTAAAACACATTAGACAAAGGTTTTTAACATTGTTTAACCACAAATTCAATTAGACAATTAAAGGACAAATATTAATCAAAGGGGTCAAATTAACATTACAGTATAAAACCCTATTTAGTGTTTATTCAATTGAGACTCCATTAAACCTATAACTTGGAAACACAAAGATCAAACATTAGAAACATTAGACAAAATCAAACAAGAATCATGTACAAATATGTAAATTAAACCATGGTGTGTATTATATTCAAACAAATATTATGTGCTAATCATGCTAATGGAAATTTGATCAAGTGGGATGTTTAATTAAGGGCACAAATTTAAAATTTTTGAAACAAGGGTCCCCATTTTTAAGAAATGGGAGTATGTTGACCTCAACAAATAGTGAATTCTAGGGGGAACATAGAAATATGTTAGGATTTAGATACTCGAGGTTCAAAAAAATACTAGGCTACTTATTCCACGTGGTCAAGTACTATTGTTAAGATCAGCTCATAATTAAAACAAGTCTACACATGCAGAATTAGGATCAACATCAAAACTCAATCATGTTGTGTGTGCCTTGATTCTACTTAATGATTACCATGGGGTTTAGAGAACAACTTCCAAATTTCATGACTTTAACCATTAACATTGACTTATATCACATTTAGATATCCATTAAGAATCATGCTTTAGAATATGGAAGGCTTGGGTATTACTCTACTACCAACTAGGCATCCATAGCCCTAGTAGATATGCCTTTAGCTCCACTCAAGGCCTTGTTACACTACCATCCAGGCATCCATAGCCCTAGTGGAGATTACCAGAATAACCTTTGCTTATAAATATTTTGAATTTTGTAATGATGCTCTTATTTATATATTTCTTAGATATGTTTTAGATTTCTAACAAAGGTTAGAAACTAGATTATCCAGGTTTTAGGATTTGGTTAAATGTTTGATCTTCAAACAATCATCCTTGGTTGTAACCCTTTTCCTAGGTAATAATGTTATTTAAGTGAAAACATGACTTTGATCTAATAATTTAAACTTTCACTCTACATATACAATCCTTATTAGAATAAAATTTATATCAGAACAAGTCTTAAAGTTATTGTGGAATAATTAACCTACTTATTAGTCCTCACTAATTTATCCAAACTATAACATCAATATTATAATTCCAAGATCTAGGATCAAACAATGTTGAGAAATCATACCTGCATTCTTGATTAGTGAAGTCCCTAAGCAACTGCATGAATTTTGAGCTGAGGACTATCTGAAATAGACTTATTGAAAGTAGTGAACAAAGTCAAGAAATAAAACAAACTAAACAAGAAAACCAAATAGAAAACAAACAAACATAAAACAAATAAACACAAATCAAACAAATAATTACAAGAACTATATACAAGCAAGGAACAAGAAATAATAAAAAATAAACTAATCTAAAGCCTACCTATACTAACTCTAACTACTCTTACAAATCACTCCATGAAGACTTGTGGTGGGGTAGCATATAAGTAGTGCTTGAGGTGTTGTTCATTTGTTGGCAATGTAAACTCTACTCCTATAAAGTCTTTGAGTTTGAAGGTGTTGTCTCCCAATGTCTTAGAAATCTGATATGGACCAATCCACAAAGGTGTGAAATTCTCTTGTTTTCCCTTAGGTTCAAATACTTCATCCCAAAGAAGGACTAGGTCTCCTTATCTAAACAACTTTATCTTTGAATGCTTGTCAAAGCATCTATTAACTATGGCTTGATGTCTACTGAATTTTGCAAAATATTCCTCTCTTACATCTTCCATTTGTATGATGTCAATCAACCTTAAATTTACAAATTCTTGATCTTCTTCCATGTATTATTGCATGAAATTTTAAGTAGGCAGGTTGAGTGTAATGGGAAATATAGGTTTTTTACCATATACTAGTATGAATGGTGATGTTTTGAGAGATTGATTTACTATAGTTTTGTCTACTCAAAGGGCATACTTGAGCAATTTGTTCCATGTCCTTAGTTTTTCAACTACAAATTTTTTGAAAGCCTTCATCAAGTTCTTATTTGTTAACTCTGAGACTCTATTAACTTGAGGATAATGGTTTGATGAAAACTTGAAAATAATGTTGTTATCATATGCCCACTCAGTCATTTCAATGGATATAAAGGAAGATCCATTATCAAATACTAGAGATAATAGTGTCACAAATTTTTTACAAATGTTCTCCTCTAAGAACTTAATCGCATCTTTAATTCTACATTACTTGGTTGCTATTACCTTTGTCTACCTAGTATAGTCATCTATGGAATTAAGCACATATTTATGTCCATATAAATAATTGGGGTTGATCACCTCAACAAATTATAATCCCCATTGAGAAAAAGGTTTATCAATCATAATTGGCTTCAATGGCATGGCTATTTTTGGTTCCTTGGTGTTGAAAATCTAACATGAATGACACTCTCTAACATTTTTATGTTTATATTTGAAGATTCTAGGCCAATAATAACCTATCCTCAAGATCATAAGAGATATTTTACTGATAGAGGGGTTTCCACTTCCAAAATTTTCATGAAATTTAATCAAGATCTCAGTTGCTTCCTCCTTGAAAACACATCTCAAGTATATGCCTTCATAATTATTTCTATAGAGCACTCCATCTTTGATCAAGAAATGGGCTAACTTGAGCCTCAAATCTCTCCTTTTCTCTCTACTTAATCTTGTAGGATAAAAACCATTGATTATAAAATGAAAAATTAGGTCATATTAGTCATTAGATTGAAAATTTTATTATTCCATCTACATGACACTTCGTTTAGGATTAGTACTAGTAATTAACTGAATCAATCCTTGACATCTTACCAACTTGGCTATTTTCATATCTAGATCATAATATTTAAGTATAGACATCCACTTACCTCTTTTAGCTCCTAGCTCACATTGACTTAGCATAAGCTTAGTGGTAGGATCTAGGATTCTTGCATGCATTTTATTCCTAAGAATATAATGTCTAAACTTATTTATTGCCTTAACTAAATAAAATGCTTATTTGTCAATCAAAGAATAGTTCAACTATTCATTCTTAAAATTAGTTTTCATAAATGTAATAGGATGGTCATAGATATCTAGTTTTTGAGTTAGAATAAAAGATATATTATGATCTAAAGTGAAATAATAATGATAGAAATCCTTTGTGAAGTATAGAGTTATTAGCATAGGTGCTTGTCTAATTGCTTCTTTAATGTCTTTGAAATATTTATTTGTATCTTCATTTCAAATAACCTTGGCATCCTTATTTAACATATCTTTTAATGGATTTACAATCTCTCCAAAACCATAAATAAACTTTATCACAAAATTTATTTTCCCAGAGAAATATTTTAATTCTTTCCTATCATTGGGGGGTTCTATTTTGGATATGGAACTTACTCTATCAGGGTCTACAAAAATCCCATCCTTGGTTATGACATGTCTTGGTAACTTCCATTCAGTGACAAAAAAAATTATTTTCTTAAGATGGAGGGAAATTCCATACCTTTTACATCATTCAAACACTTGTTGCAAGTGCATAATATGATCTTCCCTATTTTTATAAAACATAGATCATCCATGTATATAATAATGCACTTACCTATGAGACCTTGGAATGCACGATCTATATATATTTAAAATGTTTCTCCTACATTTATTAGTCCAAAAGGCATTCTTTTATAGGGAAAAGTGCCCCATTTAGTTTTAAATGCAATATTCATTCTATCATCTTTGTTCACAAGTACTTGATTATAACCTAAAAATCCATCTAAGAAAGACATCATAACATATCCACTAACAATTTGAATAACTTGGTCAAGAGAAAGCAAAGGATAGTTATCCTTTTTAGATGATTTGTTCAAATTTCTAAATTCTATGCACAATATAATTTCACCATTATTATTTTTAACTGGTACCAAGTTGGCCACTTAGGTAGAATGTCTAATGGGAAAAACAATTTTAGCATCCAATAGATTTTTGACCTCTTTATATATCAATGGTTTTAGGATAGAGTTAACTGGCCTTTGTTTCTATCTAAAGGGCTTTCAAATTTATTTCAATGGTATGGTGTGGGTTATGACTCTAGGATCAAAGATCTTTAAGTCATCATATGACCATGATATAACATCTTTGTATTTGGTCAACAAATTTTTGGCTCTTTTGGTTTATATGCTTGTACAAGCTATACCAATATTCACCTAGTGAAGTTGACCTTGTGATCCAAGATTAACTACATTTTAATATTTATCATTCACTTTGGGAATCTTGATAGTCTCATATATTTTATATTTGTCAAATAATCTCTCTAAGACAATCATGCCTTTGGTAATTTTATTGTCATTTAATTGAATTATCTTATAATCAATTTTACCTTCATCAAGAGTATTTTCATTGACCTCATCAATGATGTGAGCCTCAAATATACCTAAGCTATTCATGAAATCTATGATCTGTTGATCATTAAGAAATACCTAAAAATTATTGGCATTATCTGGAATTGAGGGACATAGAATCAATTCAATGGTAATGTTCTCTAACTTAGAACTTTGACTTGGCATAAGATTGTTTGTAGCTAAGGATAGCGCATTAGAAGCCTTGTTATCTTTTCTAGGGATTGATACAATGTTAAAATAATCAAAGTATTCAACCATGTTCAAAATTCTAAACTTATATTTATTAATATAAGACAATTTAAATCACCATAAACTAGAAGTTCTAAATCACCATAAACCAGAATTTCTAAATCACCATAAACTAGAAGTTCTTTGACCTTATGTTTGATATCAAATTACAATCATAGAATTAGTGATTCATACTACCAAGTTATTAGTGTAAGGAAACTAAAGTCTATAAGAATAATTTTATTCTTTCCCAATGGGATTGGTTAGAACAATTCTTACTCTAGATCTAGATTTGCATCTAGCACCATCAAAATGTAATTTCCATAACCCAAGTATAGCATGAGAAATTTTAGAGTCACATACCTTAGGAGTATCAAGAGTGTAAAATACTAAATAAAAATTAACCATGTTGACCTTTTCATTAGCATCATTATACTTAGTAATCATGTGTTTCATCTTGGGTTCTCTTTCTATCCTGATTTGATTTGGGACTCCTCTCCAAGGCAGCCACAAATGTGAACAATCAATTGACATGTAACCATTCAAAGCCTTTGTCTAATTTCTACTCAACAATATTCCATAAGCATCAAGAATTTCCACCACTTTAATGTCTATGAATTATTGTATCCTTAGATATGAAGTAAGCTACATATTAACATTTAATAATTCACTAATTACTTTGACTCTTGATTTGTCTAATTGAGTTACAACTCTATCATACTTAATTAGAATCAAACCAAGTTTCTCATAAATACTTTTTGGCATGATGTTATTACAAGAACCTAAATATAACAAAAAATTATGCAATTTTTTACCAAAAACTATAATTATCAATAAGAAAGGTAGAACCTCTACTTTGTTCTTATACATTATGACATTAGCATTAGCATCCTTTTATGATTTACCAAATTTTTTAGATAAAGATTCCAACAAAAAGTCTCTTTATTTAGTAATTTGAGTCAGCTCATGTAAATTAATGTTAGATTTGATATTTTTCATTTTCTAGACTATGTTATATCCACCTTTAGTAGAAGAACTAGATACATCAACATTGTTTCTAGAGGTATTTCTCTTTAGAGGTTCAGGATTGTTATCAGCTATAGGATCAAGAGTATCCACATTGTTTGGTAGAATTAAGTTTGTCAAAGGTTGATTCTATTTTATATTCCTTAGAGGATAATTATTCTTTAGATACTATTGAAAAGCATGAATCTCTTCAGGAGTGTCCTTAGGCTCATTTTCATCTTGGAAGGGGAAATCAAATGTCTCTACCATGAGAGTTGTATCAGCTGATTTAGATGAATTTTAAGAACCACATGTACCTAAAACATTGTATTTATTAGGCACAACCTAAAAATTTCTAATTATTCTTGAAAATATTAAAAATCATTAAAAAATTCAATACAATCTAGTTCACCATGATTTGAAGCACCATGAACTCTACAATAGTAAGCTAAAGCCACATCACATAAGTTCATTTTTGGCATATTCTTGTTAGCAGATGACTCATTATTATTGTTATTGTTTTGAATATTGTTTAAAGGTCTATTGAACATTTGATAAGATTAATTTCTACTTGAAGTTTCCCCAATATTACCTACTTGTTTTTGTAGCCGAAGGAAGTCAATGCTGAGATTTTGAACCATTTTCAAGATAGAGTCATTCTAATTCTTTGGTGCCCTAGAATTATGAACTTGAGTATTATTAGTTCTAGTTATTGGCACCAAATCTATTTGATCTTGTGGATGAGATCCACTTGTAGTGTTTTTCAATAATTCTATGTTTTGACCAAGATAAGCATGACTCAAGGGCAATTGGTTCAGAACTGGTGTCTAATTTAAAGAAAGTCTATTTTGATTGGAATTTGGAATGACATTTAACATAGGAAAATTTGGATTGACATATGCCATTTTACCTTGGGGTTATATCTGGTCATTAATTAACATATCTTTATCATAGGCTAAGGCTAATGTATTGATGACATGTGTAGATCTTGTAAGAAACATAGAAGTCATGAGATTTATAGAATCTATAAAGCTAAAGCTTAATCAAGTTTATAAGGATTTATGGTTTTGTTGTACATATTCTAGAGTCTAGCATTAAAATATCTTATGGGCTCATTTGCATCTCTCTTAATAGTGGTAAATTGTTGATAAAAGACACATGAATTGACAATCTTTACAAATTGATAAATGAAATAGTCATTAAAATTATTCCAACTGATAATGTAGTTCTTAGGAAGGTTAAGAAACCATTCATATGTTGCATCTCTAAATGTTAATGGAAATAATCTACATGCAACATCTTCATTAACCAAATTCAAAAGTCTTAAAGCATCCTTGAAATATTTAATATACTCTTTAGTAGTCATAACACCATTAAGACTAAAAGAAGGAAAATATTTTTTAGGATTTCGAGGTAGGTCATGTACTATACCTAGCACATTGATAGAAGATCCTCCTAACTAGGCCATACCTTGATAAGGGTTAAACATAGTAGTATCACATACATGTGAATTATATTGGGACTCTAAAATCTTGCAATTACCTTTATTAGATCTTCCTCTCTTATGAACTTTTAATGAAAGAAGAGGAACTCTTGTCTCTAAACATGATCTAGTCCCTATCCTTGGCAATTCCAGGTCGTAAGATTTGAATACTATTTAATATATGATGTGTAAAGCTTATCTTTGAAAATAACATTGATCAAACTTCCACATTAAGAAAATTTTACATAAATTCATACAAATAATGACAAAGGACAACAATATTTAACTAAATTGGCTCAAAGTTGTATCCAATATCATAAATATGAGTTATTTTTACACGTATATGTTTAAATAAACCTAAATTGAAAAAAATAAATCAATATTTTAACAAAATTTATATCACTAACCTCAAAATCATTGGATTTACAAAGCTTAAGCCATTTTTACCATAATTTATCATATATCTTCAAATAATAACTATATTTAATTGAGAAAGCTGACTAGTTTAAAACTATGAATTTCAATGATATTTACATAATTGAGGTAAAAGAAACACAAATATGTAAATTATCCACTAATATTTGAACAAAATTCACCAAGTTTAGCAAAGATACTTCAAATTTACAAAGATTAAACTAGGGTCCTCCTTTTAGCACCAGTGAAATGTACACTTGTTGATGCTTGAAAGTGTATCATAGGGGTTTATAAAGTGTTAAGAGACAATCTTATTATTTTTGAGATCAAAGAGTCCATTGCATGAGTATATTGTTGTGATAATCTTGTTATATTTATTGAAATAGTGACAAAGAAAATGATTGTTTCACAAAATTTATATAAATGGTTATTGGGAGAAACCTTGGCCTAAAAGCTAACTGGTGAACTTCAAAGTGATCTAAACTAAGAACAGTAAATATTTATCAAAACCTAAAGACTAAAGTCTAAATTAACATGTATATTCATAATGAAAACTAAACTAGAGTGGATTGATAAAAAAAGAGTAAAAATAAGGGTAGGGCAACAAGAAGGTGTTTTGATTTTTAGTTTAGATATTATGACAAAGTTTAAATTTCATCAAGACATGTATTAAACCAATATATAACATTAAATATCTAACGTAAAAATTGTACCATATATCAGGCAAATGTCTAAGGAAAGGTGAAATAATGCAAATAAGAGACTAGATTCAATTTGAAGATTTAACTCTACAAACAAATATCATTAACACATCTTCAAGAAAATCAAAGAATGTGAATTGAATCTAAAATACTTAAATTAACCTAACATAGGCATAATTTAACAAATTTTCATTCATATTAGCATATCTAGAATCTATGAAAACCATTCAAATCTAAACATCCAAATAAATAATTGAAAGATAAGACATAATAACAAGTACACAAGCAAATATGGACAATCCTTGCAAAATTCCTTGCTAATATTAACTTCTCAAAGTTTACACAAAGTTTTAGCTCAAAAATCCCTCCTATTTTACAAATGACCACACCCCTTATATAAAAGACTAAGGAAGTATATCGGTCAATCATGTCAAATTATAATTGTACAAGTGTCATGGATAGTTGTCCCTTATACAACTTTCTAGAATTAATGAAACTCACTAATAGACTGACCTATAAGCAATGCATTTTAAAAAGTTACACATTCTTCTATAAAAATAATATTCTTTTTTCAAAAGTTACATATTCTTATACAAAAAGAATATTCCAAGTCAACAAATTTGACTTTGGGACTCATCTGTTATAGTAGTATTTTGCCTCTCCTATAGGATCTTCATTCTGTAATGTTGCTCATCAATTAGCTCAAGGTTGACAATGGGATTCATGAAAATCTTGTTTTATTGATATTTTATACCCTTAAGATCCTTATCTACCTCGTTTAATGCTTCATTGATGCTCCTAACATCACTAATATTTTCATTAGTTGATAGAATCATGTCCATGATCTTTTTATTATCTGCACCTATCTTTTCTTAGCTTTGATTATTTACTTCTTACATGAATTAGGATGCCCATTGATTAAATTCATCATTTATGATTAACCCAATTGGGATGAGTATAGTGGGATCCTTGATGAAGCTCCCCAATATGTGGATCATCTTATACTCTAACTATTTGAGATCAATAGAATGATTTCCCATGCTCTTAGACAATATATTCAAATCCTTAATATTGTCTAAAAATATTTCCATGGACATATTTAGATGGGCTAATCCAACCATCTTAAACCCAAGAATTTGGTCTTCTATCAAAACATTGATCAGTTCTTTCACCTTACTGTTTGAAGTATTCCATTGGCCAACTTGGCCTATAGCCATGGAATTCTATTTGTTCACTACATCTTTCCTAGTCTTGATTGACTTCAAGGAGATGAAGATATCATACATGGTTATCTCAAACTAGTTGAACATATATTTTAAAGCTAAAAAGATAGATTGATTCTCTAAATTCTTATTCTACTATATCAAGCCTTTGATGGTAGGTTGTAACTACTCTAAATGACCATATGCCAATTTTAGGACATCTTCCTCAAAAATTGGATATTCTCCAAGTCTTTGTCCTTTATTTTGTGTCAAGTTGTTCAATGGATCCACCTTATGGTATGTGATCTCTTCACCTCCTACCATGACTTTATTTTCTATCACTCTCTATAACTTGGTAGCGTCTAGATCAAAATTGACTCTAACTATAAATTGGGTCACCTATGGAGTAAGGACCTCCATTTGTGATGAAGCTACTAAATCACTCAGTGTAACAAGTCTCCTTGCTTCCTCTTTCTATAAGGCAACTATCCATGACTTGAGCTCTTCATGTATAAGAATGTTAATAACTTTCATCATAGCCCAAGGATGATGCACAATAGGCACTTTATGTAATCTAGGCTCATACAAAAAACATTTTGGAATTGGTGGGCCATATAATATATTTTATTCACTAAATAATATGACTTAACTCAAAGGAGTAGTGAAAGTCACTTTGGATCTTTTTTCTTTAAGAACAATGGCTAGCTCAACCTTCCTCTTAGGGGTGTCAACATGAACTAAGTCCAATACTTTCTCTTTTCCCTTATCTTCCTCAACCTTTGTCTCCTCTTATATAACTCTAACTCATAGGCCATTAATATCATCTTAAATACATCCTCAATAGTCTCATTAGGATCCAATACTATCTTATGTACCTCCTCTTAAGGTTCTACCTTTGATGATGAATAAACAATCTCACCTAGCCTTCTTTCCTCTAGTTTTTGCTCAATTTATACTTAAGGCCTATGTTTTTCTTGTGGTTGAGCTGATGGAGTTCTAAAAGGTTCACCACTAATCAAATGATATTGTTTGGGACCCAATTACCATCTATCATCCATGTTTTGATTCCTCTCTAGTCTAGATTTAGGCCTGAGGTTGTGTTCCTTCAACCTTCTATTGAATTCAAGGTAAGTTGATGCCTTGGTGTAAATAGGGTCAAAGGCACCAAGCTCATGATCATAGGGCACATTCAGGACCCCTTTGATTTTTAAATTCTCCTTAACTCTTACATAAGGGTCCCATTGCCTAAGCTCACCCAACTATAAATTGAAAGATGATTTTTGCTTTGATGCTACCTCAATGTTATCCCACTGCCTGAAGGTAGTCTTGCCAATGGTTAATGGGAAGTTTTGAAAGAGTCCCTTTCTCTTAGTCTTGTACAGGCCATCAATGCCATGGAACAACTAGTATGCTACATCTTACTTTGCTATCTTGTCAATAACATGTACATATAGCTTGAGAGGAGAATTTTAAGTTCCCTCAATCCTTATGACTATGTAATCTGGATATAACCGTATATCCCATATAGATTCAATATATTTATTAATCAATGGGATAAATATCATCATCAAGACTCTAGTTATAGTCCAACTCAGATTTGGGTAGACATAATCAAAAATAAATTAAATTTGGTCCCTATACTTGAATATGTTCAACTTAGAATAGTATTGTGAAATAGTCTAGGTTCCACTAGGTGACTATAGTCTCTAGTTTGGAATCTTTGTTATTACACATAGGGAATCTAGGATATGTGACATCATATATAATTGGGTCTTCTTATTATTCCTAATTACATATATTTTACTACTCAAAGAGATGATAATTATTTTACCTAGAGGAGGGAAAATTTATTTTTCAATAATAAAGTATACTATGGGAACCCACACTAGGTTTATATATGCAATGGTTGTATTTCCACACAAATTTTTCAACATTGTCATTATCATCCTAAGCCTTAGTATAAATTAACTAATAGGGATGTTCTTATTAAGGTCTGAAAAGACTTGTTTCCCAAAATCTAACCACATGGCTAGGATGTCCTTTAAATCATACTCTTTAGCTTAGGAATTGATCAAGGTTAGGTCAATTTGGGGTTGGGTAGCTTGTAATATGACTCAAAAGTCATAAAATAAATGTATTTAATATTATTTTGACTACATAATCATGCCCTCATGTATTTTAGTTTCTTTAAAAATTGGAACAAGAATATAAATGCAATGAAGTACCTTTAGTTTCAATCTTGCATAATAAAGACTAGTCATCTAAATTGCTACTATATCATCATATCACCTCTTGGCAGAGAGATTCTTTCCTCTTCCCTGATAAGGGTGGATTGGTTCTCAATTGTCCAAAATAATTGTGACTAGTTTTTATCTCTTGTGTTCAAAGCATTAGCAATGAACTCAAAATCTTTGAACACTCATCCTTCAACATTTGTGGTCAAATAGAGCTTGACATCTTCCTTTGAAACATGATTTTAAACTACCATTACTATGATTTTTATCAAATTATCCATTTGAAGATAATAATTCAATCCCTTGGCTCAATTTATAATAAATACAAAGGCAATTAAGGCAATCTATACACTTATATGGATTTTTGGGAGGTTTATGTAGAGCTTCAATGGTGGCAATTAAGTTTTAACAATGAGATTCATGCCTTAGATTTTGATCAGATATCTTATTTATACCTTTCATGCCTTAGGGTCCATAAAATCTCTAAATATGATGTGTTTTACCTATGTGGCATCATTATCTCATCCTACTCATTAATTTTTAAAATATGACCATTTGTCACTTTTGGACATGTGTCACCTTTACATGCAATATACTTTTAGCCTTGGATTCATCATGGGCCATTGATTATCCTTTAATATCTTGTTGGAAAATCTTAGCCCACATACCAAGATTTTGCCTAGATTAAAAAAATGAGCAAAGTTCCTATTTGAGTGAATGGTTAAATGACCTGTACAATCTTTGAAAGACTAGATCCTCAAGAACATCATGCAAAAATGGACTGGTTAGCTTGATTGTGAATTTAATATTTATGCTTAGAAAGACTCTCAAGGCTAAAAGGTTACATGAATATGAATTTCTTCACACCTAGATCATCCTTTGAAAATTTCATGTCTTGATGAGTTTGCTATCACAAGATATAAATCTTCAAATTTAAACTTGCATAATGAAATAGGTGCGTGGATGTCAAGTTTAAGATCCATTAAGTAGTCATTGTAATTAAAATATCCCAAGGTCTAATGTGAGAGTGAAAAGTGTCTAAATATCAAGAGATAAGGTCAAGATCCAATGGTGATTATTGATCTAACAAATGTCAGTGGGTCTCAAGATCTAATGACACATATTTGATCATGTAAAGTAGATAAATGGTGAGCATCAAGTCAAAAGGTCATCATAAGTGAGAATCTAACAAGTGGAAAATATTAGGTATCCTAATAAATATCCAATGATACATGTTGATTAATAGAGTTAATAGGTCCATGCAGATAAATAGTGATCATGCAATTATATAAATCAGATCAACAATGAGCGATGAGTTAATGAGTCAATGGATCTCAAAGGCTAATGAGAATCTACCAAGTGTCACAAGCATGTTAAATTAGTATAAGATCAATGATATGCATTTAATTATACTAAATTATATCTATGATACATGAGAGGTCAAAGAGTTAGTAGGATCTTGTAGAGTAAATGAGTAACTAATATTTGGCATAATATGGGAAGCCCAAATCAAGATCAATGGTTAATAATGAAGGTCAAAGGTGATATAATATCAAAGGCTCAGATTAAGATTAGTGGATATAATTAAAATTCAAAGTTGTGAGTTTTCAAGTAAAGGTTGAAATATAGTTTTAGGTCGAACCAAGGCAAGTTTTCAAAGGGTAGATGCCACCATGGAATCTTGATTAAACACCATTGAGTAGACATAGTTATATATTCAATGTTTTTAATGGTGAATCTCTATTGCTGATAAAGTTACATCACCATTAAATCACAATTAAAGACCTTTGGTTAAAGATTTAGAACCTATCAACCCTGTCTTCCTATGTTGTATTATTCTATGACTATGAATATAATGAGTTCTTGGCTTTCATAGGGTCCAGAGGTAGGATAGGTCTATTTTAGACCTACCATAGAGATCAATAAGGAAGATATGTGATCTATAGGTCTATATCAATAGAATAGCCATAGGAAAACCAATAAAGGATATTGGTTTTCAATCTATAGAAGAGATCTATGCTTAGATATTGAAATGGGGTAGATAGGTGATTAATGAAAGAGTGTCTCATATTTTGATATGGTCATAGCTGTGATAAATAGTAGCTCAAAGTGGATATGATAATGGATCTATCAGGCCCTAGGATATAAGGACCTTTCCCTCATAATGAAGTAAGTGGAGATGGTATGGAGAATCAAAACAAAGAGAGCTGATGGTTGGAGAAAAAATTAGAGCATTGATTCTATTGAGATCATAAAGCTATTCTATCCAATGGATTTAGTCATGACTCATCATGCAAAACAAACTCTTGTCCTTTAGTGGATCTCTCAACCAATGAGAAATCTTGAAGGTTATTGGAGAAAAAAAAGGTTATCTTTTTGACAAAGGATTAGTCCTATTTGGAAGAAGGCATGCATATAGAAAAAAATTAATGAACTATTACCACATCTCTTGGTCATTATTTACTCCTCTACTATCCCATGTATGTTCCCCATCTGTCTCATTCCTATTCTATTATATATACAAGTTTCTAATCCTTTAAATTGATCCCATCTCTTAGGCATGACTAGACTCTATCGAAATTGAGATTTATAACCTCTTAAGATGAATAGAGGATTAATTTTAGATTTTATTATTCTGGTATAGTGTGTCAATGTCATTTTGATTTGCATATGTGGTAGAAATCTCTCCCTTGTCAAGTCCTGATCTCACCTATCTACTAGTTATCGTATCATGTAGGTCATGTTTAGTGTTTAATGTCATTTGGTCAAAGCTAGCTTGTGGATATATTGACTAGTTAGTGCCTTGAATCAGGCCTCTCCATCACTTCCCTTCGGTTTTAATCACTTCGTTAACCTCTACATGAAATAATAATGCATAATAGACATTTGGAGTTTTAGATTCAATCTTTTGCTTATCTCATTAGTATTTTTAGAAGTTCAAATAGAGTGGATGTGAAATCAATTTAGGTGCATCACCAACATTAGCTTAGATTTCCCTTTCAATTATCTTTCTCTCCCTTTTCCCAAAAATCAATAGGTTTTACTAGAAATAATCTAATTGATACATAAGAGGAGCTAGAATCATTAAAAATCCTAGAGTTCTGACCCAAGATTAGATAACCCATAGCCTAGCGTCATTCCCATGTTGGACTATATTTGAGTAGAGGAATTGAACACTCCTTTGCTTAAATAGGGTGTAATATACATATCTAATAGTTATAGCATGCCTAGTGGGACCAAGATCCAAAAGAGTGGAAATATTGTTGGTGTGTCTTTCCTCTAATCAACTTTTGAAAGTAAGTAGTTAACACCAATCATGATTTCAAATCAAAGCTTCTAGTTGTAATAATCTTAGGTATGTCTCATTAAAGATTTTAATAAGTTCTTACATCTCATTTTACATATGAGGTTGATATGAATAGATATGGTGAATACCCCTATCATTCACTTCCTTATCAATAGTTATAATATGACCCTCATGAACCATATGATCCCAATCAACCTTACTAAGAGTTCTATCAAAGCTATGATGAGCCTCATCAAGTTTCTCATGATCCTTAATATCAAGAACATGGATATTACCTTCCTCATGACCCATATCATCCATAACATGATCTTTATCAACCTTATGATGAACATAACCAACCCTATACAAAGCTTTACCAATAGTATGGTGACTTATACCAATCCTATGATGATCTTCCTGATCAGTTATGGTAGCAACATGACATTTATGAATAGCCTACTCATATCCAAGCCATTATATATATATCCTTAAAAAAGATATATTGTACTAAGAAAAGAATATGATAAACATTGATACATTGAAGGGGTATGTGCAGGAAATTATAAAACATGTCATTAGAGGGGTTAGGAAAGGGGGAGTGGATATCTTTCATTAGGAGAGGTTATCCTAGAAATAATGGTGACATGTTTGACATAGATGGACTCATATCCAAGA
The DNA here is from genome assembly GCA_037957365.1 of Torreya grandis. Classification (NCBI taxonomy): domain Eukaryota; kingdom Viridiplantae; phylum Streptophyta; class Pinopsida; order Cupressales; family Taxaceae; genus Torreya; species Torreya grandis. The sequence continues at coordinate 229,715 of JARHVA010005495.1, read as the reverse complement.
TTAAGGAGAATTTGGGAGCCCATGAAGAACATAAAACACCCCATCACCCACTTGACCTTCCCTCATTCACCCCATGTCAACCTCATGTTGAGCTTCCCATCACCACTCATAATCCCTCACCACACAAGTTTTAAGGTCATCATAGTTTCCCCCAACTCATCTCAACTTTACCCTCATGGAAATATATCTAAGGGAGAGTATAGGAGGAAAGGTAAGTTTGTGTTGAAAGATCTATCCATCATTAATAATCAAGGTCTTATTTTGAAGCCTCTCTTGCTAGGCAAATTGAAGATGTAGATAAATATTTGTACTAGACATTTGTAGTTGCAAAGTTGACATCACCTCAATTACACATACCTCCTTTCATTCCTCAAGCCACTATGTAGGAAAACCACGAGCCCAAATTCCCATCTTAGAACCAAATCATACAGTCAAGCAAATCTAAAGTCATTTAATCCCCACCCTCCCCTCCTCAGGAGTCTAAGTCATTTCATCTTGGAAATCCATCTATATTAGTATGGAAAAAAGGACATGACTGATGAAGATAAATAATAAGACCAAAGAGGTGTCACATATATCTCATCTCTCTTGGAGTTATCCCAAGAATATCCTATGCCACTCCTTGAAGTGGTAAGTGATGAACTCCATATTGAACTAGTAATTGATGATGATAAATTGTTAGAGTTAGAAGAGGAGCTCATAATTAGGACACCAATGGGTAAGGGAAAACATGTTTCAATCCTTAAAAATTCAAAGATAGATGAATTCAAAGAGGAATCTACACTATTTAAAGTTCTTAGTTTCATGGTTTCCTCCCCTAAAGAGTAGTCCATGGAGGTACCAAGTTTCACACCAATTCCATCTATGTCCCAAGATCTATCCATGCTACCGAATTCTACACCTATTTCATTCAAAGTCCCTAGCTTCCTACCTCCCCAAGATATAGTTGTCTCTTTACCCAATCCACCTACCATTCCTCATGTAGTCATATAAAATGAAAATTGGATGACTTAAGCATGGCTAATGACACTTAATCCATAGGTCTTCCTACTTACTTAGCCAACCCTTCTATGCTATTCTTTCACTAATTCCTAATCATCCACAACCTTCTAGACTTAACCCTTATAGACCTAGGTAGATATTTCAAGCCTAGATATAGCTCCTCAGGTCTCATTCCCTTTAGACAATAGTGCCTAAATTGGATAGGAGCATTAAAACCTAGGGTGTCCTGATTTGGTGATGTTGTCCAAGTGTAAAATTGGTCCTAACAATCATATTTTTTGGGATATTTATCCTTTTTCTTATTAACCTAACATAAATTAATTTAACCCATGATCATTAATTTACCTATAAAAGGCCATTCAAAATCTATTTAGAAGGGTTAACACTCATTTATAAGAGAGAAGTAAGAATACAAGCAAGTAAACTCAAACACTCTTCCCTATTCTCTATATACAACCTTCCAAGATCATTTCAATATTATTCAAACCTTTGCATCAGTTGCTAATCATCTAAAGTACATTTAATTTATCATCTAGTTGAATTTATCATACACAATTTTACCAAGCACTTCAATAGGAGAACTACATTAGCTTGATCCCTCCTTGGAGTATTGATATGTAGGTAGTGTGCCCACATATAGTGTGTGAAGTGTGTCTAGCATATCCATTACACACTAATCCCTTCTCTATCTTTTCTAAGTTATCACTCAAGTTTAAGCACAAAGACCTCTTAAGGATTTTGAAGATTAAGAATAGATGCATAGTGACCTCTATAGGTTTCCAAACTTTGATATTTTACTGACAGGGTAATATAGGCCTACCAAATAGAACCCAAAAAGCTCAGACCACCTAGACAACATCACTAAAAAAAGACACAACACTAAACAATAGGGTGTCCCACTTTCAATTCTCTTGTCCAATCTAAAAATGAACCTCAGGATCCAATTTTTGATAGTTTTCCAATATTGCTCCTCTAGTATCAGAGCCTATCTCAATTCAAATCATTCAAAATAAGCTAAGTTAGAATTCTCTTATTTATTACTTAATCTAGAAAAGGCAAAAATATAAATTTGTTTACACAAATCAGTAGCTTAATTCTTGCATATTATTTACTAATTTATTTTGCTCGGACCTATTTATTTAATTAAGAATAAAACTCCATTATTATAAAAATAATAAAACATTTGGTGAACCCATCATACTTCAAATTTTTGAATAAAAACCTTAAAAAGCCTAGGGTAAATTATTTTTGATTTTTCATCAAAATTTCCTAATTTTTCCTACATTTAAAAATCAGAATCTACAAATTAATTACAAAATTATCATATATTTTGTTAAAACCCTAGTTTGCATATTGGTGCATTTATTTGTTTTATTAAATATACTTGTATTTATTATTTAGATTGATGCACTTATTACTTATTGTAATTAGTTTATTACATTGATTGATAATTTGTATTATATATGATAAGCTTGCTTAGCTAGTGTTAGGTTGTGGAGCTAAAAGCTTCAACACTTTGCAAACTGAAGGAATAGAAGGTTGCTAAGATCCAGGAGCACCGGCATCAGCAGCACAATCGACGTCGATCGAGACCAGTGCAGAAGGCCATCAGCGACGGCAAGGAGTTGGCCGACGTCGGCAGAACTAGACAAGCAGGTACCGGCATCGGTCGCCTGTGTGTTCCAGAACTGTTCGTTACACGGACAGTTAGTTAAGTGAACAAAGAGTTTGCATGTTAAGACCAATCAGAGTCTTGGGCTGCGAGGATAATTGTCTAAATTAAGAGTCTAAGTTATTGTTTAAGTTAGGGATCTATTTATAGACCCATTGGCATGTATTGTATAAGTATGAGATAGAAAGGAAGAGTTCCTTCTGGTTGTAAGATCATTGAGTTACAGGTTGTTGTAAGCTCATAGGGGATCTACATGTGAGTATGGTCTATTAAATTGTAGGTTGCAGGTTCATGGGAGATCAACTTGAAGTGCTATAGAGTGCTTGGTGTACCGGCAGGGTTATTACTAACTGGTTGGTGAGGTGAACACCAATTTTGTGTGTGAGTTGGTTGTTGGGACCCTTTTTTTGTGTAGGAGAGTGTGTGTGAGAAGAATTACTGTACACTTGAGGCATGGCAAACCTCTGTAAGGTGGAAGAGTGTGGCGGCTCTTTGTTGTATTCTTTTCTGTAAAGTGTTAATACAAGATAGTGTATTGTCTCTCATATTATGTGCTATTGGTGAATTCTAATTACTTGTGTTTCTAGTTATTTCCACATATTTAATTGCTTATATTTGGTAATCATACTGTGCTCTTTCTGAGGAGCAAGATCCTAACAGGTGGAATTAGAGCAGGTGTGTTTGTTCTTGGATTCCCACCCCCTAACAACTGGTATCAGAGCTTTTGGTTGGGATACTAATAGATTGGTTTAGATCTAGGTAGTGTGTTTTGATTACAGGGTATTCACAGGGTTTCTGTTTGAGTGGGAGTTGAGCAATGGTAGAAGACAGTAAGCTATGAATGGAAAAGTTTAATGGAAAGAACTACCAATTATGGAGGATGCAGATTGAGGACTATTTGTATCAGAAAGATTTGTACTTACCGTTGGGCGGGGTTAATAGCAAACCCTCAGATATGAAGGATGAAGAATGGGAGGTTCTTTATCGGAAGGCTCTGGGATCTATTAGATTGAGTCTTGCATCATCTATGATTTCCAGCTTATCATAGTGTAAGACAACGGTGGAGTTGATGGAATCTTTGGCAAATTTGTATGAAAAACCCTCAGCTTCTAATAAGGTATTTCTTATGAAGCGTTTATTTAATTTGCAAATGTTGGAAGGTGGATCTGTTCATAGCCATCTTAGTGATTTCCATGGTTTGGTAAACCAGTTAAGTTCAGTCAATATTGTATTTGATGATGAAATTAGAGCTCTCTTAATCTTGTGTTCATTACCTGAAAGTTGGGAAGGTTTGGTAATGGCAGTTTCTAATACTGTGTCTCCTTCAAAAGTCTTAAAAGTGGATGATGTTGTGAGTGTGATATTGAATGAAGAGATACGTAGGAAAAGCACAGGTGAATCATCAGGAGATGCTTTGAGTGTTGAAGGTAGAGGAAGGCCAAGAGAGAAGATAGAGCATGGGAGATCAAGGTCAAAGGTAGGCAGAAGATCCAAGTCCAGGTATGGCAGAATAACCTGCTGGAAATATGGAAAGCAAGGGCACTTAAAGAGAGATTGCAAATCGGGTGAAGATCAGCATGAAGGACATGGAGAATAAGCAGATGTTACGGATTACATTACACAGGATGCTCTGGTATGTTCTTTGGATAAAGTAGAATCTTGGGTTTTAGATTATGGTGCCTCTTTTCATGCATCCCCACATAGGGAATTTTTTCATGAGTATGTCCAGGGAGACTTTGGATAAATTTGTGTAGGGGATGGTAAGCCTTGTCAGATTGTTGGCAAAGGAAAAGTGAAGCTGAAATTACAGACAGGTGACACATGGGTGTTAAAGGAGGTCATGCATGTCCCAGTTCTGAAGCAAAATTTGATTTTTGTTAGAAGTTTGGGTGATGAGGGTTGCACAGTAACTCTCACAGCGGACTCTTGGAAGGTTACCAAGGGTACACTTGTTGTAGCTAGAGGTAAGAAAGTAGGTATGCTTTATCTATCTACTTGTATTACTGATTCTCTTTCTGAGTTATCTACTTCAATTGTAGATTCGGAGATGTGGCTTAATAGGCTTGGTCACATAGATAAGAAGGAGATGCTTGTTCTTGAGTCAAAGAGTATGCTTTCAAATTTGGAAGGCATGGATCATGGTTTCTGTATGTAGAAGAAGAAGGTGACGTTTCTTGAGGAATCCGATGTTAGAGATAAGAACAGGAAAGCCTTGGTTTTCAAGGAGAAGGTGATGGATAGAGTTCAACACAAGGTGCAGAGGAATTCTGAGCAGAGCAAGGGTGATTTGGACAAGGGTTTGATCCAAAAAGAGCTCACGGGAAAAAGTCAGGTCTCACTAGAAAAACACAGAGACTGACGTCGATAAGAAAACTGGCATCGGTGTGCAGACAGGGACTGACGTCGGCTATGTGCAGCCCAACATCGGTGACTCGGGGTAGATAATGACCGGCGTCAGCCAGGGGAAATCGGCGTTGGCAAGGTGGAAGTCATAGGGAACCGACATCGGTCGGCTGTAGACTGAGATGTGACTGGGATCGGTCACTGAGACAAATTTTGGGTGGACAGCCAGCTGTCATGGAGTCTCAAGCGCCCATATGGAGGACTGAAGGTGTAAGTAAGTTCTTAAATTCATCATTTCCCTTCTTTACACTACTTGTTGCTCACTTATGGTATAGAACCAGGAAGTTGTTAAAGAAGCAGAATAGGTAGATCCAAGAAACAGTGGGAGCTTGGCATGGATGAGGATGTGATTCTTTGGAGGAGAACCAAACAGGTGTTTTGGGTAGAGTTGCCAGCTGGAAGTAAGCATTGAGAGACGAATGGATGTTCAGGATGAAGAAGAGCGGAAATGGATACGTGAGATGGAAGATCAGGGTATATGGTCTTGTATTAGCTGCAGGGCAATGGAGGTTTGATCATTGTGTTTCTCTTTACCAGGTTGGATAATATTAGCTACATTATCCTATTTCTGTATGATGTGCTTGTTGCAAGGTTACATATATAGGTATTGCTGAACTAAAGGTAAAGATAGTTCAGGTGTGTGTCATGGAGAATCTGGGAGCAACAAGATTCTTTGGTATGAGTGTGTTCTAGAGACATGGAGGTCTTATTGACTTTGTTTCAGGATGATTGTGTGAGACCGGTTAGCACGCCGATGGTTAGACAGTTCACAGAACAGGTGTCTTGATTCACACAATCAGGTTGAGTGCATGGTATATACTAAACCTGAGTTTTCCCAAGCAGTGGGAGTTGTCACAAGTTTGGAGTCAATCCGAGAAAGTAATACTGAAGCACAGTTCAGTGGGACCAACAGCAGGTGCACATGCTATGCAGGGTCAAGTTCTTTTTTCTACATGGTTGTAGATGCGGATGTGGCAGGTAATTTGGATGACAGGTTTTGCACTACAGGATTTGTGGTGGTTGGTCTTCAAGAGTGATCTTGAGGAGGGATACAAAGCCAAGGGAACAAACTAGACAAAGTACAGGTACAGGTACAGGTTGCAGCTATTTATCTCCAAGTGGGAGATTGTTAGGTTGTGGAGCTAAAAGCTTCAACACTTTGCAAATTGAAGGAATAGAAGGTTGCTGAGATCCAAGAGCACCGGCATCGGTAGCAAGATCGACGTCAGTTGAGACCAGTGCAGAAGGCCATCGGTGACGGTAGGGAGTCAGCCGACGTCGATAGAACCAGACAAGCAAGGACTGACATCGGTTGCCTGTGTGTTCCAGAACTGTTCATTGCATGGATAGTTAGTTAAGTGAACGAAGAGTTTGCATGTTAAGACCAGTCAGAGTCTTGGGCTGTGAGGATAATTGTCTAAATTAAGAGTCTAATTTATTGTTTAAGTTAGGGATCTATTTATAGACCCATTGGCATGTATTTTATAAGTATGAGATAGAAAGGAAGAGTTCCTTCTGGTTGTAAGATCATTGAGTTGCAGGTTGTTGCAAGCTCATAGGGGATCTACATGTGAGTATGGTCTGTTAAATTGTAGGTTGCAGGTTCATGGGAGATCAACTTGAAGTGCTATAGAGTGCTTAGTGTACCGGCAGGGTTATTACTGACTGGTTGGTGAGGTGAACACCAATTTTGTGTGTGAGTTGGTTGTTGGGACCATTTTTTTGTGTAGGAGAGTGTGTGTGAGAATAATTACTGTACACTTGAGGCATGGCAAACCTCTGTAAGGTGGAAGAGTGTGGCAGCTCTTTGTTGTATTCTTTTTTGTAAAGTGTTAATACAAGATAGTGTATTGTCTCTCATATTCTATGCTATTGGTGAATTCTAGTTACTTGTGTTTTTTTTGTTATTTCCGCATATTTAATTGCTTATATTTGGTAATCATACTGTGCTCTTTCTGAGGAGCAAGATCCTAATAGGTGGAATTAGAGCAGGTGTGTTTGTTCTTGGATTCCCACCCCCTAACAGCTAGTAGTTAACTTAGACACCTATCTTGTTATAGTGGAGTTCCTCTCCACTATTCAAGGTAAGATAGGATAAGATTTCTCAACTAGTATTCAACTTGTGTTGATCATTTACACAAGTTGGACACCTATCTTGTTAGTATAGATTTACACTCCACTATTCTTTTAGTTAGATATCAGTTGAACTACACATGTTGTGTGAGTTCCCTGATCTTTATCTTGCACACCTTACTCTATGTAAGTAATAACTATTTATGTATTTTACATCAGATCAATATTGAATTATTAGAGTAATTCATCATATTTGAGTTATTTATTCATTTCAATTATTATCTTGGATATACGGTTATATTTATTACTATTACTATTTCATCTCTTGTTCATGTTTTCTATTAGATTCATTAGATCCTGTATGCTAATTCTAACATGGTATTAGAGCTATATTGAATCTATAGTTTGCTAAATATTTAAGAAAAAAATATCTAGATATAGGATTGGCTTTTTGATTTTATATACAAGCATAAATTGGAGCTTTGTGGAGAATTTTTGAGCTCACCATTAAGTTTAGAGTGCTTGAGATAGTCAAAACCATCTAATTTTTATCCAAATTAGGTACAAGAGGTAAATTTAATAAGAGTTTGATCTAAAATCACCATACCCAAATCTGGCATGTACTTAAAAATCAAAGCATTTTTGGGGAAAATGGACCTCATAGTTACATTTGGAAGGTGTCAAAACCTATAGATCCATATAAAATTTATCCAATTTGGACACAGTCACTTGGAATGCAAAATTTTTTTGCTCCCAAGTACGACCATATAGACTATGCTGGGCAAAAAAAAATTGAGCAGGCCTCATGGATCAGTAGGTAGAATTGATAGGGTAACTTCGGCAGCCTACCATTTAAACACCAGGATTTATTTTTGAGTAAAATATTTTTTGAAATAACTTAAATTTTTTTGCTCTTCACTATTGTACTTTCAATTTTTTTATATTTCTATAGAATTTAGGTTTTTTAATAGTAGCTCTTACCTGTCCTCATTTTTATAACTTCTTAGGCTCATAACTTTCACATACAACCTCATATTGAGATCCTATTTTTTTAAAGTTAATATTTTTTTGACCACAATGCATTGGTATAGAAATTTTTGTAATAAAGTGCATATTTTTTGTACTTTTAAACTAGAGGACTAAATTGAGCTTTTTGTAAAATAGAATAATTATAATCTAACATTATAAATGCACTCAATTATAAAGTGCCCAAAACTACTTGTTGGGTGGGATAAAACTAAGTAATTTAGAAGGGTTTTGTGGTGTGTTCTATACTTTTATTTTTGCTTTGTGATGATTTATTTGCAAAGGCATCATGGGGAATCCTAATTTACCACTATTAAAAACATAAAACTACAACACATGGAAACAAAATGCTTGAAATACATTAATGATGCTAGGATATACGCCTTACATAACAACTCATTAGTTTGGATCCTAAAATTTATGCTAAAATACAATACTACATCACTAAAGTCATAGGTCTTAGAGCACAACTTTATAAAGGTAAAATTGATAAAAAGGATATTCAATTGATTTTTAGTGCCTTACACAAATTAGGTCTTTAATATTCATCCTTTGTTTCTAGCTTTCAGAGTCATAGAATCATAGTGGGCAAAACCTATCAAATTCCCACCTTTGAGGTATTCTCTAAGATTATAATGGCTAAAGAAGAAAAAATTAATAACTATGGGTCTAATCAAGTCATCCAAATCTCAAGCTCTAGTTGAAAGTCAACCTTAGCATAAGCAAGTTTCAGCATCAACATAAAATATAGGTTCAAGTAAAAAGAAGTAGAATAATAATAATAATAATAAGTCATAGAAAGATAAGAATAAAGGGAAATAATCTTCTTCACAAGGAGATTATAAATCCACTAATAATAAAGGGCATTCACAAAAAAGGATTGGCACTCCTTGCTGTTATTGCAAAAAGGGGCTTCATAGTGAACAAGATTATTGGAAGAAAGAGATTGATGACCTTAATGGTCTTCTCAATAAGAATAACATCAATCAATATTATTAAAAATATTCTTCCACTCCAAATTTAGGGAAAAGAAAAGCTATGACACTAGTTACACTGGAAAATTCTCCTAAGTCATGGGTACTTAACTCAGGTGCTTCACACCATATGGGTTCTGATCAAGAATAATTTTTTGGATTAGAACCAAGTTCCTTACCTTATATTCTCATAGGTGGTGATTCTAAGTTAGATGTAATAGGAAAAGGTACAATTGATGTTGATAGTGGTGTATTTGAGGATGTCTTCAATGAGTAAGAATTATCAACTAACCTTCTCTCTATGTACCAAATCACTCACTTTAATACTGGTAGGAAAGTTGAGTACACATCTGATTCTATTTCAATTATAAAATTGGAGGATAATGCCTTAGTTTTAGTAGGAAAAATTAACAATAATACTTGGATTTATTAATTCTCCACTTTGTGCCCCAGTCTTCCTCTATAGCTTTGCTCTCACACATTGATTCAGTGAGCAAGCTATGGCATGAGTGGTTTGGTCATCTGAACTACTGCTATTTACAATAGCTTAGTTAGTAGGAGATGGTTATAGGACTTTGACAAATTTAGTTTTTAGGGGGTGTATGTCATGATTGTATCTTAGGCAAACATATAGAGGATAAGTTTGATAAAGGGAAGGCTTAGAGGGCTACACAAGTCCTTGAACTTGTTCATAGTGATTTAGTAGGTCCATTACCTACTTTTTCTTTTAGTAAAACATGTTATGTTCTCAAATTTATTAATGATAATTCTATATATACTTGGGTTTATTTTATAAAACTCAAGAATAAATTATTTGATAGATTTATATAGTTCAAAGCTCTAGCAGAAAAATAATTTGGGAAGTATGTCAAGATCCTCCACATAGATAATATGAGGGAATATGTGAACAAAGAGTTTGAACAATTATATGATATTGAAGGAATTGATATTTAGCATTTATTTGTATACACAACTCAACATAATGGTGTAGTAGAAAGGAAGAATAGATTCTTAAAAAAGATGGCAAGTTGTATGATTCATGTAAAATCATTAGTACCTAAGTAATAGGCATAAGCGATTAATTATGCTATATATATAGAATAGAGTTCCTCACAGAGATTTAAATGGGATAATTCCTCTTGAATCTTGGTGTAATAGGAATCTAGAAGTGCATCATTTTATATTATTCATTAGTCCAACATGGGTTCACATACCTTGAAACAAGAACCACACTTTGGAATAACAAATCTAGACTTGCATATTTATGGGATATCCTGATGGTGTTAAGGGATATAAGCTCATTGATCAGATTCACATGAGATTATTATAGTGGCAAGTGTTTAATTTGAATAAATTCCCTTAGACTTTTCTTCTAACATTTCTCATTCTTCTTCCTTAAAAGAATTAGATAGCAGTGAAAATGATACTCCTACTTCATCTACTCACATGGATGATGAGGTAATAACTCTCCAAAAAGGTTTATTAGTTCATGTTTCTCCTTTTCCTCCTCTAGATCCTCACCCATTTATGCCTTTGTGGGTTAGATAGACTTTGGAAAATGTAGACCCTCTTGTTAGGGATCATTTAGATAGAAGGAGAACATAGTCACAACATGATCTTCCACATTCCTACATTGCCACAGCTTTTGATCCACAGTCTTTTCAGGAATCCATAGGAATAGTTGAGTGGGATTTAATGATGGAAGAATATTATGACTCATTAATTAGGAACAACACTTGGGATATTGCTCCTCTTCCTAAGGGAATAAAATTAGTATGATGTAGGTGGATATATCAGACTAAGTTTGTAGTAGATAAAAATATTGATAAGTATAAATCATGTTTAGTGGCCAAAGGTTTTCCCCAAATGGAAGGCATTGACTATACATAAACCTTTGCACCTGTTGATAATATTAATTCCATTCGATTGATATTGGCTATTGGTGCAGCTCATAGTTGGGCTATACATCAGGTGGATGTGAAGAGTGCATTTATTCATGGGGATCTTCATGAGGAGATATATATGAAGCAACCACAGGGGTTAATTTAGGATTATTTATTGGTGTGATGCTTTCATAAGTCTTTCTATGGTCTAAACCAAACCCCTAAGGCTTGGTATTCCAAGATGGACACATTTATTTTTTTAGTTGGGTTCTTGAGATGTCACTTAGATCTAAATGTCTATATTCTATGATAGGAGGATTCACTATTATACTTGGTGCTCTATTTTGATGATCTCATTATTATAAGGAGCATAAAATCCATCATCAATAGTATTAAGGATGTAATTCATGACATGTTTTCTATGATAGACATGTGCCTATTACACTATTTTCTTGAGATTCAGATAACACAGTCTTCTTCCAAGATTACACTTTCATAGCCAAAGTATGCCATGGACTTGTTAGCTCAGTTTCACATGGATGATTATAGGTTTACACTAAAGCATTTTTTATTTAGAGTTAGACTTGAAGTTTATTGTTCCACTCCCTTGGTTGATGCCACATTATATCACCAGCTTATAGAAAACCTCATCTATCTGATTCATATATAGCTTAACATTTCATATGTAGTTGGCATGGTTTCACACTTTATGCAGACACCACATGAACTTCATTAGATAGTTCACAAGTGAATTTTAAGCTACATTCAAGGCACTATTAGACACATGATTCAATATACAATAGGTATAGGTTTAGACTTGGTGGAATACATAGATTTTGATTGGGCTAGTGATTATGATGATTGTAAGTCCACTTTCAGTTACAACTTTCACTTTAGATCCATCCCCATTTGTTGGTAGAGTAAGAACCAACATGTTATTTATATTTAATCTATAGAGGCTAAGTATTATGGAATTTTTAATGCCACTACTAAGGCTATTTAGATTTAGAATATTCTCACTGAGCTTGGTGTTCCATTTTAGAAGCCATCAATCATTTAGTATGACAACCATAACACTATCTAGATCTTGAAGAATCTGATTAATCATTAGAGAACCAAACACATAGAGATTCATATGCACTTTATCCAAGAGATGATTTAGGCAAAGATCACTGATCTTCAATATTGTTCTACAAAGGAGTAGATTGTATATATTTTCACCAAACCTTTGATTGAGAGAAAGTATCTTCACTTGTGATCTATTTTGGGGGTGAAAGACATAAGTTCTTTAGGGGAAATTGGTTTTTCAAGGGGGGTCTCCTAAACCTTCATTTTGAGAGTTTTTTCCTTTGGATTTATCTTTTTCTCATCTATTTATATAGAGTACCTAATATGTCTACATATTTTTGGGACTCTTATCTACATAGCCCTACCTAAACTTTTCTTATGGGGGGTGTTGGTGCATTTATTTGACTTATTACATTTACTTGTACTTATTATTTAGATTGGCTCACTAATTACATATTTTAATTAGTTTTTATGTTGATAAGTAATTTTCACCAGATAAGATAAGCTTGCTTATCTAGTAGTCAACTTAGACACCTATCTTGTTACAGTGGAGTTCCACTCCACTATTTAGGGTAAGATAGGATAAGATTACTTAACTAGTAGTCAACTTTTGTTGATCATTTACACAATTTGGATGCCTATCTTGTTAGTGTGGAGTTGCACTCCACTATTCTTGTAGTTAGATATCAGTTGAACTACATGTGTTGTGTGAGTTCCCTAATTTTTATCTTACACGCTTTGCTCTATTTAACCAATGTCTATTTGTGTATTCTACATCAGATCAATATTGAGTCATCAGAGTAATTCATCATATTTGATTTATTTATTCATTTCATTTATTATCTTAGATATACAATTATTGTTTATTACTATTATTTTTTTATCTCTTGTTTATGCTTTCTATTAGATTCATTAGCTTCAATTTTCCTATTTGATGGCATTAGTATATACAAATCAAGTTTATACATGGATTTTTAGGACATTTCATTCCTTTTCATGTTGGATTCAACTTATTTGTCATGCGTGAAGGTGAAGAGGTTAGTAGGACTATCTCATTTTACTAGTAGAAGACACCATTAAAGTCTACAAATAGTGGTTCATTAGTTATAGAGTTTCAACCTCCTATAAATGGTTTTAGATGAAAGGTGATATGTTTTTTTTAACCTATCATATCATGGTGATTAGTATCTCATTTTAAGGTTTAGTCTCAATACTATAATTGATGGAGTGAAAGGTCTAAAACATGATCATAATCAAGTAACCTGAAACAGTCACCTACATGACTATGTAAGAGTATTTAAATGGTCATGATGATAAGGCAAGGAGGTTTTAGGATTGTGATAATATTCTCAAGGTGAAAATACTAGGACTTATCTATTTAAAGGGTTAGAGATTGGTTGTGAGAACCAATTAAACATACATAGTCTTATATCATATAGACCTATAGTCAGTCTCAAACAAAGACCTAAAGTCAATCCAAAATAGGTAGAGTAGTGTTGAGTGGGAGGTGTTTAAACTCAATTGAGACCTTTAATCATGTTTTAGAGAATAAAGAGGATAATTTTAATAATGGTGATTCTATTATATTCATCTAGACTTAGGTCTATGTTCATAGTTTAAAAATATGCAATTGAGAAGTTTTACCTTAGCTTGTTTGAATGAGGTTTTGCTCATACACTCTGTCATCCCATGGTGAGGTTCCTTGGGGTCTAGATAGGCCCAATAGTTTTCCTCTTATATACCAAGCTTAGGGGTAATGTATTTACATAAGAAGGTGGTTTCTTGATAAAGAGAGAGTTATATTTGAGTGGTTTTTAACTAAGACAAGTTTTGACCTAAGACACTTAGTAAAGACTATGCTAAGATGACTAAAAGCAACACAACTTGTAGTGACCTATAGTATACTAATTATAAGGCATGAGAACATGGTATTAAAGCATAAAATATACCACCTATAGATTTAATGGACATAATAAATTCAATATGGAATTAGGAGAAGGAAATATAGTGCTCAAGTAAATGTATTGACTTACAAAAAGGTCTCATATCCCCAAGAAGTCTGACTGTAGACCCACAATGTGTTGATGGTGAGAGATAAGAAGCATGGCCTACAATCATAGATACTCATTAAATTTTGATATGACATAGTTAAATTAAAATAAATCCAAGGAGTTGAGGTGTATTTATTTGGCATATGTCATCACCTATAGGAGTCCTTGTTTCTTTTAAATTGATACCTACAATTTTACTCAATCTACAAACTAGCCTACGCTAGTGGAGAGAGATGGTTTGAAAGGAGGATAAAGGTATAAGGTGGGTGAAAAAATTTAAACCATTATCACAATTGTATAATACATATTAAATTTATCCTAATATTAAAGGAGATAGAGAAAATATTGGGTTTCAAACCTCAACCCATATTTAGCCCAAAACCCCACATAATCACTAGATTTGAGAAGCTAGTTTTAGGTTTTGGAGTGTTGAGTGATTTAAAAATGTGATCTAACCTTGGAAATTTGTACATATGGTATCCATGACATAAAAAATATCTTTATAGTCTTATTTTTTAGGTAAATATGGGAGATTCCCTCTTATTTTGTCTCAGATAGAGATCACTCCATGAGTAAGATAACTATAGGTTTGGTATATGAAGAGTGAGATTGATGAAGGGAAGAGTCTTGAGTGACTATGAAAGGATGTAAAGATTTTAAGTAGAGGATTTTTTTTAAAAAAAAGGACTTAAATCTATTGGAAACATTAAAAGGTGGCCATATATCTAGATACACAATTTAGGCCTATTAGGCCAAAAACCCTTAGGGTGCCTAGTTCTAATTCCATGACCACATGATATTTTTAATACATGTGATAAATTTTAGGGGAGATTTTAGGATGCTTTTGAACCATTTTTTTTAAGGTAATTACATAAGGTGGTCATTTTTGGCTTAAATTCTTATTAGGGGTACCTATAACGTAGTCAAGAGCTTGATAGGCCATTTTATTTTTCTCACACATGTATAGACAAGCTACATGAGAACTAAATAAGCTAGGGGTAGCTGATGAGGGTCATAAAATCAATATTTGTGGAATTAGTTTATGGTTTTGACATCCAACCTTTATGAATCAATGTTAAGAAGATAGGATACCTGAAACCCTATCAAAACCCTTTTGCAAACTTGATGGAGAAGAAATGAATGGAGATACACCTAAAAGTGGATAATTGGTTAATAAAGTGACTTGAACCTATCTAAAACTCACCCATGATCCATGACATCCATTTTATCTACACTATCACTTATAAAAATAGACTAAAATATGGGTTTCTTGTTTATTTTGATGTGTTTTATAAGTACATAGGAGAATTGGTAGATGATGTATGCAATAAAAAATGGATCAGATATATAAATCAATCCTATCTTGGAGAAGATAGATCCTAATTACACTTTTGATTTGAGATACATTAGATAATTAGGGTCATGACCAATATGGATTTGCTAAACCTATCCAAGGGTTCTCTTACCATAATAATATCATTAGGGAGGATTCTAAATCCTCCATTCAAGAAAAACTATGCAATAACCCTAACTAGGTCCTATGTTTTCATATTCACTAAAATAATAAGTAAAGAAAAATCTAATCTAGTGCTCACCAAAGCTTGTGACATAAAGTGGAGGGTAATAAATACTAAAATTAAACATGCATAAAAGACATATACTCACATCAATGTATACAAAATGCTAATTCATGGAAGAGAAGTGAAAATGCATATCTATCTAATCTTTACAAAGGAGGAACACGGTTAGAAATACTTACCTTCAAAGATGAACCTACTGAGCCTCAATCTCTCCCTTGACCAAGGTTCTTTATAAGAGTTTATTGTGGTATGTAAGGATGGAAAGGATGAATCATCTCTAGGCTACTCAACCTATCAATGTATCCAAAAGAATTATCCATAAAACAAGATCCATATCTCCAAATAAAGTATAAAACCCTAAGCTTTCTCCTCATGTAGAATGGTGGATAAGCAGATGCATAATATATCTTAGTTCTTCTTTTCTCTTAGAAATGGAAAAATGAATGTGTTTATATAGGTGGATCTAAACCTAAAACTTTCTAGAAATTTAGGCTAATAAGGTTGACCCAATCGACCTAGTACTAAAATTGATAAAAACTAACTAGGTTATTAACTATGTAGGCCATGACCGACCTAGTTCCTAGTAATCTTTGTAAATAATAATGCAAGGTTGATATGGCTAACATAGTCATGTAAACTACCAAAAAGGGGTTTAGGTTAGTAAAGGGGTTTAATGAATATGGTAAATGAATAGAGGAGGGTGAAAAATAGGAGGAAAAGCTTAGGTAAATGGTTTTTAGGAGATAAGTGTGTAGATAACAAGTGGAAAAAAAGAAAAACAATCCTACAAAGCACCAATGGTCTACCCACCCCTTTTCTGATGTACCCCTTAGGGTGTGCACTCAGAGAGATTGAGATCTGATGGGTTTTTTCAAGATACAAAGAGTTAGTATTTGATAAATTTTGAAAATATTATGTATATACATATTCCCCACTCTAAGCTCATCACGTGTAACGTATGTGAAATATGGGATGGTGTTTCAAGAAAATAACCTAGCGACACATAACACTAGAGTTGAATAAAGTGTATTAAGGAAAAAAATAAGATAAATGAAAGGATAGAATTGAAAAACATATATGTTTAATTTCCTTAGTTATATATATATATAAAGAAGGATATGTGATAAATGTGAAGGTATCTAATGTGAGGAATATTAGGTGAACCTATAGAGATTAGAGAAAAAGAGAAAAAAATTGAAATTTTTGCAACATGTACATATAATAGTTGAAAATATTCTTTATGACATCATGATTTAAGAAAATTTTATGGTTTGGAAAAAGAGTTATTATAGATAAAGATATGAGAAAAATAAGAAATTTGACCATAAATTTTTGAAAGGTAAATAATTTTTGAAATAGTCAATATAAGTAGGGTGAAAAATAATTTATTTTGTCATCATTTACTATTCTAAGAATAATAGAGCTCTAATAGACTAAGTGAGACATATAGAGAGTGAGGATGGTGGAGAGATGACAAATAAGATGTGGAGGATGCATAATAGCCATAACAAGTACAACATAGGTAAACAACTAAAAAAATTCAAAATTTTGAGTATTTTTGTAAAACTAAGTAATTTATAGAAATAAGATGATTAGGTAAAATCTAGATACCAAAATGGACCCTATGAATATTTTAGGGGCACTAGGGGTTAAATGGGGTATTAGGTTGAAATTAATTGGACCAATAAATACCCTAGGCATTTATGATGATTTAGGCAAAAGGTCATGGTAGTGAAATAACAAGGTCGACCAAGTCGACATAGTTGGTAGAAGATAATAAAAATTAGTGAGATGACTTAGTAGTAAATGGATGACTTGGTTAGGTGAAAAAACTAATAGGATGACTTAGTTCTATAGAGGCTAAAAGGGACTGAATTAGTACTATTAAGATAGGTATGGTTTGACTTAGTACTGAAAAAGGCCAACATGGTTAAAATTGAATAAAACTAATTTATTTTGTGAATTTTATAAGAATGTATTTTGATTATAAAATGACATAGAGGTCTAATAAATCCTTTGTTGTTTGATGATTTTCAAAGGCACTAGAGATTTTGGCAATTGATCAATACCTCATGGTTACCTAATTTATTAGAGTGATTGACATATGTGGATAGAGCAAGATTGGTATCATTGGGATTGGGAGGAATCATGGAGATGAGATGCATCCTGCTAAGTGTTGATCTCATTTTCATTTTCTTTAGAGCATGGAAATGGTTGACAAACACTTTTTGATGGGTGGTGGATGGGTATAACATAGAGGTAGGTGTTACATTGGAAGATTCCATGCATTACTTGGACTACTTATGGGAAGGACACCAATGATGATAGGGTCATCAGATGATCTAGAGGAGAGATGAACACTAACTAGGTGGGTAATAGGCTCAGATAGGATCTATTTAGGGATGAGGGTGAACTTATGTGATGTTTATATTGAATATATTCTAGATATATAGAAGGTTATGATAGTAATTGTGATATTATAAGTGTTATGTCACAAGTTAGATGGTAGGGCACCAATATACATGATAGCCTTATGTTAGTCCATGTTGGATCAAGGAGTGCTTTATGATTTTGGACTTATCATCTAAGTTTAACTCATGCATGATATGTATGGTATGCTATCTAGAGGAAAGAAGACCATGGGATTATTGGTGTTATTGATTTCATTGATATATAAGAGGTTTTTAATGTATTGTCTAATTGGGTTGCCCTATGTGGTCAATGATAAGTTACCTTAGGTTGTTAGATGGATATAGGAACAGGTAGCATGGGCCATGCTCTATATGTAAGCACTATAGATAGTCATATGAGGAGAGATTTTGTATAATCCCTATGCATATATTACTATGATTTGGCTAATTTAGGTGATTATGGCACTAGGGTTGGCTCAAGATCAGATCACATGCCACTATACCTAGTAGGTAGAGCCACAACCAATGGCATACTTACCAAGACAATTTGGATTCACATACCCAATGGATCCTATATTAGTGCCCATATTTTGGGTATGACATATAAGAGATCTAAGGGGGATAGGAGGAGGAACACTAATTGAGAGACTAGAGATTAGATAATGGCATGTGAGACCATAGACTAGTCGAACACAATAGCTAGTGGCCAGAGGAAGAGAGGTCATGGATATGAATGCATGGATGAATCAAGGACTATAGTAGACACCATAGTATGAGGAGTGATGACCACCTTAGGCACACCATTGATGGAAATTCCATTGGTGGGATTGAGCATAGATTAGAATTATCATGCAGGATGACTTGATAGTCAGACTAGGGCATAACTAATTGATAGAGGCACTATTAAGGAAAGGCCTAAGGTGTGTATGGGTGGTGACTATAGGATTTATTTTTATTGGAAGGTGAACTATAAACTAGGTTCTTTGGGGATGGTCCAATTAAGAGATCATGCTCAGTGGATGAGAAGATAAGGAGATGGTGGTTGGTAACACTACGATAAGTAAGAAAGGTTGAATTTGTTAGTCTTTGAGATATAATACTATTTGTCTATGATTATAGTTAGATAGATTTTGAGATATATATATGATCTGATATCTATCTAGTTTTTGGTTATTGTATACCTTACAATAAAGGAGACTAGATGGGGGTCCTTAGTCATGGTTGTGTTCCATGAAATTTTGGATGGAGTGCTGGTACCAGACAACCCTACCACACTAGATGATCCTATGGTACCATCTACCCTAGCTTAGATGAGCTAGTTTAGACTAGTAGAGAAGGTCATGAGGTAACTACAAGCATGTAGGGATGGATTTTAGCCATCAATAGGGGTGGGAGTAGGAGAGGCATAGGATTGGTAGGCCTTGACTCAGGGGAGATTCATGCACATGGATACCATGATCTAGTTGGGATAGGTACAAGATCAGGTGGCCAACCTATAGGGGTAGGTATCATGGTTTATAATTTAGACAACCTCATTATAGTTCACTATTTAGAGGGTAAAACCCAAGGCATATATTGGTAGTGTGTCTAGGACACAAAATAGACATGGTAGAGCACATCTATAAATCTAGGGTGATGTATTTTTGTATTTGGTGCAAAAACACATGACATATAGAGATAAATTATTTTGAAAATTGGATGTTTGATATTTTGAGGTATATTTTGGTTATGGTTATTTATGCATGGATATATTTCTTTTGAGCACATGTATTATGATTTTGTTGTATATGCTATAGGAAATATATGTGGGGTGTTTTATTTTCTAGCATTATGGATTACACATGCATGTTAAAAGAAATAGATGAAAAATACTTGGAATAGTATAATTAATCAAAAAAAATGAACTACACACTATATCATGATGGGAATTGTGTAATAAAAAAATATGACTAAGTATAATAAATCAAAAAGTGGTAAACAAGAGGGGAAAATGTTTTTAAACCATGAAAAAGATTGACACCAAATTAAAATAGGTAAAATCACATTGGAAAGTGTGAAAATAATGAAATAAAATGGAAAGCATGTGAAATACCAATAGTATAAGAACAAATCAATTAAGTCAATAAATCATACTAATTCACGTTGGGAAGTATAAAAGAGAAATAAAATTTTCAAAATGGTCTTAAATTAATCACACTAATTCAAGCTGAGAAGTATGAGAAACTTAAGAAAAATGTTTGGATTCTTACATGCAATTATAAAATAAGAAGATAAAAGTGAAATATTGATAAAGTAAGCATAAAACATACTAAATCAAGATGGGAATCATGTCAATGATGTGTAACTTATAATCAATCACATCTTATCTCATATTTGACACATGTAATTTAATTATGACTTGGATATTGGAAAATTTTGTGAGGAAGGCCATGCCCTATCCATGGTCTTACATTTAAAATCATAAATGTAACACCAATAAGGTGGAAATAATGTGAAAATATGTTAAAATGGGATTTGTGTAATGGTAATGTAAAAATTTGGTAAATTATGAGGAAGGCCTGGTCCTTTTCAAAGTCTTACATTACAACTCACAAATGGAATCTTTAGGGGGAGTGATCAATGAACAAAACAATATTTATCAATGGGAAATATTAGGAGTTTAGGGACTTAAAAAGGAAATTTATGAATCATAACACATGCATCTTATGATAAGACCTTAAGAGACATGAGGCACACTAAGAACATGAAAAGACACTAAGTGACTAGTGACCATCAATATACGAAGCATACCTATTTACTATAATCATAAAGCTATGTAGGAAAACAAGTGTGGTACTAAGATCAACTCATGTTGGTTTTTTGAATAATAATTAAAATGGACCTACCTTCCCATGATGTGTTCCCCATTCGTTAGGACCCCTTATAGGGTCATCAGTCTACTACAAAGATTGGGTACTTGCATGAGAAAGTAGGTAGCACTATTTTTTTCCTTATTTAATATACTAGCCTAATGCACCCTAATGGACCTTGAATCTATCATGAGGCCAATTTTGGAGTTTTATATTTGATTATAAAAATGATATGTGCTTATAATCACATATTTTAGTGTGATTTAACTTTTGAAAGTTTTGAATGTTGCCTTTTAGATCATTGCCTTTTGTAAGATGATTTGGATTTTGAATGTTTACGGATTTTAATATTACTTATCCATATGGAATTGGAATGAAAAATCATGAGAGATAAAATGATACACATTAATGATCTTGAGGCTTTAGCTAAAGGAATTTAAGTATCAAAATATATGACCGACTAGAACACTTATGCTTAATTATGAACCAACATGTTATCTCAAGTCTCAACCATGTGTATTCTTTGTTTATAAAAGGTAATAAATGGGAATAAAGGGAGATCCAAAGTGGACCAATAAAATTAGATTATAATGAGATGATTTTTTTACTAACTGATCATATGGCAAATAATAAATGACTAAAGGGAACAAGGTTTATATAACCAAGTCACAATAATAATTATTTATGTTTATAGATATAAGATAGAAAATAATCATGAAAGAGAAAAAGATAATCATAAAAAAGGAACTTAAGAATAACAAGTATTTATTTATAAAAAAATATTTATAAGAAAAATAATGACATCATAATCAACATGTAGTGTGAAACATAATTAGTCATGTAAGATATATAATAATTTGACACAATGTCAAATTATATAAGATAAATAAATGTAAATTTGGAACACACGTCCAATCCAAATGAATAAAAAAAATGAAGGAAAACCATGATTGAGTTCATAAATACTGATATATTTATCCACACACATTATCTATAACATCTGATAAGTCTCTATGAGGCTAAAATCATACTACAACCAAAGTCTCATCAATCTTCAAGGAACATTGAGAAAATAAATCACGGTAAATCTCCTCAATGGAAAAGGTATGAATGATTAAATTATCATGATGATGAGGGATATCATGTAGGGTATTATTAGGAGAAGGAATGGGAGATTAAGGTGTCATCAATGGATAATGGACATAGGTGAAGGAGTCCTCAATGGAGAAGGGGCCAGTGGGGAAGGAGGATCCATGGGTGAGGGAATCACTAGTGGAAAAATGGTAGGTGGAGAAGGAACCATAGGTGGTGGAGCCATGGGTAAATAATGGGGATCTTTCTTGTGAGGGTGACTTATAGGAGGAAGGTTAGTAGGCATATAAATGGTCATGAGATGATCTATTAGATGCTACTAAAGGATGTACCAATGATCAGTATGATGAGTACCACATTAGTGCCATAGATAATATTCCTCTCCATATTTGGGAAGATATTTAGGTAATAATTTTGGGAAAGGTATATCCTTATATGTGGTCTAAGGAGTGGTGGGATGTAAGGTGTAAATATATCACTACATCTTATGACAATGCATGTATGAATGATTTTCAGTGCCATGGAAGTAATAGATATGCTTGTTAGTAGACTTTGTTGGTGTACTAGAAAGAGTAGAAATGGAAGATAAAGAAGGTTGGTATAGTGAATGGTCTCTAGTCTAATGATCAGAAACATTATGAATATCTAAATATGGTTGATCAGCCCATATGGTGTACAAAAGAGCAAGTTGTGGTAAAGGGAGTAAACCATCATCAAGGGAAGGTGGGGTTAGTGAAGAGACTAAGAAAGGTTCAACTGAAGGAACAATAGGATATAAAAACATAAGAGCATAAAATAGAGAGGGAGTGGGAATAGTATATTAACTAGGCTTTGTTAAGGAAGGGGTGGGATACATAGAAGGCTAAAGGATAGTTGCAAGCATCTCAGGGATAATTTGGCTATAGGGGTCTTGGTATCTAAAAAAATAAATAGGGACTAGTCATAGCATGATCCATAAACATACTCATATGAGGATATTTATGAATAGGAGGTGTGCACACCATCTCTACCCTAAAATCAAGAGGGAAAATTCTAAAATTAAGAATGATATAAGATGGAATGCTAGAAAAAAAATACTGAAAGACTAAAGAAAAGAGGAATGATAATGAATAATTTGAGCTTTTTAGACCTGAATAGGACTTCCTAAGAATGCATCATCTAAGGTATAACCATCATCATAATCATGTTTATGAATATAAATGGCATAGGTAGGGATGACCTTGTCATCTGATGTGGTGTGATGAATGGAATGTTGAGTCTTAATTAAGACAATGGGTATATCAACACTAGGTGGTTGATGGGAATGAGGTTATAAAAAGGGGAAAGTTGATAAATGAGATGAAGTGAGAGATATGAGGTTATAATATTGATATTTATCTCATAAGGTTCATCATTATTGGAATATAAGAGGTTAGGGGGTATATTCTTGATGACTTTAGGGTGATCATTATAACCTCAGGTGGAGTTGATAGGAAAGTTAAACCATTGAGATTCATGAAATGGAATTCTTAGCAAGGGTTCAAGGTTGGGAATTTTGAGTACACCATGGTCTTGGAATTGTTTAAAATTCCAAGGGTTAGTGTCACCTTGAATCCTATATATTACTCCATTATGAGGAAATTTGACACACTAGTAAGTGGAAAAGGCAACTGCTCTCATACAATGAGTCCATGGCTTACCAAGCAAAATGTTATAGGATATAGGAATGTTAAATATCATCACGTTCATGTAAATGGTGATAAGTGGGATAGTGATAGGGAACCACACACAGCCTAAAAAAGGCATTTACCTTTGATCAAAGCCTTGAAACATGATGCATGTGGACTTAAGATTACATTCAGAACATCTAAGGGTTTTTATAAAATCAAGACATGCAACACAATTGATGGAAGCCTCATCAATCAAGGCATGCTTGACTTGTATATTGCCAATTTGGATACTAATAAAAAGAGGAGGATCATCCTCATAAAATAGAATCTCATCAAGAATCATAGAAGCAATGGGAAATTTGAGGGAAAGAGAAGTGTCCATTATTTCATCAACATGTATGGATATCTCTTCACACTATTGTAAAATTTTATCTTTTGATCTGGATAAGGCAACTTTGTGTCCTACTAGGGGATTAAGAGGGATGTTCATTTTGAATAAAAGCTACATAAGATGATTATGGTGATGCAGATAGGTCTTCTTAAGTTTAATAAGTGAGATTTAAGATGGTAGGTTAATGAGCTCTTTAATAGGATCCCACTCATCATAACCCATAAGAGGACTATTTAAAAGATGTTCATAGTGTTGAAGAAGGTCCTCAGAAGGAAGAGTTGAAGTGCATGTGAATTTATGTTAATAAGATGAAAAAGGTTTAATTGGAGGATAATTTTGTTGATTTCCTTGAGATGATGGGGTAGTAGATGTAGGTTTGGTTTGAGATATATTTGAAGAAGGGTTGATATAAGTTTGAGTATCATTGGTGATGGGTAAAAAGGTTGGACGATTGGTATAAATTATATGAGAAGTGTTATCCAAGGGAGGTGTTGGAATTGGTTTATCAAAAGATATAAGGTATTCTTGCCCTAATCTATTAAATGAGTTGGAGAAGAGCCTTGGATGACACAAAAAGTGTGAGACAATTGAGGAGTGTGGATGGGATGAGGATCAATGAATGCAACCACACTTCATATATTAGTCATATTTACCACATTCTCTTTAGGAGTTGGGTCAAGAATACTATCAACATTATTGGTAGAAGGGGTAGGTTTGTATAGGTTGTCTTGGTGATTTGGAAGAGCATATTTATAAATGTCTAAATGAGCATTAGCTTGGTTTAAATATTGAGATTTAGTTTATGTTTTATGGGATTTAAAGGTAATTCCATAGGATTTTTGAAATTTATGAATGATAGAATCATGGTAAAAATTAGGACCAAGAAGGAAATCCATAGCAACATTATAAATTTTCCTACAAGTTTCATGAGAATGACCCCAACTAGCATGAAACCAATTTTTTTTGGAATCATACCAAGATTTCATGGGATGAGTGGGATCAAGTTCTTGTAAAAGAGGCCTTGGTAAACATTTTTTAAATTACATTAAGGATAAATGTTTATGAACATTGATATTATTTGTTGAAGATCAATGAGGATTAGTGATGTGGTTAAAAAAAGAAGCTTGTTCCACATCCTGGTTGGGAATAATAGCTTGAACAATATGAATGATATCATAAGAATTAGTGATGCCATCATTTTTAGCATGATGATTCTTATTATTAATTAACATACAAATACCCATATAAGGTTGGGATGGATTAAATTGATGCATGAGGAAATATTGATGCTTTTCTTGGTCAATGGCCTCTTGTAAAGTTCATAATGAGAGTGTCTAGACGTGATATTGAAACTTGGGATAAAGAGCATTAGTAAATAGATGAAATAGGTTTTCATCTTCCATATTATGTTCACATGTTTTAGATAAGGTCTTCCACCATTTTATGAAAGATTTTATGGCTTCAGTCTCAAGTTTCTTACAATTGATAAAATGGGCCAAGGTATTTTTAGGGAGATCACTAGTTTGAAATTGTTGAATGAGAGAATTGGCTAAATCTTCAAAACTGGTGATGGAGTGATATTTGATTTGGTTATACCAATCTAAATCATCAACCATGAGATTTTTTTCTTATAGATTGGTATTCGAAAAAGTATATAACTTAACCTAGTCTTTGTATAGATTTAAAAATGTTGTTAAGTAGAGAGTAGGATTGGTTGACCCATTATAAGTAATGGTAGGGGTGATTCCTCCTATATCGATATTAAAAATTTGAGGTGTAATAAGCTCATTTCAAAGGTGTTGATTATTTTTTTAACAATATGATGTTGAGGGATAAGATTACCATGGGAATCTCGAAGAGGAGGTGGGGGAGAATTTTGGCTATGCATTCCTCATGGAACCCGTTGAAGCTGATTTTAAAGATGGATAAGATGATTTTGAATTTTCATCATGTGATTGACATTGTTAGCTTGGAAATCATTCATTTGATTAAGAGTTTTTAATAGAAGTTGATGGGTTTGAGTGGTATTATTGGCATTTTTTGAAGCATTAAAATTGGTATTAGTGGCTTGGGTACCACTATGGGTGTTATTAGTAGCTTGAGAAGAATTTTTAGTGAGGCACTAGTAGCATGATTTGATTGTGTGGAAAAAGATGTACTAGTACAGAGATGAGAAAAAGTGGCACTAGAAGAATGATTTCCATGGTGAGAAAATGATACACTAGTGTAATTATTGAGAAGAGTGGGTCTTGAAGGAGGCCCAATAGATGTATAACTTGCCATGTTATTAGAGATATTAGGCATGTCGGTGGAGAAAATTAAGGAAGATGTCATGGTATGAGAAGGTATCAAAATAGAGGGAAGAAGTTGAGAAGCAAAGAAGCTAGTACCCCCAAATACATGTGAGAATGTGGGAGAAGGTGAATGGGTCTCCTTGACTTGACCACTTATCATGAGATTGTAAGTATTAGAAGGATCATTTCCTTGATTTTGAGGAAACTAATTGATGTAGAAGAGCATTTCTAGGGTATATTATAATTCAATTTGATCTTCAAATGAGAAGAGAGGATTGAAAATTGAAGAGGAATGAGGAGGAATTTGATAGCTTATAGTGAAAGTGGATACATGCACATTAATTTCATTGAGGGTAGGATCCACAAGCTACTTATGGGAGAACCTATTAGATTTGGTTAAACTCATCATATATGTTGAATTCAACTCAGTGTTGTCTTCAAATATGAAGTTCATGATGAGGGAGAAAGATTAAGGAAGATGAATCTAATGAAAAAGCAAAGGGATAGGAAGGATACATAATTGACCAGGTCAACTATGTTATATAATCTAAGGGATAGATAAAATTATAGGGTTGACCAAGTTGACTTAGTACTAAAAACAAGGTAGGAATTTGAGCAAAGAAGGATACAAGGTCAACTAGGTCAACTTAGTACTATAACTATTGACCAATTTGACCACAATTCAAATTAAGTCAACCCCATATATATTAAAACTTGATATATGGGTATCCTAAGGTGTAAAATGTGTCCCATGGTCTTTAATAAGGTCAAATATATGTTTATCTTTGTCATATTTGTTTATAGTTTATCTTAAGTCATTTTAAGGTCATATTTTGAGTCATTTATTGAAATAGTATAATATATATAGGAAGATAAGTGTGTAAAAGTCTAATATAACATCATTCATGTTAGATTATGTCAAGGAAACTATTTTGAGATTAACAAACTATAGGTGCAATGTTGAAAATAAGAAGATCAGGAAGTTTCATGTAGTTTTATGGCCTATATAGTAGTTTAGGAATGTGTGGATACTTAAAAAGTGTCTATTTGGATTCACACAATAAATTTACATGCTTGGGTAGCTTTTATAGGTCTAAAAATGGAAAAACACATTCTCACTTTCTCATCACTCTTATAGACAAGCAAAAAAGGTCAACTAGTTTCCACATGGTACATAAAGGAGGAGGTGAGTTGGAATAAATGATTTTGAGGGATGATATTAATCTATATTTGATTCAAATTCATTTAAATATTCATAGTTTTTATGTACTTCACTTCATGAATCATTTCTAAGAGTGCTATTGATTATTTTATGCCTGCACATCCCCATAGCCTAGAATTTTCTCCCTTATTTGGAATTTATAAACAAAGTTTTTTACATGATATTGAGGAGTATGGAAATATTTCTCACAAGGTATATAGTATAGTTTTAATTTGTGAGTGTGAACTTATTGGCAATATCACTTTCATCTTATTAATAGAGGACTTCGTTATAGTCTGTAGATAGTGTTGCTCAGTAAAAAAGCTTACCTTCCTGTAATGGATTTAAAAAAAGGATATAATGTTTGGTTTACACATATAAGAGCCTATCTGATCACAATTATCCATGAAATTTTTTTCCTCAAGAGTGTTCCATATGAAATGCAAGGTCTAAGAATTAAACACAGTCAGGAAACTCTGTGACTATCACCTATAGTCAAGTATAAATGAGCATTAGCTATTCATGTTGATGTAACAAGGAGATTTAAAAGAATGTGATACTACTATTAAGGTGAAATAATAAGATTGATCCTTTTAAATAGTTAAAAATTGGATATGAAGACCAATTTAATGCACATAGTCATATATTTGGTTATCACCTATAGGTAGTCTATAATGGCTTGAGTTCAATCTAAGAATAGAGGGGAGTGTTGAATAATAGGTGTTTGGACTCATTTAAACCTTTAATAAGGTCTAATATCATTGAAAGTATAAATGTGATAATGGTAATGCCATGATATGCAATCAATTTTATCTTCAGTTACAATAAAGAGATATGTTACCTTATTTTTTCTGAATAAGGTATTTGGTCATATAAAAGTCATCTCTTGGTGGAGTATAGTGAGGTATAGGTAGTCTAAGTGGTTTCCCTAATGTAGCCCAATCCTAAATAAATTTATTGACATAAGAGAGTGATGGTTTGGTCATGATAGGATAGTGTAAATAGGCTTCCAAGTCAAGCAAATTCGCACTAAAGACTTTCAGTAATATACAGTACCCTTTAAGCCTAAAAGGATCTTGCAACACAACAATGCCACAATGGAAGCATGGCCTACAAACATAGTGACTAAATTTGGTTTTTAATGATATTAATGACCTCAAGAGAGATAAAATGCATAAGATATAGTGATCTCTCCCTAACTATCACCTACATGAGTCTTTATTTCTCCTATGTTATCACCTATAGTTTGACTGTAGACACACAAAATTGATGGTGAGAGATTGGAAGTTGAGAACTTTATAGGCATATATGTTCAATCACGTTGGAAATGGTCTAATGATATCACATGGATCAGGAAAAATTAATAAATTAATCAAGTCCTAATTAACATCTATAGAGGCCACTTGAACTCTCCTTGACTATCACATATAGGTGACACTGTCAACTCAATCTGTAGACTAGTCTAGGCTAGTATGAAGATCATAGGTTTGAATGGCTGGCAAAGGTTTTATGTGAGAAAAACATAGTTGGAAATATATTAAAACCTATCCAACACATTTCCACATGATTCTTAGAATAAAAGGGAAGAACAAAGAAAGTTTAAAACTTCATCTACAATCAGTTCACTTTTTGTGCACAATCTAGACTTGTAAACCTATCTTTAAGATTTTGGGGTGTTGAGAGATAAAAAAGGTGATCTATCCCTTGAAATTTGTGCATATGGTCCTCACAACCCAATCTACCCTCCCATAACTCAAATTGGAAATAAAAATAAGGGAGATGATCTTTATTTTATCTTAAATAGAGGGTACTCCTAGCCATGATGAAACTATAAGATTGGTGTGTGGATGTTAGAATAATGATACGAGGATTATTGGGATACTATATAATGGTGTATAATGTTTTTTTGTACATGAAAAAATGTGGAGAAGACCTCAAAGTCAATATAAAACACTTAAAGGTAGTGATGGACAACTAGAACATAGTTAGGCCTAGAACTAAACCTAAGCCCTACAAGGGTCTAAATTTATTCACATGAACATGGAATCCTTAAATCCATTTGATGAACTTAAAGGGAGATTATAAGACTATTTGGAATCATTAGTTTGTAGGAGACTACATACAGGGGTCACTTTTAGCCAAAAACCATCTAAAGGATGTCTATAATGTACTTAAGGAGCTTGAGGGTCATTTTTAAACATTCATATATGTACAAACTAATTTCATGGTGCCTCAAGCACTTGGGGAGAGTTGAAGGGGGTCCTGTACCCCAAATTTGTGAAATTTGTTAAAAAATAATACATCTAACTTTTATGAACAATTGTTAATAGTCTAAAGAATCTAAAACCCTCTAAAGTTAGGTGGAATGATGGTCAGGTGTTCATATTTTTATACATTCCTTCTCTTGGTCTTTTCATGCTCACAAATGCTTGTTTCCTTCCTCCTCCTCATTCACCCCATACCATTTTCATATTTTGTGTTTTCCATTATGTTTTGTTCTTATCCCATCCTCCTTTCATGTCTTTTCATCTTATTTCATCCTCCATTCATGGTCATACCACCTTCACACCTTATTATTTCCATAGTTTCATGGTTACAAGGAGCCAAGAGAGATGAAATTACCATCAAAATTATATAAAAAAGAGCTTATATGCTAATCAAGGTTACAAGTACAATAAAAGACATGATGACCTACATTGATGACAGTTTTGGATGAAGTCAAGTTTAAGACTAAGTCAAACAAAGAACATGAAAAGGAAGGAGAAAATCAAGGTCTAATGTCAAGGGAATGACAAATTTTTCATTAGGATCATAGGGTTGTTTGAGATCCTTCAAAATCACATATAAGGCTAATCACAATCAGCCAACATATGACCACCTATAACTGGTAAAGGGCACATACTATCATTTTTCCAAGGTTGACATTTTATTTTGTAATATATGGTATATGGTGGGAATGATAAAGGTTTTAAATTCATACTTCATGTTTGATAAAATCACTAAAAAGATGTTTTCATAGGAATCAAGTTCCATATATAACTTTTTGATACACAGTCATTTTTGACAGTCCGTATAAAGCACATCATACTAAGTCATCAAGCCAAACAAAGAATAAACTATCTCAATGAATTGTGAGGTGTTATGTTGATATAATACAAGATAATGATACTTTAAAGAAGGGAATTATAATCAAGGGTCTAATTAAAGGAAAGAGATCTAAAAGAATGAAAAGAGTACTTACAACCCTTGAAAGGAGCTATAGTGCTATCATTCTTAGAGTGTGGGGTCAATGAAGAGGACTTAAAAATGGTATTATTGTTGTTAAAAACTTCAAGAGTATGATTTTAATGGTTTCCAAGGTAATATTTAGTGCCTTCAAACATGATAGGCAAACTTGTTAGAAAAGTAGACCTACAAGTAACCTTAAAGCTAGACCTATAGCCAAGTAGATGGATGTGTCAAAGAATGGACTTTGAGAGTGTTTTGGCCACTTCATATAGTTATGGATGTTGTAAACTATTCATGATATAATGGAGGCAAACATGGAACCTTAAAATTTTAACATAAATAATGGGTTAGCATGGAGACCTATAGTACTAGAAACAAACCTACAGACCTATGCTTAACCCTCACCTTTAGCCAAACAATGGTTTGGTCAATGGAAAGACCTTTCAAATATCATTTCCATTGCATGGTTGACCATGAGGATATTTATACTTATTATTGGGCTTAAATAATAAGATAATCTTCTACAATATTTTCAAGAATAGGAAACCTATAGTGCCTTATATTCACTTACAGGCCTTTAGGTGTATTCACCTATAGTTGAAGGTGTAGGGTCACTAAGGAAATGTCAAGGAGGTGAAACCTAAACACTCATAAATAAAGAGATAAAAACTAAGGAAGGATTATGTCAATCAAATAATATGATAACACAAAGGATAAACAAAGGCTAAATAGTACCCTACAACCACTGTCATGAAAACCTATAGGAGGTATGATCAAGAAGGCTTACTTGATCATCCTAAGATACTCTCAATAGTTCAAGGAAGCCATTT
The DNA here is from genome assembly GCA_037957365.1 of Torreya grandis. Lineage (NCBI taxonomy): Eukaryota > Viridiplantae > Streptophyta > Pinopsida > Cupressales > Taxaceae > Torreya > Torreya grandis. Next base: position 198,038 of record JARHVA010005495.1, on the reverse strand, counting down.
TTTATTGGTAAAACATAAGTGGCACTGATATTATTAATTTCATGAAGAGTATCAAATTAAAAGGTATACTAAGGTTCAAATAGGTTTTATAAAAACTAAAGAACCCTATAGGCTTGATGGGAGTCAAAACTTAGTTGGTCAAGGTCATGAAAACTTCAAGGATTGTAAAGATAGAGTTAGGGATAGTTGGATGAAGATAATTGATTTCACTAATATGGAATAAGGAAAACACAATATAGGGCTTGGGAGGCATAGGATAAAATCACACATACAACCACTTGCACTTACAGTCATACTTCTAGGGTGACATTAGTGGATGATCACAATGACCTAGGTCTGAAATGGATGTCATATGCTTTAGATATCACTTCATGATATCCCAAGATGAAATTATCCTAATGGTAAATCTATAGGTTTTTTAAATACATGACCGAGCTTTTGGTCAAGACATGACAATCTATACAAACCCCTAGAGTTAACCTACAGTCAACATAAGAGGGTCTTTTTCATGATGAAAGGGTGTGGTGTGTTAAAGATA